>JAOTQQ010000032.1:31698704-31732641 GCA_026546715.1 Gallinago undulata | reverse complement strand
GTCTCCCCTCAGTCTCCTCTTCCCCAGACTGAACAACCCCAGCTCCCTCAGCCTCTCCTCATAAGGCTTGTGCTCCAAACCCCTCACCAGCTTCATTACCCTTCTCTGGACCTGCTCCAGCACCTCGATGTCTTTCTTGTGGTAGCGGGCCCAAAACTGGACACAGTACTCAAGGTGGGGCCTCGCCAGTGCCCAGTACAGGGGGATGATCACCTCCTGGGTCCTACTTACCACACTGTGAGGCCTTCTTGGCTACCTGGGCACACTGCTGCCTCATGTTCAGCTGACAGTCGACCAACACCCCCAGGTCCCTTTCTGCCAGGCAGCTCTCCAGCCAATCTTCCCCAAGCCTGTAGCACTGCAGGGGGTTGTTGTGACTCAAGTGCAGGACCCGGCACTTGGCCTTATTGAACTTCATGACGTTGGTCTCAGCCCATCGATCCGGCCTGTCCAGATCCCTCTGCAAGGCCTCTCTACCCTCCAGCAGATCAACACTCCCACCCAACTTGGTGTCATCTGTGAACTTGCTGAGGGTGCATTCAATTAACCACCACTCTCTGG
Source organism: Gallinago undulata (assembly GCA_026546715.1). NCBI lineage: Eukaryota > Metazoa > Chordata > Aves > Charadriiformes > Scolopacidae > Gallinago > Gallinago undulata. The sequence goes on along the minus strand of JAOTQQ010000032.1, from coordinate 31,732,080 downwards.
GCCCAGCCCTCCAGCCAGTTTTTAACCCAGGGGAGAGTATTCCCATCTAAGCCATGGGCAGCCAGTTTCTCCAGGAGGATACTGTGGAAGACTGTATCAAAGGCCTTGTTAAAGTTCAGGTAAATAACATCCACAGCCTTTTCCTCATCCACCAATCAAGTCACTTTGTCACAGGAGATCGGATTTGTCAAGCAGGACCTGCCCCTTGTGAACCCATGCTGGCTGGGCCTGATCACCTGGGCATCCTTCATGTGCTGCATAACAGCACTCAGGATGATCTGTTCCATCACCTTCCCAGGCACTGAGGTCAGACTGACAGGCCTGTAGTTCCCAGGATCATCCTTCTGACCCTTTTAGTAGATGGGCGCCACATTTGCTAGACGCCAGTCGGCTGGGACCTCCCCAGTTTGCCAGGCCTGCTGATAGCTGATAGGAAGTGGCTCCACAAGCACTTCTGCCAGCTCCCTTAAAACCCTCGGGTGAATCCCATCTGGGCCCATAGACTTGTTTGTGTTGAGGTTTTGGAGCAAGTCCCTCACCATCTCCCATGTCTCACAGGAGAAAGTGCTTTTCAAGGGAGGAGGATGCAGAGCCCTCCTGTGCAAAGGAGGTCTCTCCAGGTGGCACCTGTAGATCCACACTGCCAGGGGACACAGACGCTGTACAGATCAGTCACCTGCCCCACCTGCAGCGACACTGTCAGAGCAGAGAAGGTGCAGAATCAGCTGTGTCCCTTCCAGTCCTCACATGGTACCTCTCCCACTGGGAACAACCCAAAGACTCTGAAATCCCAAGTGGCTCAGGAAAGCCTCCATTAGACATGCTGTTTCCGCATTTCCCTTCCTCCTGCTCCCAGTGCTGGCTGAAATCCTCATCAGCCTCTTGGTCTTAGCTGCTTTCATGATAGCATAGTCTTTCCAGGCTGGCTACTTAACTGTCTCTTGCCCACCATTGATACTCAGCCATTGACAAGAGCTGTCTCTCTAGTATTTGCCACCAGCTAAAACCAGGCTCTGGGCCCAGCCTCTCAGTCTGTCTTTCTCCAAGGGCATCTTCAAGTTCCTTTCCATGATTAATGCATGTTAAGGCTGACTAATTTCATACCTTTCATCTCTGTAGCTGCTTTGCAGTGGGGAAAAATGCAATTTCCTCTCGCTTGTCAAGTGTCACAAGTGCTTTGTGAACCATGACAATGTACATTTCTTGCAGCTGCGCACACCCCACATTCCCCAAAAATCTAATGGGATATGAACAACAGTTTTTCAATAAATGTGAGTTATTAAATTACTATGGAGAGCCAGTGCTGCAGAGGAGGGTAGTGCGAACCCCTGTGACCCAGCAGAAACGTGGCTCTGCCTGCAGCGTGGGCACTCCAAAGGAAACCACATCAGTTGTCCTGGGGCTGGTTTCAATAGAGAGGGGAAAATCTTCATACCTTTTTGTGCATCCTGTACATCTGGAAGAAGACCACTCATGTCCATTGTCTTTACATCACTGCAAATGACAGAAAAACTCCCAGTGCAGCCAGTTCCTTCACAAGGTTTTATTTTTATAAATGTGAATAAGCAGTTTAGCCTCCACATAGGCTTGCACACCTTTCTTGCACAGCAAGTGTTTCAACCATGATGCTGTGAAATCTGATGTCAGCACAAAGTCAATGGACATTTCTTCTCTCCCTAAAAATAACCTGCTTCATACTGCATAACACTAATTTTGGGAAGCTTAGGTAAGCTGATTTAGACCAGGAAGATATCTTCTCATGCCAGTAGTTCACCGCACCCTGTTAAATAGTACGCAGGCTTATTTTGCCCTAGCTATTTCTCTATGTCCATTTTTTTTTTGGACCTGACCCTATCAACTGAAGGAGCCTTCTGGCATAAGGTGTCTTATCTCTGACAACACGTGGAGACACCATGTTCAAGTCACCTCCTAGACTTCTTACTAAGTTAGGCAGATTTGGCACTGGTTTAGTGCTAAAGAAGTTCCTGATATTATCCAGAATTCATGTCTCAGAGATATTGTCTGGCACTCAGAAAAGTGTAGGTCTGTTTTCTGAATGCTCTGTTTCCTCCATAAAAATTCAAAAAGCTTGGTCATAAGCTTGAAGGACATATCTTAAAGGACAGTAACGGAACAAAACCAAACATTAAAAGCAGTACTTTCTTGTCTTTTCCAGGTCTTCGAAGTGAAGCAAAATAAAGAACAAGAGAGCTTTCCACCCTCTGTTTTCAGACATAAGAAAAGATCTCCAAGCAAACACATTTCCCTGTTCTTTGAGGCAAGAGAAGCAAAGGAAAGAGTTGGTAGAGAAAAATAGAGAATCTTCCCTATCTCCTAACATTTAAGGAAGGAAAATATTTATGGGTTTCTAAAAACTGAAATGAAGCTCTGTCATTTTGTTCCCTCCTCCAAGCTGTACATGCCTTGATGTACTCGGGAACTCTTTCTCAAAGCCTTCTCTTGAGCTACCCTAGACCCTCCACACATACACCCCCTCTGTGATGCAGTGAGCATGGCACGGGTGACAGTGACCACCTGGTGAGACAAGGGCCCCCATCTTCACACCACACTAACCCCCTTTTCTCATTGAATCCACCACAAGACAGGAAGAAAAAAAAAAAAAAGAGAGGTTGAAAGCACTATCATAACACCCCAGTTCTGCCAGGAGAGTCCATCATGAGAGTGGAAAATGACACCCTCCTACCAGCCTGTATGGTCATTTTGTTTCCCTGGATTTGTCCGAGTCGCTCATTGTTCCCCTCTCTCCACTCACTCGTTGCACCACACAGAGCTGCGATCTGAAAGCCTCGTGTGTATTCATCAGTGCTTCAGAGCAGGTGATTCACCTACCCCTCTTTATAATTTTATCTCCCATCAGCTGAGAAGTCAAAGTCTGCATAATGCACCATTGTTATTTTCAGGAGCGGGCTTGTCGCTGCGATACGAATGATACCAGGAAAAAGGCATGATTTGAATTGAAACAGAGGGTCGGCAGGTAGCATCCTAATGCTCCAGAGCTAGCAGATTAAAAATAACAACAATGAAATCGTGTCTTCTAACAACCGGGAGAAAAGTAATAATTAAAAAAAAATACAATAGCCCTGCCTGTGGCACTGCGTGGGACGGTGAAGGTTAGAGGGTGCATTGTCCATTCTGGGCAGAAAGTAAACAGTGCAGCTTGTTTTACATCTTTTACAACCAATTGTGTTGACACCCAAGCTCTGCCTCCTGCCTGGCTCCCGCCCTGTCCCTGGGAGAGCTGGTTTCCAAGAGAGGAGCCATGGGGATGGATCTGCCCTGTGGGCCAGCAGCCACCCAGCAGCAGCAGCCACCCTTGCTTGACATAGAAATACTGGGGAGGACAGGGACAGAGGATGCATCCGTGTCAGATCCATGGGTTGTTAATCCCTGAAGGGCATTGGGTAGCCTTGCCCAGGACTACCATGCAGCTCTTTGTCAGGATACCCCTCTGCTACCCCAGTCAACAGCCTGTGAAACATCCTGACACCATGAGGGATCTCTCCCAACCTAGCTGGCTTAACGTGAAGCTGGTGAGAGTGCCAGTTTGTGATGCTTGGGAAAAGATGGTCTAACAGAAAGCAGTGGCTAGAGTGCCCTGACCTGAAGGTGCATTCAACCCTCCCAGAGCGTTCAGGTGATGAAATGTGTGTTTGTTTCCTTGGTTGTTGGTGTTGCCACCCTCAATCTGGCTAATAGAATGGCAGGGACAGAGTCCTTAACACAGCTGTAACTTCCCTGCTCCACTCTGCTCATGGAATCCTATTCTCGCTCATAAAGGACATGCCTCATTTTTCTAAGTTGTCACCAGATTTTTCACAGAAGTAGGCCAGATGGAAGCCTCTCCAGTATTGCTGGATGCCTGCCACTGGGGCTAGATTCCCATACACAGGAGCTATAGGAAGGACATCGAAGACATGCCTCCCTGGGGGCCATCTTGCAGGACATGGAGCTGGGAATGCCCTCATCTCCTCCAAATTTCAACTGAGATTGTTTCTTAGTTAAGATGGAGCTTATTCATTCTTGCAGAAGAAGCATTCATCTGCCGTGCTCACGCTATTGGTGGTAGACAGGTTGTAAAGCTACGCAAGACATGCCAGAACCTCATAGGGCTCACAACCGCCAGCTTTTAATGTGATGCCACAGGCTGGTGTAGAGCAATTGCTACCCTTGGCTAAGCACTGGGTTGAGGATCCTGCAAGTACACCCCTCTTTTTCACAGTGATCCTTCCTCATTTTCAGGTCAACACTTGAGACAACATCTTCCCTTCCATCCATCCCAACCTCACTCATCTTGTAGCACTTTGAGAGTGAAGGTCTGGCCCAACTTGTGGGTTCTTTTGACAATGACGGCCACTGCCCTGAGACGTCTAGTCCTGCCCACAATTTTTATTGCATCAGCCCTGAAGTTTGTGGGATCAGGTAGGAAGCAGAATCAGGGAAGTGATATTGCTGGGGGAAGGGAAAGAGAAAAAAAAAAAGTCTTTTAAGGGGAATCAGCTCCCCAGATAATGGTTTGATTCAGGGAGATGGAGAGAAGCAGAAGGACATACTCAAGGAAAAAGGAAACCTATGAATGATGCTTCAGGTGGCAAGACTTGTCAAACTATTCTTTAAGTTAGAAAGTGGCCACTCAGCTCCACCTGTAGATAAAGGAGGAGAAAAAGATGTATAACAGCTCCCAGGCTGGGCTCTGGCTCCCAACAACCCTCCCTTATGGCAACATATGATAAGCATCTTAAAAGACAAGAGGTGGTGCAAATATCCTCCTACACTGGCAAGAAATTTTTCACTGCTCTGAGCTGTGGTCCCACACATGCTGGATACAGTCAGTTACATTACCACCAGCACAGCTATTAATCACCTCGAGTATGTACTAGCCTTCAGTGACTACAAATCCTCAGCAGCTCCTCTGGGCAGCTGCATCACATACCCCTCACTGCTCCGTGGCATGAAAAAGACAGTAACCTGAAAAGCAGTGACTCGCATAACCACCTGGTATTCTTGGAAAAAGCAAGCCTTGAAACAGAAATTGGCTGAGAAACAAACATCCCACAAGGACATCTAAGAATTGGCATGCTCCTACATGAGGCGCTCAGGATAATATAACAACATGTTATCCTTCTGAGCACAGCCCAAAATTCATCCCTAGAGCCACTCAAATAAAACAAGCTCTGAAAAAGGACTTGCTGACATAACTACAGCTGCAACATAACCTTCAGAAAACGGTCGTCTTCTGGCCTCCTGTGTCCATCAGGAACACATACTACCTACCCACTGATCAACAGAGCAATGCAGTCAGGTATGTCACATAGATGTCGCCAAGAGACATCAAAAATTAGGTATCTGTGTCTCCTGGGAAATACTCAACAGGGCTGTCCATGTGGACAGCACAATCAGGACTCAAAGGACAGCCAGGAGGAAGAAAGATGTTCTGCCCCAAGGTCTATGTATGCTGATAATATGCTACGGTAAACTGAAATTTTCCTGATGTGTGAATGAATGTGTCCACTGGGTTAACAGTTTCCATCGAACACATATTTCAGCAACAGATCCACCAGATACCTCTCTGAAGCCTCTGAGTGCACGAGGAGAAATGAAAGGAGCAACTCACTTTGTCCTCACATAGTTATAACCAAAGACACAGGAAGCTCACCAGGCTTGGACACATGACAAGGTCTCTACAGGTGGGATTGATCTTGCATCACTTCAGAGATTTGTAACACACTTCTTTTGTTTGTTCCCCCAGGCTCCCTTGCTAGTCAGTGAGGAAGAGGAGGTAAGAGACAGCTCCTCAAGAGGCAGACCAAGCGGGCCTGAAACAGGCCAAGTGTATGTCCATCCACTGGAGAGTGACTGTTGCTCCTTCTCCACAAAGATGGCACACCCAAGAAGTCACATCTGCACTTATTTCCTCATGACAGCCATGCTGCAAGGCAAACCAGAGCACACAGTATTTACTACATTCCTTCTATTTATCACCTTCCTCCTCAAAAGAATTGCTCCCTTTGCCTTGAAATCAGCAGCAGACTTCATTCCACTCTTTGCTTGGTAAAGCCAGTATTTACCAGTCAGAACATATACTGATTAAAAGCCAACCTCCACTTCATCACCAGGTCAAAGCATCTCACACTACCACCATTCCAACAGAGGCCAGCAGGGCCCTCCACACTTTCTAAGATCCTCCTGTCTCCTGGGAGAAGTCTCTGGGGCATGGGAATCCTCCAGTATGGATGGATCTGATTCTGTTCTTGTGTCTGATGGATGTGGTGCTGAGAACCAGCTGTAAGGCTTCACCTGCAGCAACTGTCTCCAGAGACTACTATTTTTGGAAACACAGTCTGTTTGGAGTAAGGAAACAGGTTAACTTTTCTTGAGAGGAGCCTATCAGAAGCTAAGGTTTTGCCTTGGTTTACTGTCTACTACTTCACCACAAGTCCATAGGAAGCTCAGCCACCAGAAACCAGCATGAGTGGGGAACACATGTGGGGTTTCCAAACCATGACACAGAGCCTAGTGATAAATACAGAGCTGGTCTGAAAACACAAGGATTTTGCAGCTACTGAGTGAGCAGGTCAAAGCAGACTCCATCTGTGCTCCATTTTCTGCAGAGAGTCATACACACCTCCAAAACACTGCCACGAGCTCTAAAACCTTCTCCATCTGCTGCCTGCAATGGTTGCCTGGACCGTAACGAACGTGTTGCCACTTCCAGCACCCAGCAGTGATTGATGCTGTGTTAAGAGGACACCAGTGGTTCCGGTCTATTTACATTTCCAAGGAGCTTGGCTGGGTTTTGTGCTGTCATTTTCTTTTGGTATACCAGCTGTGGGAGACCAAAGGGTACAAAAATTACTGCGATGCTCAAGCGAGGAAATGCTACTGTTGAGAAAACATCCTATTTATGCCACATTTTAAAAGGAGCCCCTCTTTTAAGAGTTCTAAAGAGCTGCCACTAGCAACAAATGAGGCTGCTAATTTGGCCTGGCAAGCAGCATTTGCTAAACACCATTTCAGGTTTTAATTCATCACATGTAGATTTGGAATTCTACTCGCAAAACCATCATCAGTGTGTTTTTGCAATCCCAGCTCCCTTTCTTTACACATCAAGCCTGTCTCCCCCTCTCCCTCTGTCTCCCACAGCTGTCAGCTGTCATCAGCCAGGAAGGCAGATGAGCCAGCCCCAGCCTTGCAGATCTGATCCAGTCTCCTGTGAAACAGATGCCCAGGCCCCAGCTCCTCTTTGCTCCCCAGCCCCTTGTTTGTCTGCAGAAACTGCATGTGTTACTTGTGACCCCAGCAAAGGCGGGAAGAATGATTGTGGGAAGCAGGCAAGGGGTAAAATGCTTCACGTGATCCCTCACACTGAGGACTAAGATCCAAGATCCTCCTTGTGCCACTACAGGTCTGACAAAGAACAACCACTGCCTTTCCCCTTCCACCCAAATCGTTTACACAGCATCTCCCACGGGGCCCTCTCCTGTTTCCTCATGGTTTCACCACTGCCATGAGGTTGCTTAGAGAAGGATGCTACTGACGCTAGCTTGACTCCAGCCACACCAAAGTGATGACAACTTTGGGGAAAACCTTGAGGAGTTAGATCCTCTCTCCAGCCCATGTGTCTGCTTGAGCTGTGTGAATGAAATTCTCCTTTTTCCCACCCAGGCATTTCCCCACAGCCACAGCTGGGGGGAAGGTTGCAACATTGCCAGCACTAAAAGTCACCTGTGGAAAGAGTCCTGGTACCAAAGTGAGCTCTTGGAGCAAAAGTGGCCCTGTTCAAGCTGTCCCCCAACACACCCCTCTCACTACTCTGATTGCCCCGGTAGCTTTCCCTGATCTGTGCCCAAGCAAAAACCTCCTTAGCACCCGCAAGACAGACACGGTGATGTCCCCGGCTAGGAACTAAGTAAAGAACTCCTAATTCACTTGCATAAGAAGGGCCATCCGATATGCCATGCTGCCAGTATCCTGCTCCCACGGCAGCCAGGAGCACACCTGCGTATACAGAGCCTGTAATGGGACAAGCACAGAGCCACCTCTTCCTTGGCATATCTTGCCAGGTACCTTAGGCCTATCCTGGGACAGAATTTGTGTGTTTAAAGCAGGGTATTTTAAATTGCACCATGTTCCTAGCTTCATATATTGGAAACCAAATACTTAATGGGAAAGATCTGAACTAGCAACCTCTTCCATTTCATGCTTCTGGTATTTTTATATCTATTTATTTACTATTTTACATGGCATGCTACCACAGAGCACAGAAGATGAACATTACATTGGAGCAACTTCCAAAAATCAGACCCCAGCTTTTTTTTTGCAATCAGGTTTTTGAGAAATCAGTACAGACTGGGAGAGGGGGGTGGCCTGTGCCAAGAGACCCAAGCTGGTGGCCAGGCAAGAGCTGTGCAGCAGGAGGAGGGCTGGTTTCCCACCCTGCCTTTGCTGATCAGGGCAAGTGGGTTGCCATTCCCAGGGAAAGGAGTTGGCTGGATCCAAGCAAAGGAGTCATGTTTTGAAAACTGCTTTCTGAATGAGTCAGCAGAGCCATCTCCCAAGGCACTGGAGCCTGCCAGAGGGAAGAAAAGATAGTTTTGTTGTTTTTTCCCCCTTCCGCTGTTGAGGTCGATTATTCACCATCTTGAAGCACGTCACCAGCCTTGGGAATCTGGTTTTTGAGTAGAATACTTCTTGACTTTTCTATTTCTGAGAAAGTTTTCCAGCCTGCCTGGCTGCTGTTTTGTCAAAGCTGATGACAGCAAGGTCTAGAAAAAAAAAAAAAAGAAGGCCAACATACTATCCCTACAGGCCTGGCCTAGAGGCGTTTCCCTTCCAGGCAGGGAAAGCTGCAGCCACTGAAGCCCTCTTCATCAGAAGGACACACTGAAATCTCTCCCTTCAGAGACTCTCCATTCTTCTGGTCTCTTCCATCTTCTATTTTACAGGTACCAAATAACTTTTCTTTCAGAAACCTGAGGAAGGACCAAAAGTGTGTCCTTTATAGGACAATAGTTGCTTGTCTGAGAAAGATATGCTCTCTCTTGCCTGGAGTTTTTCCTGTCAAGGTGATTGACGTAGTAAAATGTCTTTCAAGGAACACAGTAAATGCTCCAGCTCTTCAAGTTAAGACTCATTCAAGTTCAGAACAGGCTCAAGCTTTCTGCTATTCCTTCATCCTGGACATGCAGATACAACAGCCCTAAAGGGCGGGCATCTTTCATCTTCGCCATGGCACAAGGCTACAAGGGCCAGCCTCCCAGCTTTGATGACATTCTGGCCTGACTGTCATTCTCTGGATACTTTTGAACCCATGGCTGTGCCCTTGAGCCCAAAATCTAAAAAGCATAACCCCTTCCCAGACATCTAGAGCCACAGGCACAACTGGAGATTTTTATTTCAGTGTTCCCCACCACCTCTTCCTCTCCACACCCAAACTAAACTAATTACTAGTCCCTCTTTTCCCAAAGCAGCTAGCCACTGCAAGTCAACCACCCTTATCCCTCTAATTGCATGATTGATTAGCATAATTAAATTGAACTCAGAGTAATTGCTCCCAACCTGTGTCTACTTGGAAGAAGCAGCTTCCATTCCTGACCTAGAAATGGATTTTCATGCTGGCCAGCATGTCTGCCCCCTCCCTGACGTATCTGTTAGCCCGGTAAAAGATACGAGATCTTCCCACACACCATGGTCCACTGGCTTCCTAAGGCAAGATGCTAGGCTGCTTTTTGTAGGCCCTTTGCCATGAATAAATGTACATCACTAAGAAACAGCTTGATACTCAAATGGTCAGAACGGCAATATATGAAAATCGGTGTCTGGCTGCACTTGGCTAGGATTAGCTCCATCAGAAGAAGCACAATTAATGCTAATTTGTTGCTGCTGCAGCCAGCTTTCCTACCTCTGACATCCTATGGGAGCAGGGATTACCACTGAGCTAACAGGATTGTCTAAAAACAGTTGTGGTCTGCTCCTGGAAACAAGTCTTACATCCAAACCTTTATAGTCCAGTGCCTCCTTTTGTAAATTTTTTTTTTTTAAGCCAAGAAGAATTACTGTGATCCCTTATTCTGATTTGCATAGCACAAGGCCAGATACTTTTGTCCAGCAATTTCTGCACTAGCTTCATTCATTTATGATCACTTTGTAGAGCCACCCAGTACCACACTGTTCCCTGCAAATGACTATTTTTTTCCACACAGATCAGTTACTGGGGTGTCAAATACCCTGTGCTGTCACACTCAGTGACTCTGACTTTATACTCAGACCACCTTGCTTTAGTGTGGAAAAGCAACTGAAGTTGTACTTTATCCACAATCTCCCAGTTCCCTGGGCTCAAGGCACCTGCAGCAATCAGAAACAATAGATACGATAGAAATATCCAAATTCCACTAAAACAGAAGGCTCCTGTTTCCTTTTTACAAATTAGCACACAGCAGAAACCAAGAGACAATGTCTTTAAAACCCCCGGCTAATGCATCCTACCAGCCACAGAAGAGGGTTCAGGGTACATGGGTATCTCAGGGGCTTTTTGTGGGTGGTTTTTTTTTTTTTCATTTTCTCCTTCTTGTGATAACCTTTCACCCCAGGCTTTGTGCTCTTTGTGTGTTTATCAGCAAAGCACATCCAGATGCCCTTCAAGAGAGAAATGACTCATACCTGACTCACAATCGCTCAAGTAAAGCTGCAACCTTTAGTTCATTTCCTGGGAGAAGCATCTGTTAGATTCATCTTGGAAGATTAAGCATTTCTCACTGTCATTTTACAGATGGAGGCATTTGTGACTGGCCAAGGAAGGGTCAACTGGTTCTCTGCAATGGACGGAAACCAAACTTCTTTGGGCAGCTGGAGCCATGCATGGAGGACTGGGAAGATGCTCTTTAGCGAGTGCTGTCAGCCCCCCTCCCTCGCCTTGCGGGAGGACCTCGAGCTTCACCCTGCGCCTTCCCGTGACAAGCGTGCAACTGTGCGAAGCGGGCAGCTGACACACTCCCTGCCCACATTATCCCTCCTCTCTCTGGCTGCCTGATTAACTGCCACTCAGGAAATGCAAATTGCCCCCCCAGCCCGTGCTCCCCTGACTGCACCCACAGTCTCTACCTAGCCTTTCTGGCAGCAAACGACAAACACGCTGCAGAAACCACCTTGTTTCTCAGAGCGGACAACTTTTCACCCGCTAAAGTTTCCCAGCTGTTTCTGCACAGGCAAGGGCCCCTTCCTAACATGTCCTTTCATTCCCAGAGGACAAAAAGGAGCAGGTCCACAGGGCACATCAAACAAGGGCAGTGCTGGAAATCTGGGTTTTGGTGTTTTCTATCTTCCCTTGAAGAAGCTTTAGTTCCTTTTTAGGCTAAGTCCCTCTGTACGAAGTTTGCTTCGCATAACTTGAGAACTCTAAAAGATACAAGTATGTGCCACGTATCCCCCTTTTATTTTAGAAACAGAGAGACCTAGCGAGGTTACCACCCCATCCTTTGGATGCTCAAGTCTTAGGGCCAAAGGAAGGTCACCCATTCCTCCCCGTGAGGACTTGATCACATGGATGTTTATATACACAGACACCCCAATAAGCCAAACCCTGCCATGGTAGATTGCTTTGCTTTTCTCCTTATGCTTCCTACACTAATGATGTGTAACCCTTGGTGTGCACATTCCCCTGCTCACCACTGTCTCCCTTCTTGGCTGAATAATCACAGATAATTCACTTGTCTGGATATGACTCACAGCTACTTTATTTCACACAAAGCAATTTCTAATTGCATGTTGTATGTCTGTGTTATGAAACCCAGCGCTAACTGTTATTACAAAATTAGTGCAGAAAACTCAAGGGGAAGGAAAACCACAGTGAGAAACCAAGTAAGAATCCACACAGGGGCAGGCCAAATCCGTGTCAGGTTCCCCATCTCTAGTACAGGAAGCTTTTCCCCACAGAGCCAAGCATTTCCTAGTCTCTCCCACAGTGATTTAGAGGCAGGGAGACAAGTGGGGTCCTTCTTCCTTTGCCCTCAGACAGTGAGGACATCTGAGTAGCAGAAAGGATTTTGGCAACAGAACACAACGGGGGGAGGTTGGTCTGGCTCTGCTTGTCCTTGTATTTGTGCTCAATAAGCTTTACAGCAACGTCAGAGTCACACATGGTGGCTGTGAGCTACCAGGGAGGCAGGTGCTGTCCTCTGCCAGGTGTCCCACTTCTCATGGAACTTTCACAAGAGGTTTTTTTGTGCCCCTGAAAGGGCAGACAGTCAACCAGAGCATATTGTGACTGGATAAAACAAAGCTGACATTATAGACCTGGCAATTTTTCATGTTTCTGTGCAGGGCCAAGTCAGGAGCCTGTGAATTTTCAATTTTGCTCAGATCCTAGCTCCATCTGCTCCAGTGGCCTCCTTCAAAGCATTGGCATTGCCAGGCACTTTGTACAAAGCTGGATGAGATCTGGTAGCAGGCAAACAAGGGACAATCCATCGCATGGGCTAAATTTTATCCCCACTTCTAATGCAGTGTCTACACTGTTAGATAAAACAGAGCCAGAGAGAAATAGGAACTCCAGAGCCCTGATCCTCCAAACTACCTAACCACTCATACACTACAGGTATAATTTTGGTCTGTACCAACTGCATCTTTCCCCAGGACACAGCTCAAAGGACAGCACACACCAACAATCACTCCCAGCAGCAATATGGGCAAGGTCAGCTTGGGTTCTGTGACCCTATATGTTCCTCTGACCCTGGTCCAGCAGGCTGTACTTCCTCACAGTCCTACATACCACGTGCTCTCAATTTTGTGTTATGAAAATATTGTTCTTGGATGCTGAAACACATCCCTGTCATTACTTTGAATACTTTGAAGTGGAAAACACACTTACAAAATTAATACAGGCATGTCTTAGTATCTACTGAGGATGTATTTCTTCTCTAAATATGAAGAGAAATATGAAAAATTAATCATGAAATTTCATGAAGAAATAAAAATAAAAATCTTTTTCATATGAGAATGGTGAACTCAGGACAAATCATCAACCATCCACCTGCATCCATGGGAACTAAAAAGGATCCCAACTCTGTGTGAAGAAGGGAGCTAGATGCTGTGAGAAAGCAGCCATGAGCAATCAGAACCATGAAAGGGAGAAGTAATACCAAACAAGACTCACCATGCATGCTGGGGAGGCAGATTCTTAGCAGCGAGGGGTGCTTAAACACCTGGACAGATTGCCACAGGGCACAGTGTTCTCCATCACTATCAATATTTATACCAAGATGAGACACCTTCTGACAAGGAAATCACAGCGTAGCCAGAAAGCTTTCAGGCACAAAGCAGAAGGTGTTGGGTGGGAGCCACTGATCTGTACTATGCAGGTGGCCAGCCTAGAAGAGTTAATGGTCCTTTCTGGCTTCAGAGCCAGAGGAAATATTGTGATTTAATCAAGCACAGAAAAGCCACATGGGCAAAGGCTCAGCTCTGGAAGACTGCCAACTCTCTGCAGATGGGCTGCCAATGAAGTGCCCAGCCCTTCATTCACACTGCTGACAAACAGAAGAGCGGGTCCCGGGACCTCAGAATAACACTGGTGCTCAGGATAATTGGGGTTTGAGCTGCAAGCAACCAAAGAAAACAAATAGGATGGATAGGAGGCAGACTTCATGTACCCAAGGAAATCAAAACATAGGGATGGAGCTGACTGATTATTCAGGCCCACAGGGGGACAGGTGTGGTGGGGAAACAGGCATCATCTTTCCTGAAGTACCGCTTCACCTAGCCCTGTGATCCCCTCTGTCTCCATTCATATAAAACACAAGATTATGAATGAGAAACCCTACGAAGGGGAGAGGAAGAGGAGGGGGGAGAAGGAGGAGAAAGGATTTCATGCTACCAGGGCAACCATCACCATGGCAACTATTTAATTAACGAGCTGCTGCCGAACTCTACCAATACAGTTCCAGTGAAGTCATGCCGTAGTAATTACCAGAGTTCCATTCATCCTGTCCTGGCGGGGGTTGCGCCAGAGAAGCCCGTGGGCTGTGACAGGCGGGAGAGAGCAGCTTGCTGAATCAATGGCAGGCGAGCGTGTGCCCGGGAGCGTGCTCTGTGGCTCCTGCGAGCCAGCTCCCCAGGGCACCCCAGGACGGGGACCACACGCCGCCCAGTCCATCCCACAGCCCCACGCTGCCAAAGGGCAGCCCAGCTGGCCTCCTGCCACCCACACTGGTGGCAGTGATGGCAAAGCTGTCTGGCGGAGCTGGCTCCCCCCCTCCCTGCTGTGCCTTCCGCCTCCAGAAGATGATACGGAAAATAAGGGAACGAGCAGGAGATTCGCCTCCGCCGGCTGGGGGATTTCTCTTTTCACACCAGCAGCGTGACAGCTGCATGGGCATCCCAAACAGGGAGGGGAAAAAAAAGAAAAAAAATAGCTCCTGATAAATACAATGAGGTCTCAAGAGGTGCATATGTATCAGGAGGGCTATTCCGTATGGAAGGAGGATTGATAAAATACCATAAATGAAATAAAGTAGAAAATACTACCAATGGCGAGCATCAGCTCATTTACCTGTTGTCACGAGACAAGAAAATGCTCCATGTTACTGCAAGTGCTGCAAACACATCACACTGCTAGCCTGCGGTGTCACCTGCTCCACAAAGCTCCTTGAGGCAGGGGGACACAGACATGATTTACACCAATTACTAGGACAGGGACACCTTGCACTCATATTCAACTGTACACTTCCATGCCTTCCAGCCAAATATGCTGCAGGACGTACCCTTTTTTTAGCACTTGCTGCTGACAAGCCCACTTCACCCACTTTAGAAAACAAAAATTAGTCTGCCAAATATTTTCACAACAATTGAGAGAAGTTACAAGGATATGGATCCCATTCACCTAAATCTCATCCCACAGGATTAGCTTTGCACCCCGAAATTGCCACCACAGTAAGAATAACCATACATTATAGAGAATTCACAGAGCACCATCCTGACCATCCTACAGACCAGAAGGGGTGGGATTCGGGGCCAGAAGTGTTGGGATTTATTTTCCTCACCCTTAAACAAGCACACCTACATCTGAACTGATCATCCAGAATCTCTTTATAATCAACAGAGAGAAATAAGTCCCTCTAGTACTTTCAGATATCTATCCAAGGTTAATTTCCTTCTAGAAGCATCCAGGTCTCCTCCCTAAGGGCTCAGCATCTATGAAATCAGTGGGTTTGGATGGAAACATGATGGACCTCTGTACCTGAAGGGATTTGTTCTGATACAGCATCCTCATGCTCTCCCTATGAGCACTAAGTTAGCCTGAGCCAGTAGTTAAATACGGGAGTGTTAAGAATACTCAGCTGGAAACAGTTCATGTGATCGCATGAAACACCAGGGCACCATCCAGAGTGAGTTGTCTGTGAGATCATATTGGCTAATCTTCAATTGTCTCATACTTCAGGAGCACAGCAGCAGAGAAAAAGAGGCGTAGCCTGGATCATGACTGCCTTCTGACATGTTACATTCTACCTGTACTCTGAAAAAAACCCACACCTACATCAAAGTCTAAGATCCAGCACCTCTCCTTTCCCGAAGAGCTAGGCACAAAGCACAAATACTGACTGGGTAGTGGAGACAGATTATTTTCCATACTACAGAGAGCTCCCATTCAGGTCAACACAAAATAATCAGAGCAAAGCTAGAATTCACCACATAAACCCAGTGTCCTTTGTTATGTCTAGATGATGTCCTGAAAGATGCGGGCAGAGAAGAGCGCTAAAAGTGTCTCTGCCAGGGTGCTTCTCTCTTGTTAATATTGCACACTGACAGTCATTATACAAAAGTCTGTTTGCAAATCCCATTAAGCCTCAATGCAGTCTCTTTTAAACTTAATTTTGGGGCTGTAAATGCAAACAATTCAGTCACCCTGATCCTGATCTGGCACCACTGAATCAGTCTTTATTTCTGTGGCAAAAAATAAAATTAAAAAAAAAAACAAAACAGGAGAAACCTTTTTCCTAGCTTCCAGGCTCATTATTTACAGCCTTTGAAAATGAAGCAAGACAGCAGCCTTAAAATTTTGTCTTAGAAAAAGAATAATTTTCTTTTTTTAGAAAAAGAAAACTTTCTCACCCATGGCAGTACTAGAACAACCACAGAAAAGCACTGCTTTGAAGCGAGAGCCACCAGGACCCCTCATAACAGAGTCTGCAACAGAAATCTGCCATTTTTTCCCCTAAGAGCCCTTCTATTTATACTCATCTTGGAAGGCTTGAATGTACCTGCCAGATGGACAGATAACTGACATCTGGAAAAGACACTCCACCAGCTGCTGTTAGCAGGGATTGGGAAGCGTGGGGGCTGGTTAATAAGAAACCACTTACTTCCTCGTGGCTGCTAGCTGCCTGCTCCCTTCCTAGGGCTTAATGGAATTTGGAGAGAGCATTTCAAGACCATCTGTCAGCACACATATATATCAGAGGAGCCCTAGCACCTTGCTCGCACATCAAGCACAAGCCTTGTTTCCTTACAGGCACCTGTCCTGGTGCGCTCTCCCCCACACCAACGGGCAGAGGGCTCCTCGGAGACCTGTTGGCTGCAAGTCAGAGGCAGCCATGCCCAGCAGAGGGGTAAGAGGAGAGAACTAGCTTTCATACCACTCAGAAGATGCGAGCCCTAGGTGCTGGGTGGAAATACCTTGGGGTGATGCTGGGCACAAAGCAGAAGTAGCCAGCAGAGGATTTTTCCTGAAAATAGAGCTAAACTATTTCCTGGCCTATGTTAAGATGAGTGGCCAGCAGAGCAAGAAGAGTTGTTAAAAAAAAAAAAAATCACACCAGCTCTCACCCACTGCAAGAATCACAAGACATTAAATTGCACCCATATTTGGGAATTCTCCAACAATATTACTGATTTTACACTTTTTGTCACTTCCTAGTTTTGCTAAGAATTTTCCACCAGGCAACATACAAACTGAGTTTATTAACATCACAAAAGAAGATTTCTTACACTTCTCTGTGTTTAGTTTTTCCTCTGCTATTTCAAGAGCCAAATGCACCCTTTCCCTTTCATTGCAAGCAGGGAACCTGGCACAGTCACGGGGCTTTAAGACCAACTGCAACTTGTATGAGCCTCCTGAAAAGGTCACAGGCATTTTCCCCATGTTTCTCTTTAACACAGTGGTTTATTCTTCTTTGCTTTCTAAAGCAATGCTTGGGCTCCCATAACAGGTAAGAGCTGAGCCTATGTGGGCAGGCTGCACGACTGGGAAAAAAAGCTACCAGCATTTTTGCAGTCTCTTGACACAGAGGACCACTGGAATAAAGCCACACACTCCTTTACACTGCATTGGTATCTGTAGCTGCCTAAATCCTCTCACTTCCCCCCCTGCCTCCACACCCCCATTTGTAAAGCAGCACGGTGATGCCATCCTCCTTCATGAGCTCCTGAGAAGCGTGATTTATAAAAGCAAGGGACTGCCATCCTTCTGCTTAAAGGGAAAGACCCCCGCCTGCACACAGAGCCTAATTAAAGTGAGTTCGACTGATGGATTAGTTTGCAGCTAAGAAAACCTAGATAAGAGCAAGTACTCTGTTCTCATGCATTAACATGGCACTTAACTGTAGTTCATTCACTGCATTTATTTCTATCTTATTAACACATTTGCCTAGAGAAGAAGAATAAATGGGAACAAACGATTATTTGGATATTTCTTCTTCTGGGCAATGTTATTTCAGAGATCTACCTTGTACTAATAAGATACATAAGTGACAAACATTACAGCCCCTCTGTGTCTATAATCTCATTTATAACTAGAATAATCTTCAGTAGCTCTGCTGAAATCAAAGGAGCTACTTATAATTTAAGGGCTGGTGTTGAGATCAGCATCCACCAGTTACAGATTCCATTGCTCCTTATATTGCAGACACATGCAACTTCACCCAAGAGTGCCATTTTTCTTAAAGCATCAGATCTCAGAGCCCTAATTTGTCCTTTTGTTTTCCTTTTTTTTTGGTCAATTTCAATCCCATTGAGTTAGAAAGAAGTCTGAGACTTTCCAGTGTAAGAGATGATTAATAGCACATTATTTTAGACTGTCACACATTTTTACAGGTGATTTTACATCTCTAAAGGTGTGCTTGGGCTTGGAATTTAGCAGTGCCAGACTAATTCTGAGTTGCTGCAAGCCAGTAGATCACCTCTGCTAACCCCTTGGGAGCTTTAGAAACAGTGGCATCAATATCAGATACATTGGACAGCCCAGTAAGTTAACAAGGCTGATCATGCTTCAAACTTCTTTTTTAATATACTGGGTTCAAAAATAACCCAAAGACACTTCTTGGCTCTCCTCATATCCTGCCTTGCAAATGAATTTATTTTAAATTCCTTCTGAGAGAGGCGAGGGCTCCATTAAAAATCAGGCACTGATTTGAAGCATTAGTTTTGGTAGCCTTACTGCACTGCCAATGACAGCCTTCCACTATAGTGTCAGTCTGGGAATGATGAAGGAAGAGCAGTAGGTAGTCACTAGGAGTAGGACGTAACTGTTAAAAGTTGCCAGATCATAGAAGTGCTCCATTGTCACTCATTACACTGTGAAATTTGCTATAAGGGCATAATCTCAAGTGTTCTGCTATAATAATCTACAGCATTGCAATTCTTGAAGACCTCTTAATCAAGAGAAACACTAAAAATTAATACATGGCTACTAGAGGAATTGGCCAGTTCATAAGGACTTTATTACTGTTAACATACTCTCTTTCCCACATAAAGTTTAATTAATGCAATAAGTGGCACAAGCAGCAGCAAGCCCAGAAATGTCAGAAGGGGCTGCAAATCCCTCCAGTCACCCCAGACATGTCCTGGGCAGGGACAGCTGATAGAAGGCAATGCCACAATAGAGGCAAATTAGCTGAAGATAAATTTAACCTATTTTTTAAATAGTTGAAAACTCATAGGCAATGTCCCTTACTTCAAGAGTTAACATTTCAAAACAGCCTGGTAGAAGCTATGCCACAGTGAAGATTTTGAAAGATTAGATATCAGTTAGGGAAAGTTGTTCTTTTTTAGTAGATGTATAGTGGATCATATGATGAAGTGAAAAAAAAATTTGAAAATCTGAGTTCAGGATCTGGGCATTCTGGTGAATTCCAGTCTTCCGAGTATATGCATCTCCCATTTCATCAGTATACACAGGTGATCAAAAAAACCCCATTGCTTAAAACTGCTGTTGAGCTTGATTTTATTATTGCTTTTTTATGAAGGGTGTGAAAAGGCCCTTTGCACAGAGTTAGAAGAGAAAAATAAGGACCAAGATAAAACCATGTAAGAGCAGAGCTATTCAAGAGCAGCATGTTAAAATGCAACTGCTCTGGACAGTCCTGTGGCTTCCTTCTTGATGGGAGGCTCCTTGGGCAGAGAGCAGTCTGCACTGAGCAGCACCACTGGGTGACGTGCTGAGAGCAGACCTGGTACCTGGATCCTACACAGGCTTCTGCCCATGGTGGAGAGGGTTCTCAAGTTCTTCCAAGCAAAGTCGATGCACTAACCCATTGGGAAACAAGTGGAGCTGAGTCTCCTTTATCATGTCCTGAACAGGATTTACACAAAAAGTAATTCTGATGCCAGAATAATAATTTGGTTCAATTACTTGCTGTATTAAATTGCTGGATCCAGTGATTTATTGATTCAATCTTAATTGTGACCTTATTTTCATCCTTGTCTTGTTCCTCTTTAATTACTTTCATGAAACTGTAGTAAATTAGCCTAATA
This sequence comes from Gallinago undulata, assembly GCA_026546715.1. Classification (NCBI taxonomy): domain Eukaryota; kingdom Metazoa; phylum Chordata; class Aves; order Charadriiformes; family Scolopacidae; genus Gallinago; species Gallinago undulata. The sequence continues at coordinate 31,712,319 of JAOTQQ010000032.1, read as the reverse complement.
ATGTGCTTGATAAGCATGTACTTGCTCATTTTTTTCTTTTAGTAAAATCCATAAAGAGTACATGAGGCTGGCTTACCCCTTCAAGTCATATGAATGTTTGATTCTGCCCAATATCTAAAGCCCAAATTCACAATGGCACATAGGAGCCTAAAACCCATGTTAATAGAACCCATTCTCTTTTATTATTTGATTATTTATTTAAATGAATTAATGCCTTTTGCAGCCTTCCCTGCGAAAGTGGGAAGCCTTCCCTTGCTGAAGGCCCAGTGAGCCCAGCATGAAAAAACTAGTTCTTCATTCTGCAGAGGAGCCCTCCTTGTAGGTTAGTTGTGTTGGCATTTGGCTGGTTCCCAGACATCACTCAGGCTACCACACACAAAGTGATGCCAAGGGCTACTGCATGCTATTCAGTCACACACTGCTCTAGGAAAGGTGCAAGTTACGTGGGGAAATAGTCCAACCACTCATGCCAGAAACAGGTCTGAACTATATACAGCCCATCTATAAAGATGGGCTCATTATCGGAGAAAATCAAAACACTCAATCTGAAAGGTCCCAATCTGTAAAAGCCCAAATCAGAATGACTTCTGGTAAGCAAGGTCCATGACTGGCTTGTCTTCTTTCCACTCCACCACCCATCACCCAAAATGTTGGTTCCACTACCTCTTATCCAGATACCTTAATTACTGCATTGCACAAGTACTACATACAGAGTCTCTGCATCCCAAAGACTGGGGTCTGGCTAAGACTGTTGTGTACTCAGAGAACGGACTGTGACCTTCCAAGAGAGCCTGGAAAAGCAAAGCCCTGAAAACATCCTGTGCCTCCTACCACTTCCAACTGAGAAACATTTCCTACTCTGCAGGAAGGGGAGAATGAAAACAGATGCCTGTGCAGACACAGCCTCACTCCAGGTGCACAGCATCAGCAAGAAATGTTCAGTGAAGAGTGGAATCCATAAGAATTCTTTGTTTATTTAAAGTTTATTCTTTGACTGTATTGGCTTCTGACATAGGTTGTTTTCCATGTCCAGAGCAAACAACCTAAATCCAGTTCAAAAAAAAAGGGAGAATAAAGTTCTTAAGGAGCTTCTTTAATGAAATAGAAATCTGCCAGTTGCTGCCAGAAGAGCTGTGTTATCATAGCAACATGTATCTAACTAGGTAGCTTAAGTTGTATTTCAAGAAGGTAGGGTGTTCATTAGCTTTTGTTCCAATTTGTCATTTTCTAGTCCCTGGAGGAACTTTGTGTCAGACACCCATGCCAGAAATAAAAGCAGAGGGCCTCTGCTCCCTACTCTTAATATTAGTGTAACTCCACTGGTGTGTGCTCCTCAGGGTAAACCCCAGTACGATCTGCCTCTTCCCCCACCCTACATGAGCCCTTAGCCTCACACAATTCTCTGACTGACAACTTTAAGAACAATTATTAGCAGAACGATCACCAAATGAGCACTGAACAGGAAACAGAGCTGATTAACTAAGGCATAAAGCTCTCCGAACCACAGCCAGGCTTTTCTGCTCGCTTAGAGCTCTGCCTGGCACCGCTGGGAACAGCCCTGACATTTACACAACCTTGGTGCAGAAAGGATCTCTGCTTAGCAGAGGGGAGTAAAAGGGTGTCAGACAGCGCAAAGGTGATCCCTAATGCAGGCAGAAAATAAGAGACCCATTTGTAACAATCTGGAAATCCACAGGTGGATGCACACACCTTAGAAACCATCACTTGGAGCTTTAAAATCCAGATTGAGCCAGCACACGGCCCTTTAGGAAAATGCCAGATAGGGAAGTCTCATGGTCCAGACCATCGCAGTCATCTGGGACCTTCCAGTCACTGCCCTCACAAAGCTCTATGGCTGTTTTCCCTCTTTGGAAAACTGCGCTTCTCATCTACTTCATGTTGGTTTGTGATGAGAGAACTCCTGAGGCAGTGACCACAACCAACCCTGGGGACTGGACACAGAGCTTCAGCCAGTCAGGAGTTCTGCCTTCCAGGCAGACAGCCAAGGACAAGTCAGCCCTTTATTACCATAAGCAACAGAACGATCATGCCAAATACCATTTCCCGTTTGTGAGCCTTCCCAATAAAGGAATCAATTACCATGGCTAGCCGGGATCATTACACAGCCTTGCTCCCCTCTGCATGGTTTGCTCAGTAATATTGCTCTGTGTCTTCATTAACTAGCAGCGATTCGGAAAGAAACCACCATAATTCATATTCCAGAAGTCATCCTCCCATGCACCTATTCACTCACCATTCCTAATTAAGTTCATGAAAGATTAATTCCTTAATGATTATGATTTGTAATGTTAATTAATGAGCTGTTTTTCCATTAAGCATTCTGAGGTTTCTAGCATTACATCGATTCCTTAATTAGCCAGTGGCAAGCGTGGAAAATAAAAAGTGAGTAACCAGCTTCACTCTTTGTCCCGTATTATCTGCTGCTTGGGCTTCCAGTCCATCTCCTTTCTCACTCTCTGCAGAATCCCTTTCCTCCACTGCTGCAAATGAACCTGCGTTGCTTGCTCATCTTTCTAAGAGGGCGACATAACCAAAGAACAAGCATAGTTGACTCATGTCATGCTTTCCCTGAGTAAAAAGTACTTGGATATGAACCCTGCCTCTCTTCAAGGTGAGAAGACCCGCAGCTGAAAAGGTGGCTAGCATCCTGCTATGCCAGAATGGCACTTTCTAACATTTGGCTTGGAATGAGAATCCCCAGGACTGCCAAGCTCTGCCTGATGCCAGCACCAGGGAAGGTATCTACATTGCTATTCCAGTTAGCCTGCCAGGAGCTCCCCACAACTTCAGCTTCATCAGTTTCCAAGGCAACTTTTTTGGCTTCTGGTGTCGATAGGCTTTGGAGGGTTCCAAAAGGGGGTTTGCAAGCTCAGCCTGTCCTCTCTGACAGCGACTAGAAGCTCCACTAGCACAAGGCTGAGTCTGCACTTTACAGTGAAAATTTTTAATTTCTCCAAAACTTCTGAACAAAACTCTCAGCAATGTTCGTGATTGGGTGCATGCTCCAGATTCAGCAGTAAGTGAGCACAGAGCACAGGCATTCTGCTTCTAGCCCCTACCCCATTTTGGAAGACTCAAATCAATGCCTGCTCTGAGCAGTGGTCCCAGGCCCAAATTCTCACTACGCTTTCTGCTTTGTCTAGTCCCCAGCTGCCCATGGAAGAGGCCTGCTGATATCTCCTAGAAACTACAGAGGTGTCCACGTGACCGGTCAGGTATGGTCACCATGGGAATAGGCATGCAGAACACAGAAGAAGGGACTGAAGAGACAACTTACGTGAACAGAGCATCAGTTCACCTTTGAGGATTGCTGCACATCCAATTCACCCTCAAAGAATACTCTGAGATACACAGGGAAGAGGTCTTTCTTCCCCAAATGGTCTTAGAAGGATAGCAGAGCCTGGAGCTTCCCTCCAGCCCTTCTTTGCTCCCTTCATGTGGCACATGAGACTTTGCAGCCACTGGTCACCACCTGCTCGGATTCAGAGCTGGGAGCAACCAAAGAAAGTCAGGGTTGAGTAGTTAAGATATATCCCTGATGCCTTGCTACTTTTAGAAGAACCCCTAAGCCAAGTTTCTCTAATGCTATCATTCTGAAAATAGAGAGGATCCACCACCACAAACCCCTCTAACACAGAGTTCGGAGAGAACGTCAATAATCCTGGCCAACCTAAATACAACAGGCCTGACCCAAAGTAGAAGGTATTTTTAAAAGGACAGAGCATTATAGCTGAGAAATGGTGTCTTCTAGGGCCTTGGCTTCAGCTCCACATACCTACACATAAAAAGAAGGCTTCCCACATCCTAGGTGCACCCAAGTGAGCTGTTCCACAGGCCAGGTCACTCCTTGCCTCTCCTGCAGGCAGTATAGCCACAGCCCTCAGGGGTGACCTAAGTATTAGCCACCAGTCTCCCTGAAGAGTCTGATAGATAAACCTTGTAATGTGCAAGGAACTATTGGGAATGACAGTAAAACAGGGAGCATCTTATCCTGGACCAGTACAACAGGATGAGGAGCTTACATGGTGCCACTTAGCAGTGGGAAAAGCTCCACGCTAAAGGAATAGTAAATACACGAGTAAGAAGCCAGGACTTTTTTGTCCTTTGCAACAAAGGACAGGAGAAGCTGCAGCAACTGTAGTTCATTCTGATGAATGAGCCATACTGGTATCATTCCGTCCTTAGATACTGCACTATGCTTGGTTCTAACAAGAAATTCACCTCATAGCTCCAAGCCCTCCACTTCAAGTCCAAAGCCACCGGTACTAAGCAGATCTCTTGCAAAGGGTCCTCTCTGCTATAAGCTGACAAGGAAACCCACTTCAGTTCTCCAAATAATTTAAATGCACATTTAAAAAAATGCTGCAAGATCAGCTTCCTATCTACCTTCCTCTCCATCTGCTCTGCATTCTTTTATACTGTGGTAATTACCATGAAGTTAGTGCCTGCAAGCAACAGGGTCTCTAAATGTCAGGAAACTGAGATTTGAAGGGTCCCATGGAAAGGGTGCTCACAAGGTACCAGTCCTTGTTGTGGCACACATCAGAAGCATAACAAGCATGGCCTTCCTCATTTAGGCCACCTGGTCAGCATTTATTGCAGAGTGAAAACACCAGCAGAAGCCTTGCGTTTTCCAAAATGCAGCCTAAGAAATATTTCTTAACTAATTACTGTCCCATATATTCATCTCTGATCCAAAACAGCAGCGAAAGCCAGAATTAAGGGGAAAAAACAATATTGCAAACCACACACATCCTTTCTGCCACGGCTCAGTGAAGCGTAAACCAGTTGCAGGACACTAATCTCCACACAGACGCTTTTATTACAGCAGTAAGTGCTTCTCTGTTGATTTCTACTAAAGCCAGCTTGCACAGAAGCAAAGGTGCCTTAGGACAGCCACATCAGTCTGACAAGACCCTTAGTAGCTAGAGAAGCTGACAAGTAGAAAGTTCTCCTGTCAACATCATATGCATCTGCCAGGAAGTCTCCACATCAGCTGGTGACAGGGACACATGAGGATTTGAAAGAGAGACCACAGCTGAGCCACGTCCCCGGATCACCTCTGGTGACCTTTCAGTTTAGATGCTTTCTGCCACTCCAAGTAAACTTTGCCCCTGTGTCTGGCTTCCATCAGGAAAAGCTGAACAACTCTTGAAGCATCTCTCTCCTCCTCCTCTTCCCACTGTCATTACTGCATGGTGACTCACTCCCCAGTATGCCCACAACCTGCTAAGCCATTGCTGCTGAAAACACAACACTGCAGCTCAACCAAAATAAATACCACCTGCCTCCTTCCTCCTCTCAGGAACCAGCACAGGCAAACCTGTAGCAGAAAGGATCCCCAGCCCTCCAAAACAGGACTCACGGTACAGAGCAGACAAATCCTGCATGAATTAGCAGGGAAAAAGGGGAAGGGACTCAGCTAGGAAATATTACCCTTACTACCTGCTACCAGTCCTTGCTCACAGCTCCTGGAAGCCTCTAGGATTTCCAGGCAGGGATCTGAAAGGCTGGGCGAGGTCTCCCATGCCCCAGATATCCTCCCGTCCTCATTCCTGCACAGCCCTGTCACTCGTGTAGCCCTGACAATGTCTGTTGGAGCACCCAGCCCAACAGAATGGGCCGTTTCACACCAAATTATAGATGTCTCTGGCATGGCAAGGAAAGGAAGAAGTTGTGCATCGCTGATGCTGTAGGGATGAAAACACTGCATTACAGAGCAATATTACCCAGCTGGCAGCATACATGGTCCATTGAGCTCGTCACCCTAAAAAAATAAGTGTTGCAAACAAAACCAGCCAGGAAACACAGAGCAGGTTCTGTGAGCAAGGCTGCCACCACATGGTACAAGGGCAAGCCTGCAGACTCCTGGAGCCAGAGCAGGAGTACAGAAAACCATCCTCACATCTCCAACCAGCCCTGGACTCACGAACCACCTACAGCCAAATCCTGATCACCTGAATCAATTAATTTCGTCAGGAACTGTCTCTCTTGCACCTTTCCCTCCCCTCCAAGTTATTAGAATATCTTGCAAAGAAAACCACCAGAATCTTGTAAATAGGGATTCCTAAGACACAGGTGAGATCTGGCTGTTGTTACTAGGGAATATTTAAATCAAGAAAGCCCCACAGATCAGAAAAATCTGGGCTCAGTGGAGCCTAAGAACACTAACAGTCAAAAATATACCACAGCCTTGCAGCTCCTAAACTCACATTGGTTGCAGGCACAGATCTAATTCAAAAGCATATTTCAAATAATGGCTAGGGAGCCTTTACCTCTCACATTGAGCTACAGAGCAGTTTGGGTAACTGTGATTCTGCTCTGCAGGGACAGAACCATCCGCAAAAGACAGAAAACAATTTTCTTCCTCCCCTTCAGCCCCCTCAAAATATTCCCCAAAATCGTGGGGGAGATAAGAGTTGAAAATCTAGAGGAAAACTGAGATTTTTCCATCACACATGAAAATTGCCTTTGTCAGGAGCCAGATACTGCCCCAAATGTAGAAGCAAAAAGAGCAAGAGAAACCACAGCTTTGCGACAGAGCAGTATGGTCCAGATCATCCCAGAAAAGGGTGAGGGGGAAACAAAGCTGAGACTTACCTTCTTCCATCATCTTCCAGCCTTTTGCAGGTCTTCCACCCAGCAGCACCACTCAGAAATGGTACCTCTAATGAGCCTCAAGCTTTATTATCATCTCTTCCTCCTCCTTTTAGCTGTTCTCCACCCTTAATCAACAGCAGGTGAAATGAAAATGCAGCACAGCTGTGGCTAGTTAAGTAGTGGTGCAGGCAGCAAGACACACACCTACCTATCGTGAAGTGGCACCTCTTCCCTGGTAGAGAGAAGGCAAAACCTTCAGCAGCATCGAGCCTTCATGGGGATGGTGCCTGCGACCTTTCCAGCAAACTCATCTCCATCTCCAAGCCATCACTTAACCTCCTTGGTCAATAAAAGCCTTTTACCTGCCATTTTACCAGGCAATCCATCATGCAGACATGCAACAAAGTTTGATTGACCCTGACTGTCATATACCAGCCAACTCTGAAATTGTTATCTGCAGTTCATCCTCACATCCAGGAGACCATAAAGTACATTGAGTGGGTTTTCCCAGGATAAGAATACTTTCCTTTATGGGGACAGAGAGAGCTGCAAACACATATTGCCATGAAACACGTGCAGGGCACAGCACTGCATAAACAGGGCACAAGGAAAATGCAGGTGCTGACACTGCTGCCTGCCTTCCCTTCCACCTGCCCTCCCTCTGCCGTGGTGATAGCTACCAGCTACCCCTGGCACTGATCAGATACTGTGCCCTTGTCCCCCACACCCAGCCTAAGGGCACTAGAAGCTGGAACAGAAGCTCTGCTGAGATGAAGATGGGGAACACAGGCTGTGCTTGGATTAGGCATTTCTCAGGTGACCGCTCCATTCACAGAGCCTGTTCCTGCAGGCTGAAGAGACAGAAGGAGGTGTGAGGCTGTCTCTGAATACAGCTTCGGATGGACACTGCTCTGGCTGAAACCACCTGCTTTGTGAAAAATAGGTGGTCATTAAAGAAGATGCCTTTGACTTTTCAAAATGTTTTCCCATATGGAAATAAGGCAAGCATTGCTGGATCAATTAACTTTCAAGCACTGTGCTGATGCAGCAGCAGCTTTGCTCATCCCCCCCATGAATAATCTCTGACCTTTCACAGCTGAAAACAGTTTCTGCTCACCCACCAGCCTGGTTGTTGCTCTATAGCTGCAGGTCATCTATGGGGTTTAGCCTTAGCATCCAGGAAAAGGTGAACAGCCTTACAGGCAGATTCCCTTAATCCTGTCTCCTTTAATAACTTCAGCAGTTCAAAGAAGATTTTACAAGCTGCCTTCAAAGATTCTGCTCTTTGAGAAAACTTTTGACATAAGAAATGCCACTGGCACTAGCCACCTCCCTCCAAAGTGGTTATGATTCCAGGGCAAATCACTAAGATGAAGTGCGTTTCCCTTCTAGCAGGATGGGTGGCCCTGGTCTGCCATCCATCATTTGAACTAGCACCCAGACCGACTGCAGAAGTTGAAGCCAGCACCTGTAAATCTGTCCGTGAGAGATCAAGTAGACAGATGTGCTTACTCCAGTTGAAAACAACCGCAGAAAAAAAACTTCCAGAGGAGAGAGAAAAGGAAAACTATGTTGGTTAGTGCCCATCAGGACACCACTTCAGGAGCTTTCTGGAGGCTCCAGAGACTACTAAAGCCCTTGCTCAAGATTAAGTATCACAGCAATCCACACACGTTTCTCTGCCAGGCAGAAGACTGCTGCTGCTTTGTGCTGTGATGGCGGCTGAGGGCATCAACAGATCCTCCAGGAGCCCTGGGGCAAGGCACAGCAGCCCTTTCCCCACCACCCCACAGCATGCACAGCAGTGCCGTCCTCAGCCCCCCTCCAGGGAGCACCCCCCACGTTACACACAGATGGGAGGGAGCCCGGGACGCAAAGAGGGCAGCTGGCCAGCCAGTAAATTAATTTCAAAGGCAGGCAGGCAGGTGATAGATGAGGTTCATGTGGGAAACAGGAGAGGAAAAATTGCCCATCTGTGACTGTTACAGCAGAGAACAGCGCAGGGTGGAGTAAAATGAATGGGCATGGAGGGATCAAGGAAGGAGCGACTGAGCAGCGTGTATATAATTGAATCCCTGAGGCCTGGATCCTGTCTTTTGGGCTACGTGGGATTGCAAATGTGGGATGGCACAGCTGAGGTGAATGATTCATGGGCTGTGTGTGACAGATAGGACCCTCAGAGCAATCTCTTATTGGTGTGGGGGTGGGAATGCCACTGACAGGATGGTGAGGGAACGTGATGAGACGAGGAGCTTCCTCCACATCTTTCTGTGAACCTTTGAACCCAGCCTTTACAAAAACAGCCTGGAGGAGTCTACCAAAATTAGAAGTGATGCCACAGCTCAGCACTCAGGACCTGGCCAGTGGGGCAGCTTATCAAGTGGAACCAATTCCCCCTGCACAGCAAACCCAGACTTATACCAAAAGCTTATTAATCTGCTCTGTGCTGCTGACTTCTTCCCTACAGGAATCATTGTCAGAGAGATGAAAATGCTCAGGAAAATCAGCTCTGTGCCCTCTGTCCTTCTCTGCCATGCTGCTGTGCCAGGTTCAAGTTGGCAGAAACAGCCAATTAGCAAGTGGCAGACCATTTCTAGGGCATTTCCAGTCTCACCAGAAACAGGGGCCTCCAGTGCCTTAGGAGAGAGGCTTTTGGCAGAGCCACCCCAGGCAGATGTGCTGAAAAGCAGCTCAGAAGCATTTTCAGTTGTCCTGTACTATGTTCCTTTGAGGCCGTTGCTTGCTTTTACCCCAGTAATTGCTCAGGTGGAAGGACACGCTCCCATACATACATGAGACTCACATGCATGGCACAAGTACAGCTGGGACATGCCCAAGCACTGTGCCCTGTCAGACTGCCTGGAGTAGTAGGCAAGCCAGCTGCACCATCCTGCTGCTTCAGTGGGTGTAAACATCCTCCCCCATATCACTGGGGGCTGCATGAGAACATCAACTGCAGGTTAGGTGTGACCGTAGCATCCTTCTCACCAGCCTCCTGTCTCCAAGAGAGGCCGGCAGTGACGGCCAAGAGAAGAGAACACTGGAGCAGATGCATAACCAGACTTCTCCTGTGCCACCTGCCTGCCTGTATTGAAGAACTGTGAACTCTGACAGCATTGCATTGTCTGTTATTCTCTGATTCATGGAAAGCACTTGAATTAATGGATTAACATCTAGTTCCTTGGGGATTTCCAAGACTCAGCTAGACAAGGTTACAACTTCAGTGAGGTTGTTGGGAAGGGATGCAGAGGTCCTTTACAGCTATCACTGCCATGAGTCTATGTCCCTGTAATCCATTCAGAGCTTTCATCTGCTGATTCATACCCTCCAACAATGCAAATAAAGTAATTAGCTGACCTTGGTTGCTATAGCAATAAGTATAAGCAAGAGCCTCTCTGGGTATCATTTCTTGGCATCAACTATAAACATAGGTCTTATCACTCTGAGAACAAACAGTTTTCTGCATAATATTCTAATTTCAGAGAGTTAGAAGAGGCTTAGCTAAGAAGTAAAATTACTGAACAGAAAGTTGGTTCTGTTTTACCTCAAACAAGGACAGCTCACCCAACTGATTTGTACAGATTTAAGAGAGGAAACTCTCCCGCAGGCAGACCCAAGCAGTTGAGCATCTCCAGCAAGCAGGGCAGTCATCAACAGCTGAGGATAAACTATATATAAAAGGACCTCACCTTCCTGTTGCCATCAGTAGTGTGGTCATGATCAATGGCCAGTCTTTGCAGCAGGTACATCTCAGAAACACCTGGCCAGCACTCACTGGAGCAGCAGCAAGACCTAGGAGGACCAGAAGGGTTTCAATGCCAAAGGTTTTGCTCAGCAGCTTGGTTCATTTTGTTTCTTTCAAGATGAAGCCAGAGTACAGGCCAACCCTGCTGGAAGCAGTGGGAAGTACTCAGTCACTCCTTCCTGTACAATCACTTTCTTCTGAGGTGAACCATAGGCACTGTTTGGCCCTGTATTGTCCAGGCCAAACACAGACTCTGATGTATAACAATTCTTTACTCTAAGAGAAGACAGACACAGACACACAATTCTGGTGTGAAACCTGCCCTTAGTCAATCTTTCAGTCACAAAATCTCTATGTGTTGGGTCACAACTTTGCTAATACCTAACCGCTGGGCAGAAAAGAATATGAAGTACATATAAACTCACCAAAGGAACTGATTTATTTCAGGGAGTCATATACATGTACTTAGAAAAGTAACCAAAGTTCAAATAAATTCTAGCTTCCAAGCACAAAGGATTATTCCACTAAGCATAAGGCAGAAACAGACCTTCTCTGAATGGATGTAACTTCTAATTACGTATTGCTCCCTGCAGCCCATCTGCTAGAATCATTATTATCTTCCATGTTTATTAATCAGTTACCTGATGTTAACAAGAAGATAACTTCTAGGAGACATACAAACAATTCTGCGGTTTTCTTTTCCAGTGACTCAGCATTCATTTCAGGAATGTGTTAACAGGATACAAACGCTATTAAGAAGCCCCCTGTGTAATTATCATCTTCCTTGCTTCCAGTTCTAGATAATTTATGGTAGAAAATGGGTATTTTCTAACAGATATTCTATCTTGCCAGAAGAAAAAAATGCTTAAGTTATCTTTTCTTCTTTTTAAAATCTCATTTCTTTCACTTTCCCTTCTCTAAAGACCTATATCTGAAATCTTATTCAAATAAGGCAAAGCTAAATACTCTCAGTGGAAAGACTTTGAAAAAGTAAAAGGAAATTCTTTCAGCTCTGAGGAGGCTGGACTGGCACCAATTTAAAATGTGAGTGTTGGGTTGAGAATTAATAAAGCACCTGCAGATTACTTTTCCATACTTTCTCCGCAACATCAAGGGCAAACATTTGGGATAGAACACACGACTTTGAATGAGTTCATGTTACTGTCACAGAGAGGCAACTGAAGTGATGTCAAACCAAAATGGTCCCACTCACCCCATTTATCTGGGATCAAGTGAAACAAATTGAGAAACATGTAAGTAATGCACTGGAAAATGCATTAGTATGGAGAATGACTTTTATGGGGCAGTTGTTCTCCTGAGTGACATGATGACAGTACACATCCATCTCCTGCTCGCTGTGCTGGAGGTGTCCAGGACAAAGCTTGTCTGGGCTACCAACAGCTGGGGCACTGAACTCTTACTTGGTTTGTTGTGTTTGGGTTTTTTCCTGTGCAAACACAGTTTTGTGCAAGCAATTGTTCAGCGACGTGAACCTAAGAACAACTTAAGATATAATTCCTACCCTTGGTTTTACTTTCTTCACCTTCGGTTGGCACCTTTTCCTTTGAAAAATCACACCTTCAACAAGCAAATAGACTCATCCTGGTCTAACTTTCCAGTATTTAACACCAGATGCTCCCTCTCCCAAGGAAATCTCTCTGAGATATAAAGGTCCCCCAAGGATGGCAAATCCAGCAACCACCCCACCAATTACAAGGTAGCAGAAAGATACAGTCTTCTCAAATGCCTCAGCAGGCAAAGTTGTGGCAAAAACTTGAGCAAAGCTAGAGAAGGAGACCCAGCAGAGAGAAATATAAATACCCCTCTACATGCTCCACCAGCCACAAAACCTTCTAATTAGGCATCTTGCTTAAAATATCCAAGCCAGAGGCTTTTGTATGAAACATCCCTTGTGATGGGTGTTCATTTCAAAGGTGTGCTCAGAATGGAGATCATTTTGCAGAGGTTACCTGGAGGAATAAGAAAATATTCAGCAGATAATAAAATAACCTCCTGTGGTGCCATGTGGGAAGGGCACACTGTCACAAAAATGCAGAAGAAAAGCCATGCTTGGAAGGACCTGGAGGCTGAAAGAGAGACAAGAAGGATGGGTGTGACAGGTCTAAACCCCAGCCCATACACACAAGCACCGGCCATTTCACAAGAAGCCCTTAGCCTAGATTTTAGGAAACTGCGTAAAAAGCAATTCCAGAGTCAGACTCTGTGTAGAGCTAACCCCTGGGCTCTGCAAAGCTCACTGCTCTTATCAGCGACTAACAGATGAGACACTCTGGAGACCTGTGCTGCCAAGACACCCACTCATGCCGTCAGGACAGTGTGCCAAGCCTTTCCAGCCCCCACTGGCCTGGATTCCCACGACTTTGGATTCAAGCAGGCTGGCTTTATTGCGGGGGCTGTGTTCATTTTCTGTGTTCATTACTTATGAATGCATTCATAGCTCAGCACAAACCACCTCATGGCACTTTGTGACGAGACGGGGGCTACGGCCTGAACAGCCACGCGGCGCTGCACACGTATTTCCAACTTCCCTGTGTTGCCCAAGACACTCCGCAATCAAGGCACAACGCTAATGAGGTGAAGTCAAGCAGGGAATCCCAGGGAATGCTGAAATTATTCAGCCATTAACTCTGCTCTGCCCCTGCGCAGCCCTGACCTTAAAGCTTTTCACTTTAGGGCAGAAGTTTTAGAAACCTGTAAGGTTTCTGTCCTACTCTGTGCATCGCGGAAGCAGAGCTTGGTTAGTTGCTGACTACTGGATATTTTGAGGGTTCCTTGTGGAAATGGCAGGGATGAGCAACCCCATGGGGAAGTGCAGGTAGGGCAGGCACAGGCTCGCTCGCCATTCAGGCACCTTGACCCCACATCCCCCCGGCAACCCTAAGGAGGGTCCCTATCCCTTCTCCATCCCTGGAGGTGCTCTCCCCCCCTTCCCCAAACCCTCAGGTGAGCGGACAGCACACCCCTCCCCACCTCTCCCGGCGCCCCCAGCCCCACGGCTGCCACCTCTCCCCTCCCTCTCCCAGCGTGTCCCGCAGCTTTCCCACCGCCGTGGGTGCCCCACGGATCCTCAACCCCCAGGTCCGTCCCCCCGTTGCGTCCAAGTGTTCCCCCCCCCGCCTCCTCCCAGCCCCCCCCGCACCCTCCCGCGCCTCCCCCCGCGCTCCTCCGCGGCCGTTTCGCTCCGGCGCCCCCCCCTCCCTCCCCGCGCCCCCCCCCCCCCCCCCCCCC
>JAOTQQ010000032.1:31681891-31698604 GCA_026546715.1 Gallinago undulata | reverse complement strand
CCCCCCCCCCCCCCCCCCCCCCCCCCCCCCCCCCCCCCTCCCTCCCGCCTGCCGCCGTTGCTCCATTCGCGGACATGGCGGTGTCAGTGTCGCTGCTGGTGTTACTGCCCGTCCTCCTCGCCGGTACACCGGGGCAACGGCGGGGCGGGAGGAGCGGCGGGAGTGGGAGCCGGTCCCGGGGAAGAAGGGGAAATCTCAACCGGTACCGGGCAGCGGCCGGTTTGGGCGGGGGGGAGCAGGGGGTGGCCGCGGAATCTAAGCCGGTAGAGGGGCTCAACCAGACGGGAGCAGGGAGGGGGAACCGGTACGGGTGGGTGCCGGGCACCGGTTGGTCGGGGGATGCGGGGACCGGACACTGGCTGGTCGGGGGGTGCCGGGACCGGACACCGGACGGCTTGCGGGGGCGGCCGCCGAATCTGAGCCGGTAGCGGGCATCAAGCGGCCGGGAGCCGCGGGGGGAACCGTTACAGGACGGTGCCGGACACCGGCTGGTCCTGGGGAGACCGGGACGGGGCGAAAGGAGGCGGGAGCAGGCGCCGTTAACGCCCGTTCCTCTCCACAGGGCTCCTCTCGTCCCCCGAGGCCGCTGCCAGCACCCCGGTGAGTGCCGCCTGACCCCCGTCGTCCCCGGGAAGGACGATCCCGCCCGCCCTCCACGTCACCAGCCAGGAGTCCCAGTGCAGGGCGGCCCCTTTCCCGGTCCCCAGAGCTTGTGTCCTGAGCCCCGGGGCTGAGCAGGAGTACCAGAGGTGGTCCCAGGTGGTCTCACCCCAGAGCTGAGGTCTCAAGCCATGCCAGGCAGTAGAGGCCAAGTGATAAATGCCCCTCACAGCGTGAAAGGGAAGGTGGCACTTCGTAAGGCTGTGCCAGCTCCTGTGGAGCACTCCTTTCTGTGCATGTGTGTGCCAGTGGTCTTCAGTGGTCTTCAGAACCTGACCACACACCGGTTTCACACAGCGTGTCTTAGACTTCTTATGTTCCCCTTCTTCCCTAGCCTGCTTGCTACAAGTATGGTGTGCCTGGATGTCCAAGGGACTACAACCCAGTCTGTGGGACGGATGGAGAGACCTACTCAAACGAGTGTGTCCTCTGCCTTTCAAACAGGTATTCACTTCATTGGGATCCTAACCTTCCTTCCCTTCCCTTCCCTTCCCTACGTGCAAGCAAAATATTCATCCTCGCATCCCAGGGCACTGCTAGATTGTTGGCTTTGCATCATTCACAAACAGTTAAACTGCCGTTTTGGCAGTGTCTTCTCAACTGTCAACCCCTTGCAACATCTTTTGTTGCAATACCCGTAAACGGCTTAGGTGGGATTCAGTTAGCTGGGGGTACTGAATATTTGCTTTTGTAATTCTTAAGGAATTTCATCATTCATCTCAGAGGGGAGTTGACTGTCAGGTTCATACAGTGCCACATTACCCTTAAATAGAATGCTGGACTCTTCCACACTCTCCATTAGAAAACATGAAAGTTCCCACCCAAAAATGCAGCTTTTACTACAAAATGTTTACCTTCAGGATCCAATCTCCAGTACTTCCTTTCACGGAGAAAAGTAAGAATGCCAAATGTTAGGAGAAAATACTCTTCTGCCACTCTGATTGCCTAAAAAAATCAAGAAAGAAATTACTTGATATTTGATAGAGGGCATTTTACTCTTTCATAATTTAATAGTTTTTTGCAACAGATTCAAAACATAGAAAATTATTACTTAATGGGCATTGTCACCCCCATTATGATTGACTGGAAACCTCTATAGACCGTCCTCTGAGTACAAACTGAGAGGAAATGCTTGTGAATCAAATTTGATGGTGAAAGGTAATTTATATTAATGAAATAACAGAATTTCTGTTTCTAGCAGAGCGAATTACAAAATTACAAATAGATAGATCTCAAGAAAGGGAAGCCTGAAATATGTTTCTGAAATTGGGGCAGGGGAAAGATTAACTGTGACCAGATAATTTACAAAATTCAAATGATGAAGATAGGGGGAACACAGACCAGAATAAGAAAAGCGTCAAAGATATCAAAGGACACTTAAGGAAATATTTTAAAGGAAGTCCCAAAGAGTGTCAAAGTATGTTTAAAGGTATGTGGATCTGCAGAATTTGGTAATATTTTCACCATAATACAGCACAAACTACCCACTTGCAAAGAAATTGCAAAGATAATTGGTAAACCCAGTTTTTTTGGAAAAAAAAAAAACAAACCACCAAGGAATAAAAGGGCACACACAGTACAATTTGTGAAAAAGGGAGAAAAGAGGTGCTGGCATATTACATATTAGGACCCTACCCACCTTTGTTGCCTACAACAATGTTGTAGTAAAACATTACCCCTGGAGCCAGAAGTAAAAAAGATACAGATGTATCAGAAATAATTCAATCAAATCCATGCAATTATTTTTTTTTGCAAGATAACTGGCCTAGCAGAGTAAGAGGAAACAGAAGTGTTGCTCCATGACATTAATAAGGCATTTTACATAGCTCCACTTGACATTCACATAAGCAGAGAAATAGTTATTCAACTGAAATTGTTAAGGATGAAGTTTAACAGTAGTTTAAAATGCTGTGGCTTAAAAGCAGTAATCAGCATTTTACAGTCAAACTGGAAAGACCTATTAAGTGGGATTTCCTTTAGGTGCAGTATATAATTCAGTATTTTTGTAAGGTATTGGATACCAAAAACAAGACAATAAAAATTGGCAAAATGGCATGAGATACAATGATCTGTGAGATACTGTGCAGGACAGCATCAAAACTCCCAAGGATCTGGAGAAATGGAACTGAAATCAGTACAATAAAAGTCAAAGAGAAGTGCTAAGTATCTCATAAAGAGAGTGCAAATCCATGTTGTGGAGATATAATGAGGAGAGCGTCTCAGGACCTTAACAGTATATTTGATCTTTCCTCAGAGCAGAATGACGGACTTTGAGATCCAGCCTTACATTTCTAGGAAGTTTCATTTTTTAGGCATGATCCCTCAGTTCCAGATAGGCACATGCTAGATTCCTGAGTACAGCACTGCACATAGCACAAAGGGGTCTCTAGGCAAACCTGCTGTTTATTTCCTCTCAGTTCTTTCAGTAACACATGACGGGGCAAACATCTTATTAGTATGAGATATAACATGCATGTAATACATTACACGGGATTTAATTCAGTTACACACACAAGATAGATTTTTATCTTAACCATCTTTTTTTGCTGGCGTCTTATGTGCTCAGAAACATGCATTTTGATCTGAAAGGGCACAGGGTGATCAGATACTATCCTGACTATTTTTTCTTTAATAGTTTAGTAGTTGTTGAACTCAGTGGCTTTCTAGTTCAGTCTGGAGTTGTTGTTCTAAAGTGTTTGACTTGGCATGAACACAAGAAGAATAAAACACTTTGTCTTACGGGAAGAATTTCAGCTTTGAAAAATGGTTTGTAGTCATAAGCAATGGTCATTTCACTTCAAGGAGTCTAAGGTACAGTTCATCACACTCCTTAGGAGGGGAGAACACAAAGATCTTTCTGCCCTTTTTAACAAGCTGCATGACCAGCAGTTGCTGAGATGAATAGTATAATGTGGTCATGTAGAAACAGATATTGGACATATCCCATAGTGAATTACAAAACAGACAGTTCTAAATTAGGTGATTCTCAACAGCAAACTTGCAGGTCACTTCCAGCCCATGTTTAAGCCCATTAAAGGTCTTTTTGAAGGGCTTTTTTAGCAATGCAAGACTGTGTGGGCACCTGGAGAGCCCCATGGGCATGAGGAGAACTGCAGGAGAAGTTTTTGTGGCTGATCCACAATAACATGAGACACTTGGAGCAAAGGTGCAGCACAAGCCCTGGTTCTGCCCATCCTGGTTCCACAGTGCCGCCCTGTAACTGTAAGACCAAAGCTGGTCTTACTCCCTGCCTTTTAAATTTGTTCTCTTTTATTAATCTTAAATCTAATCCATTCTTAAGTGGGTGCTCAAATGCAAATCCCAGGTCTCTTCCACGCTTAGTGTCCCATAGCAGTGAAAACAGCTGAACTTAATTTAAATCTGGTCTGGCAGGACCACAAGCTCTTTGGAAACAACACAGCAGCTTGAGCTGCCTCTGCAGGGTTTAGCACAAGGTCTGTCCTTTACCCAGAACTTTTCCTTACATCTTTACATGTGTTTTACATCCCCTAGGCTTGATTTTTCTTTTCATATTCCTAATCTGCTCTACTACCTTCAGGCTAAAAGATCCCTGAAATAGCTATTAGTACAGATTATCCCTGCTTTGGGGTAATCCTAAACCTCTTGAATTTCATGACGAGTAAAACATCTTGATTCTATTAAGATTGGGAAGGTAACTGAAGATCCAGGGCAGTTTGCATTCCAGCACTTTATTTTTGTATCTACACTTGCTTGGTAAACTGAGATTTTTTTAAAAGGGGCACCCCAAAGTACCACATATGGGACTTAAAAAAATCTAATGTTCCTAAACTAAGGGAGAGTTGGCTAAAATTTCCTTAAAGAAGATTCCAATGTTCAGAGAATCACACATTAGTTAGTGAAGCCTGGGATGCAAAGGTGCATCAGGATGCACACCCTTCCCACCGAATTCCCACATGAAAGGGGGAAAATTTGTAAGCATTAGAATTATTTTCCACTTAGACTGCGCAGTTTGACTTGCATTGCTGCTTTGTAATGGGCACTTTAGTCCCCGTTCTGAGATTTGCCATGCAGTTTGATACTTCTCAGATTTGCAGATGGCTTTATCAGGTTTTTATAGGTAACAAACCCTGAAGTGAAGCTGTCTCTGGTAATGTGCATGTGGTTCATAAATCTTTGCATCAGTTACTTTGCGATGATGTTTGCCACAAGTGATGCAATTAAATGCATTGCTGCGTTTAATTGAACACATAGAAAGACACTTCATAAAATGTCTTAAATTCTAGCATAGTGCTTTTCTTCTAAAATAGTTTTCTTCTGCTTGCAGTGAAAATAAAAAGGATGTCCAAATTTTCAAGATGGGAACATGCTGATATGGCAGATGGCCGCTTTTCAAGAAAATGAGAGGGACACAGACAGTCCAAACGGAAGCAATGCCTTAAACGTGTAAACCTTCTGTGTAGCCTATCTTAATAAATTAGTTTGCCTGTTACTCTATTAAAACCAGTGTTTATAAACATAGCCATGGTACACTTATAACCTGAACTCTGATACATTTTCACATGCAGGAGAGATCATAGGGTAAGAAAGAGATGTCCTGGCTGCGTGCCAGTAGGTCAGTGGTCTGGAGAAGGAAATGAATGGGTACCCAGTGCCATCTCCACCCAGCACCTCTGCCTTGGGCAGTGCTGGCGGTGGTGGCTCCTCGTGGTTTCTGGGAGGATCTGAGCCTGCAGGTGCCAACAACCCCTGGGGAGCCACCAGAGGGGTTTTCTGTGGTGGCTACCAAACAGGTGACGGTGGCCCTTACATGTACCAAGCCTCTGCCCTGGGGTCTCTACCTGCAGGTCCTGCTGTGGAGGGCAGTGACCCGCACACCTTCTGCTCCTGTGCAAGTAAGGGCTGTTTTGGAGCACTGGAGGTGTGGACAGGGGGCATATGCTGCCCCCAGGCTCCTGGCCCTCTGGGCTCTGTGTGCTCCTTGGGGTGCCGGTGGGCTGACACCCAAGAGCCACTTCCCATGACAAACATCAAAGCAAAATCAGAAAACCCATGTAAAATGCTCTGGAGTGGGTCTGGTGGACCTTTCCACAGGGCGGGTGAGCGAGCACCGGGATTTGGTCCTTTCCTTCACCCACTTGTGCACATGGGCACACAGCCTTTGTCACCTTTGTTCCCTTCTGTTCTGCTCAGCACCTCTGACTTGTGCACGTTGCCTGAAATGAATTGTGTTGTCTTACGGTGCGTTGGTAACACACGGATGCCTTCTACCTTTTGATCCAAGCCAGGTGGCACCTGCTCTAGCCCTGGCCCCAGACAATGGCTCGGTCAGGCTCTGCTGGGCAGCAGGAGCGCAGGCAGAGATGTATGGCATGCTTCATGCCTGATGAACATTCACAGGTCAGTGACTTTGGTTTTGAAAACCAAGAATGCTTTTGTTTTATAGTTCCTTTAAAGGGTCGAAGCTGTCCTTATCTTCCAGCACATGCCTGCTTTTCGTTTCCTTTGTGCAAAAACTAATCGTTGGCAGAAGGGTGTCATGTGTGTCACAGCTGGAGGGCTGGCAGCGTAGGACAAAGAGGTCAAGGGGAGACATGACTATGTGGATGGAAAAGAAAGATGACCAGTGCCTCCCAACAAGGCATCAGCTGTGCATGGAAAATCCACAAAAATCCACAATTTCTCTACTGGTGGCATGTCCTTTTGAGAAAGTTCCTGCATGCTCCCAGCTGTTGTTTCACATCCAGAACTGGAAACTTTCACTTTTTCAAGTTGTACCAAATGCCAAAGCAGTTGTGTGCTACGCTTTGAATTAACAAGTGGGTGGAAACGATAAGCTGTTTCCATTTGTGCTTCTATTTTGGTAACTAATTGTGCTTACAAGGAAACTTTAATAACTCCAGTCTTGTTAGTTGTAGAAATATTCCTTCAGTATTTGATGAAAGTGCGCATTGCAATTTTTTGCAAAACTCAGAAAAAATATGTTTTTTTTAAACACCACTAAATGAAACAAGTTCACGTAAAAAACAGCATGTAGGCTGATAATTATAATGGCACTAGAGCACTGCTCCCAGCATATGAATGCTTAAGATAAAACCTTAGAGCTGACTTTAAATCTTCCTATTTTTCTGCATATTTGAAAAATGGTGAGTTCAGCACTGCATGTAATTACCAAATCTGCCCCTGCCATCTGTACTTCATTTTCTGACCATTAAAAAGTTCTGGCAATTCCCACAGGTAAATTTTGACAACAATATTTAAGAAGCAGTGTTTTATGTCATGGATCCTACTTCTTTCTAGTCTTACCCAAGATGAGATACCTCTCATTCAGTTGAGAGAAAGTGTGCAAAGTGGTTCCTGTCCTTTGGAATGTCTAAACACATTAGACAAATCTTAACACATCTTTGGAAGTGGATGACATTTCACAGTATCTTCTGCACGATGTAGACTAATGTAGAAGGATTACTATATAGGAGCAGAAGCCTGAAATAATCTTGATAGATATTTGATACATTTTTAAATAATGCTTCAACAAACATATAGTATGTTTTATTATGAAAGTGTATTCTTGCTTTATGTAGTGCTGCCTTCTCAATGTGCTTTGCAATGATGAGAACTAAAAGGCAGAAAAATAAATGACCCTCCGTGCTGACAACTGGATCCTTCCAGAGCTGAATGTAAAATATGACTTGTATGCTCTCCCAAACTCACCCCCCCAAAAAAACCCCAAACAAAAAAACAAACAAACCAACAAACATACCTCCCTGTGTTGTATTTGGTGTTTATGAACTGTGTTGCAGTTTGGTGTTTATGAACCTTTATAGATCAAAATGTCAATATCTCAGAATTTTAGTATGATGGGCTTAATTTTTGTTTAAAATCAGAATTTTTTGGTGCATGTGGGACAATGCTAGAAAGGCTTAATTATATAATACCTTAATTCTCACTCAAAAAAAATCCTTTCTCAAACTCAGAAAAAAAACCAGTAATGTACTCCAGTTGAAGCTTTATGGATCAAAAAGATGAATTTCGGTATCATGGGCTTCATTTTTGGATTGTTAAAAGTATACATTATGTTTAGGACAATGCTGGTCTTATTTATATGAAGAGTAGGACTCACACTTCTGGAGGAGGACTTTAAGGCTTCATAGGAAGCCTTAGGACAAGGCTTACTTGTATGTGGAGTCCTTGTTCTAATGATTTAATCCTGTTGCCTTCAGTGGTGCTGTTGTAGGTCTATTTTACATACAGGTGAGGTAGGAAGTCGTCTAGATGACAGAGTGCTAGAGCAGCAAAATTAAGTGGCAAAGAGGAAAAGACAGCCTGTGGGTCTTGCATCAGTGGTTACAGTGGGTCAACGCTGCTGACTTCCATATGCTCTGGTTGCCCCAAATTTGCACAACAATCTCGTCTTTTCCCAAAATTGTCACCCAGATGCCTTTTTGGCTGCAGGAATGGTTTCACTGCTGGCAACTCCAGCCTCTGCCACTCAGGAAAGTCACCCAGCAAGGTTTTTAAAAGCCACATTATGCTCCCGTCCTTCCGATTTCTGGAGTGATTGGCTTCTGGAAGTGTATTATTTGGAGGAGAAGGTGACTGGGTAGGCTCAGAGCATGATGAAGTACCCAGGCGCTGAGGCCATAGCCACATTGCAACCCTCTTAGTCTTGGTAGCCAGAGCTCCTTAAAGCTGCTGCCATTAATTTTTCCACTAAACCAATGCAGAAGTATTTCTTTTCTCTTGAGATTTTCTTTTCAAGTTTTCACATTGCTCTTCTTATTGTAATAAATAAACAGAATCATTCATTGAAAGCAGGACTTGCCCAGAATCTCCTTGGTTTGTAAATTTCTTCAAATTTTATTTTTGTTTTCATGTATCTTACTGTTATTCACTCTCCAGGCAAACTGCTTTTTGGATGGAACAGTCCTAAAAGTTTGTTGCAACTGCTGCAGCTGTGTTGTCCAGCTTTCCTTTCGCTCTCTCGTTGCATTTTAAGTTGTGCTTTGTAGTTCTTGCTGTTCTTCAGACGGCTTAAACATACGTTTCCAGATGGAGTAAAGAGGTGCATTTCTCTTTAACAGAAGGACTGGTGTATAACACTGAGTGGTGCCATGCCTGGCTCTGACAGGAATTGATTAAATCCCAGCCTCCTTGAAATTAAAACTTGACTAGTACAGGACTATTCATCATCGTTTGGTGACCACCATGTTTGACAAATGCATTAAAACCTGTATGTCACTTCGATTGCTCCAAGTGTTGACTGGCATCTAGTCACAGAATTCATGAACTCGTTAAAATTAGTAACATAGAAGGATGTTACTGTAACCTTTAGACATCAACAAACTTTATGCCAAGCATTCTCGTTGGCTTATTACATCTGCATGAGGCTGACAAGGTATTATACTCGCTGAATGGCATGACTGTGAAACAAGACTTGAAAGGATCTCTATTCTGTCTGAGCTTAGATGTTTGGATAATATTTTGTTTGATTAGGATTTATGATATTTTCTAGCTTCCCAGGGTCAGCACAGCCTTGATCTGTCTGTGAGGCAAATGTGCAGCCATCCATTTATGTCAAATGGAGGTCAGAAGATGTCTTACTAGCTTTTGCTAATGAAGGACAGATACAAATGGGTTTGTTCCTCATTGAGCTACAAGAAGAGCTTTTTAGTTGATTATATTTCTGACTCTCCTTCCTGTGGAAATATTTTTTTTAAAATTGGCCAGGAAATTTGCTTAAACAAAACATGCCTTGGCCTCTATGCACTGTTGCCCAGCGGACATGGCAGGTGTGTTTTCTGGGACACCTGGGCTCCAGCTCCTACCTTAGCTGTGGGTAGTTTGGAAGTGCTCAGCCCCTTTGCTTCAGCCACTCTTCTGAGAGTTTGCAGGTTTTCTCAACCAGACGTGGTAACACACTTTGGTTTGACCCAGAAGGAAAGCATCTCTCATTGAATTGCTGGCAGAGTCTTTCAGGATGGGGGATCCTGAAGTTCTCTTGGGTGTGATAGAAACACATCAAACCCACCATGCTTCCACTAAAATGTTTAAGGCTCAAAAAACGTGGCTAGCTGTTGAAAACCCTTGTCAATTGCAAAACATCTTTCCAAAGACACAAGCCATTAACAGTCACCCGGGAGACACCTCTCTCTTCCTCTTAGGCACCAGAGTGGGGTTAGCCTGTGCTCCTGTAGAGCCACTCCGTTTGTCCTGGGTGGCTCAGAAACATGAGCAAGAGCAGAAGGGAGAGGTCTAACTGGGGAAGCTATGGTCTGAATCCTGCGGGAGACAAGCCAGAACAGAGGCCTTGAACCTGTGCGTTTATTTCCATCTTGCTCCCTAGGCGGCAGCATTTGTTTTCTTTTAAATCTCACTTTATTTTGTGTTCTCAGTAGGGGTGCAGGAAAGACTTTTTGTTAATAATTATCTTTTGTATCCATAAATGTTCTGTTAGGAGCAAGTTCTTTTCATCTGTATTATTAGTGCCATTGATACACACGCAATCCCATTTACTTGGCAAAGTTAACTTGCTTTTTCCCTGATCACTGAATGCAAGTACGTTTGCTGAAAGAGACTCTGCAGTACACCATTTTGTAAAAATCTTATTCTGTGGGCAGACGCCTCATAGATGAGAACCTGTGGCATTCATTGCCATGCGTAAGGTTGCATTGGATTCTCTCTTAACTTTATGATTTTCTAGCTGGTCACACAGCGGTTACTTCATTTTCTAAACCCTAAACATTTATAGAAGCAGCATAGGTTTCTGGACAGAGCATTCTTTGCTAGATAACCTAAGAAAAAAAAAAAAAGTAATTTTCCTCCGGGACTGAGTCTGATCTTTACATTGAGGAAAAATTAATCTTTTTTAAGTGCTTTTTTGTCAACTGGTGAGAAATTATGTAAGATACTGGTACACTTGCTTTATTTTACCTTTTAAGCAGATGTGAATTCTTCTTCCTGGAATTAGATGCAAAAGCATTTAAAATCCTGCTGTGAGACTCCCTCAAGCAGAGAATAGGACTGGGACTGAGATGTTGAACTTGTCTGGTAATAGACCGGTGTCATTGCAGGTTCTGTGGGATATTGCAGCAACCCTCAAAGTGCTGCCCTGGAAGGGCATGGGTTTTCTGGGAAGTACTTTTTCTTGTCTGTCAGTCCCCTTCAAGCTGCAGATGTCTGTAAATCAGGAGTGAGCCCTCTCTCTTCATCTCTGTTTGAAGAACATCTGTCAAAGTGAGAAGCAAGTCCTTTAGCAAGCTTTGGGGTTGCTCTACAATAGCGCCAATAGTGCCACCCGCCCAAACTGGTCTGACAGAAACCACGGGACAGCACAGGGGAAAGCATGGTCCTTGTCCCTCATGGTGAAGGTTGAGAAAAGCAGCTGGACTCAATGATGCAGCTACAGGTTGGTCTCTGTCCATGCTCACCCTGTTACGGCGCCTTGCTCTCCTTCAGGACAGTGTGCCAGCAACCAGGAGGGACACCTTGGCCGCAGGCTAGTGGTCTGGCAGGGCTCATCCTTGCTCCACGGAGGGATAACGTCCCTTCATTGACCTCTAAACAAGCATGAGTCAGGACTTTCAAAACCAGGCAGCTTCAGCCTAGAGGTTCAGTTCAGGATGGATTTCAGCAGGTGTTTCCCAGCCTCCTGCCTCTCCGACTCGCTCCCTAGAAAACGCATGGCCATTCGAATCCCTGGAAGGGCGTTTGCTCCCTTCACATCCCTTCGGTGTTCCAGGAGTGAAAAGCAGATTTGTGTGTCTCCTCTAGCCTTTTTCCTGCCTCTCAGTGGTGCCGGAGCCCATCTTTTCCTGGGCTCACACATGTGATGCCCTGCTGGCTCTCTCCATGTGCTCGGGCACGCTCTGCCTACAAGCAATGGCAGAACTGCTCAAAAGCCTCCTGGCAAGGAACCGCACGTTTCAGCGCCTGCTTTAGTCACTTCAAAACAATCTGGTTAGTAAGAGGGAGAGGAGGGAGGAAGACTGTACCCCAGGCAGAGATTGCACATGGAAATACCGATGAGGTGACATTGTTCTCTGAGAAGTATTGGAACAACTTGGAGGAGCAATAATAAAAACACTGCCATTTCCATCCACACGGCTGTATCCCACGGACAAAGAAAAGGCAGGGATCTTGTTGGAAGTCACATCTGATTCCTATCTGTCTGGCCTGGATCGGTTCTGGTGCTGAGGAGAGACAGGCTGAGCCCTGCACAGTAAAACAAAAGGAAAAGGCATGAAGGAGAATGCAGCCGAGGCAGCTGCTGAGCCAGGGTGGGCAACGGGGAGCCCTGCGCCGGCAACAAGGGCAGCGAGGAGCTGCCTGTGCCCTGGGACATGTCCCCCTGCCCAGGACATGGTCTGAGTGAGCACTGTGTCCTGCTGGCTCTTGAGCCACAGCTACTGTTGCTGCTCTCCCAGGGAAAAAAGACCAATGATTCAGTCAGGTTCCTGTGTTTTGGGGGGTATCCGAAAAAGGCAACTATTTGCTGCACCCTGTAGAACAGCCCCTCTTATTCTGGGGCAAGTGAGTTTTGCAGGTAAAAATCTCATCTGATTAGCTGCAAGAGTTATCCTGTGAGTCAGTACTGGCTGGTTAGGAAATTCTTCTCTAACTGAATGGAAGCCAAAAAATTCAGTAAAGCCTTGTTTCCAGCCACATTTTTTGGGTTAGTAGCCAGAAAACCCCAGCACATCAGGAAAAAAACACTGGAAAACAAAAAAGAAGATGGCTTTTGCGGTTTTCCTTTGTATTGGTGTGTTCAGGGGGAGAAGGGAAGGTTTTGCTCTCTCTCTGACAATTGGGTTGGGGGGGGTAGGGGAACTGTATCTGGAAAGCACACATTTCTAAACTCACATACATGGAAAAAGGAAAAAAATTTTCTGCTTAATGCCCCGACAAGAGGTGATGGTAGTAAGATTCATTTTCAGGAAGGAAAACATGGGAAAATTCAGGAGAGACGCATGGAAAGGAGGCAGCATGAACAAGTCAGAAAAGCTGAATTGTATCCCTTTCTCTCCTGATGGCTTGACAAGTTGCTTTCCCCCCTTTCCTCTTCAACTTGTTTCCATCCTGTCTCCACGCAGCGTTCCAGGGACACCATCTGGGCCAGGATGGCCGTAAGCTGTGTGTCCGATGCCCCCAACAACATGCTGCCAGAGTGCAAGCACTGGGTGATATTCAAGCCTCTGCAAGGGGGGTTCAGAGGAGTGGGATGCTGAACACAAGCTGCAGCTGCCAGCTTCCCACTGAAATGCCATGGTGTCATGCAAAATTGTCAAATGCACATAAAAACAGCTGTATTTCTTCCCCTGCAGGGAGGAAAACTCTGTGATGGGCCCAGATGCACTCTGCATTATTTTTTTTTCTGTTGAAGCTAACTCTCCTGACAAAGGGACATCCTCTGGGAGAAAAATCTCCTCATACCATAAACTCCAGCAGTACTCTGAGCCTCTCCTAGGAAGAGAAATGGGGCCTAAAACATTTCAGGTTCAGAAAAGCATTACCATTTGCCAGCCAGATGCGGACAGATTCATGACGTGACTCCCGCTGTCACTGCAAGACTCCCAGCGGCTCTGAGCCATTTCAGTGGCATGTCTCAACCTGAAAAATGTCTCTGCCAGCATTCCCAGTGCAAGTCTGGGCTGGGTTCACAGGCTGAGGGAAAAGGGGTTTTTCCACATTAAAGACTTTCTCTCTGTTGACAGTAATAAGCAAGGGAAGAGAGGAGCCGATCCTGTTCCCGCCGGCCAGGTTACTCACATTTTGCAATGCTTGGGATGCCTACATGGAAAAAAAAAAAAAAAAAGACAGGATAGAAATATAAGAAGATCTTTCCAGGCCAAAATATCTTCCCATCTGTCCTGTCTCCAAGGATGGCCAGGAGCAGGTGCCAGAGTCAAGCACAGGCATGGGGCAGGTAAGTAGCAATACCCACCCAGAGCTCCCCCAAGCACGTGGCAGTATGCAACTCAGGGCCTCTGCCTGGACCTCCCACAACCCATGGCTGTGTCCTGCTGCAAGGGGTCTGCTCCAGCCTCCTCGAATGCACCCCATTCTCCCCAGCCACAGGTGCTGGAGTCATCCCATTGGAGGTGTTTTCCAATCCTCTTGCCCCCACCCAATGCTGCCCATACTCCTGTCGCTTAGCACCAGAGATAACAGGACTTATCCCCTTGGCCAGGTGCCCGCCCAAGGCATGCAGGATCAAGTCTTCTCCCTAAAACCTCCTCTGGCAGCCACTGAACCAAGCTCCGCTTGGTTTATCGGGCAGCAAGGCTATCCCTGTAGCAAAAGCACTTCTTTCTTGGTCAACATCATCCTGCTAGGAAAACTGGCACCAGTCTGCCTGCCCTTTGGTGCAGATCTTTTTGCAGTTCCCTTGCTTTGGCTTGTGTCTCTCCCCACATTACAAAACCACTCAATCTTCAGGATGGTTTTGGCTCATTGCTAAACACACGGTAGATTTCTTGCCTGGGTTTGTCTGGCTGCTTCTCCCCAGGGGCAGGGCTTCTTGCCCCTGGCTCCAGCTAGTTCCACAGTTTTTTGGATCCAGTGCCAGTTTTCCTTTTGCTCTGGCAGATAATCTCAGACATTGCAACCCATACTCAGTTTCTCATGAGCCCTTTCTCCAGCCCCTCTGACTTTCCAGCATCCCTTTCCAGCTGTCTGTGAGCTGAGAGAAAACCAGCTCCTTCCCACCGCACCCCGCCCCACAAGATGCCTCTTTTTAAGCTGCTGTCTAATGCTTCCAGCCCACCCCACTGTGAACTGCAGGCTCCCTGGCACTGTAATCAAAGAGAGTGTAGGTCTTCAGCAGAAGAGGATGCCCTGCCTTCATCCCCATCCCTAGCCAGGCTGCTGCCCTGTGCCAGGTCAGATCCGGGACCCCAGTCCTGCCCCTGTACGCAGCCTGGTGGGATCACAGGGCTGCCTCAAGCAACAGGAGAGTCAGGAACCTTAAACCTGGACAAGTCATTCGCAGGGGACTAAAAAGTGAGATGAGAAGCCAGCCCTGCTCAGCAGCAACCGCTGCAAGCTCCATCAGCAAAGCCAGGAGGGGGGCTGCTCACAGCAGGGCAGCTGGTTGCAGCCTGGCTGAGGGACAGTGGGGGGTTTCCCAGGGTCCCCAGAGGGGCAGGCGGGCTCGGCGGGAGCCCAGATGAAAGGCTGAGCACAGTTTCCGCCGCACCCTGCCTTCACCCTTCCTGTACCCCTGCAGGAAACAGCCTGGGGCCTGCAGGACGGCAGCCCCCCAGCCCAGAGCCAAAGCGTGGTGGGACGAGCCCCCGATGGCTCCCTGTGCCACCCGTCCGGAGAGCCCCGCAGCCCGTACAACCATGCGTTGAGCCCTGCCAAGGAGAGCGGATGCCAAACCTGAATTACCAGCCCAGAGAGTGGCTGTGGATCCCCGGGAGCTCCTGTGATTTGCGGCAGGTTTTTCAGGTCCCCGCCTGTCACACGTACACGCAGATACTTAAGCAGTCACCCCAGGACCTGCGGGGTTCTTGTTTTACACACTTCTGGTCCCCGCCAGCTCCAGGTAAGCGCAGGCTTTGAGCTGGGGGGGGCGGGAAGGGAGCTGTGGTGGATTTGGACTTGGGGATGGGGGGAGATGGAGGGAGGAACTGACCCGTGTCTGCTGATGCTGGGGAGGTTGGAGCAGCACCCAGCAGGGCTGCCGTGGGCAAGCTTCACGCTTGGGGCAGGGAGAGGGGCACACAGGCAGGCAGAGACCCCGGGGTGGGGGTACCAGGGGGCCCTGCCTCTGCCTCAGCAGCTGCTGTGCTCTTGTTTGCTTCGTTCCTGTCTGATATTATCTTCTGAAAGGCTGAACGGGTAGTTTACAGGATGCATGACAGGTGGTTTTTCCTTATTTATGGTGGGGTCTGGTTTATTTTTAAAGCCTCCGTCCCACCTTATCCTGTGCGCCATGCCGGCCGATGTTATCCACAGCCACCCCACAGCAGGAGGCCACGCAGAGCTGGGGACAGGACATGGCTCTGCAGCAGAGCAAGGGAGGGCAGGAGGGCTCGTTTGCATCGAGAACTGCTATTTTGAGCCCTGCGGTGGCAGGAAATAGCTGCAAGCTAAAACCAGATGCAGATGCCTCTAGTCGCATCCCAGCTGCAGCGGTGGGGAGAGCACTGGGGAAGGGGTCAAGAAGCCCAGCAGGGACCACGGGGCTCCATCAGCTGGGCAGGAGCTACTGTACAGAGAGTTCTCCAGAGGCTTCTTCGGGTGCAGTACATCGTTAGAAAGCTGCACAGCCAGCCAGCTATTGTGTCTGCCGCTCACAAAAGCGAAGCTGAGCAAACAGAGATCATGTCTTTTCTGGAAAAGTGGCTGCTTTCTGCACTGTAAATGCTGACTGCGCTAGCAGTACCAGGCAGGCATGCTGGGAGACAGAGGGATGTCCTCTCCCATCTCAGGACAGAGCTGGGAGCCCTGCTGGTAACTCCAGGGCATCTCCAGGGAACTGGGTGAAACCACAGGACATGGGCAGTATAATTGCAGTGGGAGCTCTCTCTCCACCCCACTACTCCTACCTCATATCTAGGTCAGGTCGCTCAGGGCCTTGTCCAGCTGATTTTAAGAGATTTTTGCTGGACAGAGAAGAACCTAATGAGGTTCAACAAGGGCAAATGTAGGATCCTGCACCTGGGGAGGAAGAACCCCAGGCACCAATATAGGGTAGGGGTCGATCTTCTGGAAAGCGCTACTGAGGAGAAGGATATGGGAGTCCTGGTGGATAGCAAAATTTCCATGAGCCAGCAATGTGCCCTTGTTGCCAAGAGGGCCAATGGAATCCTGGGCTGCATAGGAAAGACTGTGGCTGGTAGGTTGGGAGGTCATTCTTCCCCTCTACTCTGCACTGGTGAGGCCACAACTGGAATCCTGCATCCAGTTCTGGGCTCCTCAGGTCAAGAGAGACAAGGAACAACTGGAGAGAGTCCAACATAGGGCAACTAAGATGATTAAGGGATTGGAGCATCTCCCTTACAAGGAAAGGCTCAAAGAGCTGGGGCTCTTTAGCCTGGAGAAGAGAAGGCTGAGGGGAGACCTTATCTA
>JAOTQQ010000032.1:31611576-31672750 GCA_026546715.1 Gallinago undulata | reverse complement strand
GCTCTAGTGGGAGGTGTCCCTGCCCATGGCAGGGGGGTTGGAACTCGATGATCTTTAAGGTCCCTTCCAACTCAAACTATTCTACAATTCTATGATTCCCTCACCCTTTTTGAAAAGTCCTACCCACCATTTCCTGCAGGCCGGGCTGAGGCCAGCTGCATCATGCTGGGCAACACGAATGTGCTACACTGTGCCATGCATTAGCTGGTTGCTTTTTATGATTGTAATTAATAATTAAGAAGTCCCAACCAGTAATTCCTACTGGAATTAGAAAGTTTCTATTTCTTCTCTTTTATTCTCCTTCCACCTCAAAAATGCTTTTCAAATCACAATCCATGTAGCATTAGCACATCCAGCCATATAAATTCCATGCATTTTGGAAGTGGAAGAGCAGTGGCTTAATCACATTGGCCAAACCCAAATGCCATGGCAAACCCAAAAAACATGGCAAACCCAAACCCATGCCAGGTGCCATGGCCTGCACAAAATAGGCTGACAGTTGATCATTTCCTCATGGCAGGGAAGCAACACCTACCTTTTGCAAGGCCGAGCCAGTTCCACAAGTCTTGGTGTGGCCACTGCCTGTTTTGCAGCCTTCGTCACTGGCCACTCGGGATCCCGCAGGTGCACATAGTCAGGGTGCAATCTTTTTGGCCTAGCCAGCTCCAGAATCCGAGGGCTTGCAATTGCCTCCTGAGCAAACTTGGAAACCTGTGGAAGAATGTGAAGGGAAGTCCTTACAGGTGCTGCTGGCATTCAAGGGTGACCAGCCTACAACTCAGCATACCCAGCTTCATAGCCACCGACCACACACAGATGGTACACGATCCTGTCCACAGCTGTGTCTGGCACTAGATGAGCTGTGGAAGGAGAAATCACTGCCTGGCCAGTCCCAAAAACTGCCTTCCAGCCTCTTCTTACTCATAGCCCTTTGTCCAACCAGCACTGGAGATCCCAATTGGATGCTTGTCCACCTCTCCCCATCCGCACAACTGTAGGCTAGGCACAGGCCTGCCCTTCTCTGGGGATGTCTGCTGCGAGCCGGTTCACACTCTGTATGGAGGACAAGACCTGCTCTCCAGCCCAGGAAGCAGCTGGGTCAGCCTCACAGACAGCAGCACGGCACACTCAGGCCTGCCATGAAGGGAGCCACCAGCAACTGGGCACCCAGTGCCCTCCCCTCTGCCCAGCGTCCCTGCCATGAGTGGTCCCGGGCAGCGATGCCTTACCGGACGGATGACAGATTCAAGACAACTGTGCTCATAGCAGCAGTTCACCTTCCTGACGCGGGGCTCTGCGAGGCACTGTAACCATGAGGATGCTCTGGCCAAGGCCGCAGGAGTCATAATCTGTGTTGGCACCTACACGGGTTCAGAATAGGGGAGGGATGTGCTGACAGGGATTTCGTCCACAGCAGCCCACAGGGAGATGCACTCCCTCTCCAAATGGATGAGCACCCGGCACCCTTCCTCTACAGACATGGTGACATGAAGGAGCATTCTTACTTTCCCAGCACCGTTATTTTTCTTTCACCTAACTACAAGGTAATTTTGGCAACAATTGGGATTTGTACATCTTAGCCAATACTACTTTTTTCTCCCCACTGTCGTCCACTCTTAGCCAGGAGCGGAATGCCTGTAATGAGAGCCTGTGTAGCCAGGTAGAAGTGCAGAGAAATTTCTTCCAGAGTGGAAATATTATTTTTTGTATTCATCTTCCTGACTGAATCAAATAAACTCCTTGCTAAAGAACACTCAGATTTCAGGGTAAAAGTACTGGTGCAGTTAACTGCATTCCTACAGCTCCAGCTTGGGACATCTTCCCCTATTTTTCACAGGGTTACTGATGCCAAGGTTTGCTCCAGCACAGCCTCCCTTATTTCCCAGCCCAGAGACTGCAGCCAGAAAACTTAGCCTTTGCCATAAAAATGAGTGTAATCTGAGATTGCCCCAAACCCTTTCACCCCTGCCAAAGCAATGACTCGCCTAAAAGGAGCAAGTTCAGAAATACATCTCTAAATTAGGCTTCTGGTAAAATATACATAGTGTTTACAGGCTCATCCCCTCTATATACACAGATAGGAGCACAGCTGCCCAACTACAAACATGACTGTGCTCCCTAGGAGCTAAACAGGCTATTCCCATCAGGGTTCTCCACGTTCCCAGGCTGCTTTATCAGGGGATGCAACCCAGATTCCTCCCTTGGCTCTCCTGCTATTCTAGGCTGCTGCAGCTTGGCTGTTTTCTGTCTCTCAGCAGGGAGATTTTCAAAGACAGCATCTCACTCCAAAAAGGCAGCTTCTCTCAGTATCAAGCTTCCAGCAGAACCAGACAGCTTCTTGCCTCCGGAGCCCACACTGGACACACCCAGGGGCAGAATACAGGGTGGAAAAACTCAGGACAGTTTGCTGCATTGCTGTCCCCTCCAAATGTCACTCAACCACCTCCTCACCTCTCTGGCCATCATGAACTCTGCATGCAGCACCTTTGGCTGGGCAAGCTCCAGGATCCGTGGGGAGGCCTTATATCGCAGTGCAGCTGGTGACACGGGCCACTCAGGGGACAGGCGAGGTCTGGAAGCAGAGGGTCATGGCACTGCCACTCACAGATATTCCCCCATGCTCTTTAAACCAGGCTGCAGCTGGGATATTTAAGCTTCATGTTTGCTGCAGTAGAAGGCAGCTTTGTCTTGAGGCCATTCCCAGCATAGAACCCACTTCACCCATGAGAGATTCCAGAGGTCCTAATCCCATCATTTTGCCCTCTGTTGTATCCATCCATTGTTCCTATATTTATTCCTCTGAAGCTGCACTGATGCTACAAGACCCAAAGCCCTACCTGTAGCACCCTACAGGCTTTCTGGCCTCTCACCTTTGCGGCAGGTAAGCAGACGGGCATTTTTTCGGTTCAGACAACTTCAGCAGCCGATCAGAAGGGAAGCCAAAATTCACTAGTGCAGGGCGCTCCCAGATCACTGTTTCCCATCTAGAGCTGTACAAGAAGAGGGATGATGAAGAACAACACAGAAGAGTTAGTAAAAGACAACTGACAGAGAATGTGATCCTGGCAGATGGTATCCTAAGTCTGGTTAAACATCAGTGCCTGCTGCATGTACAAAAGTTGTCACCAGTGCACATGGAAGAGCCACAAACAAATGGGCGTTTACACTTGAGATTTCCTGACTTTAAAGGTAAATGCTGTTTGCATATGAAGAGTCTTCTTTCAAGCACCCTCAGTGCATTGCTTTCAAAGTCTAGGCCTTTCCTTGGGCCACTTGAAGAAGCCACCCTACAACACAAACCTGACAATTCTGTCGTTCAGCTCTGCAACTGCCAATTTAGAAACCTCTTTGTTGCAATGGCTTGTGCTCTTGCAGCTCCTTTCATCTTGGGATCTCCCCAGGCTTCTCTTGTGCATGTTCATCCAGCTTTCCATCAGCCACAGCTGTTGGCAGATGTCTATCATCACCAGAGAAGAGGTAAGCAGAAAGGCAGGAAGGGCTGTCAGATGGACACCGTTATTCACAAGTAGAAGCTCTTAGGAGGATGAGAGCCTCTAAACTGATGACAGTGGCAGAGGACAGAAAACTATAAACACGCATGTCTTGACATGTCTCCAGGCAGAGGAACACCAGGAGAGCAACAGTTTGATTTCTCATTGCTAGTACTTCTTATAGACTAGCAACCACCATCCTGTCTCCAAAAGAGCTTCATCCTCTCCAACAGCACTACAGAGTAGTCGATTCAAGTAACGCAGCATTACCTCGCCCCACTGAAATTTACATTTTTTACATCATTTTTCACTCCCGTTTCCAAACATGGGCTGCTTTGGTTGTTCATCATGCAGTGACAGCAGAAGTTTAACTCAAGGCAAAAGACCTGGATTCCTTCCAGCCAGTAGGATGCTGCAAAATTTCTTTGTTCATAGCACTCCTGAACCTTTATCCTCAAGATTTAGACCAGGCTCCAAGAGAATGCAGGGGATCACTAATTGTGTCCAGGTTCCTGGCTGGCAACAGCAAACACTCTAGGGACAGACAGTCCCTCTGTACACACAGGTATGACCCATACATGTTTCCATCAAGGCATGCACGCATACACACTGACATCTCTGCTTCCACGCTGAAGCAGAGCTGTTGTTTTGGGGCAGGGTTTTTTTTTGTTGCAGCAGAGGAACATGTACTCATGACCTTGGAAACTGAGATCAAGGCTGGCTCCTATGGCAGCTAATGCAAACCCAGAGCTCTAATTAACCCAGCAACCACCATGCATTGCAGAAGCCCTTCCCACAGCCAGGAAGTGGGTATGAGGAAATAAAAGGGCACCAAAACTTAGCAACTCCCAGTTTTTTCTCATTTTGGCAGTCAAGCATCCAGGGTCACTGTGCTCCCATAGCACTTTCTTCCCTGCTCAGATGGCCCCTGTTCCAAGCATCAGTACAGCCTGGTGGGTCTCTGTGGCATGGAGCTCCCTGTGGGGCAGCTGTGCCAGGAAAGGAGATAGCATCACCCCCTCCCCTGGGAGACAGCACATCCCCCTGATTAGAGAGACCATCTGAGCTGTCTCCTTTCCCAGGATGTGCTACCACACCACTGACCTGCACTGGTGCTTGTTAAAATCTTGCTTGGGCTTGGCCAGTGCCACTATTCTTTGGGACGGTCGCGCTGTCAAAGCACTTTGTGAGAGGGTCCAGATAGTTTCTTGGTTTCCCCACACGAATCTACCAAGAAAAGCAAGGGTGTGAAAGTTTAGAAACATGGACAACTGCTTGCTGGAGCTATCTGCCCCTGCCTAGGATGGGACACACACAGTCCCAATGGGTCCCCACAGTTGTAAAGTGCTGCTGCCATCCCCTGATATCTCACCTTCTCTGAGACCAAAATTCTCACACCAAATTTCCAAACGCAGTCCTGGTGGTTGTTGGCAACTCAAAAAGGAAAGAGCCTACAACTGATTACTTTGGTTTTACAGTTCCCAGTGGATGTGCAGAAAGGGTCGTTTCATTATATCTCTGAAACCCCTGGGGGAGTTTCATGATTGCATTTTTCTTGCTTCTCCATTACCAACTATACCACAGGTATGACAGTAAAAATAATAATACTAATGTTACGGTCAGGGTGTGCCATGGAAAGTGGGTGAGGTTTTCCAGCAGTTAGTGGTTACTCTCCCGTGCCCAGGGCAAATTTGGAGTTGCTCATCCCCCACTGAGAGAGAAGACATGGTGGTAGAAGGTTCCAGGGCAGTCAGGACAGGGATCAGCAGGATGATTGGTTTGTAAAGCCTTTTTCAAGCACCATCCAGACAGTGGAGAAGAAATGTTAGCAAGAGACTGTTGCCCTGGCTTGTCAAGCCATAGATTGACCCTGAAATGCACACAGCATCTCTGTTCCTAAAGCTTGACTGTGTCCTCCAGGATACAGCAACCTGCAGCTCCAACAAGGTCTAGTCCCCCTGCACCACAGCACTGTCCTACCCCACAGGATCTCAGTGGGGCAGCTCAGATGGGTCAGGAAAGGGAAGACACAAGCCAAGTCCAGTTTTTGGATTGAAAACAAGAAAGAGCAAATTGAAGAAAGACCCTCACACACTGAACATCTCAGTCTGAGTGTGGTTTTTTTTGGAATCACTTTGTTCTTGAGAGGAAAGTAGTAGAAAGGCAAAGGGTCTGCACCTGCTGAGCCCGGGCTGTCTGGGCACCTCCTTACCCGTGATTGTTTGGACAAGCCGCTTTCTTGGGTTCTGCAAGTTCTTGTATCCTGTCAAAATTGTAGAAAAGGATAAACGTGCCATTAAAAATACAGTTAAACAAACAAAGCATAAAGAATCTACTGCTGTACTCAAAGCCATAACACATCCTTGAACCCTCATGTCTTTGTGAGGTATGCCTTGCGAGAGTGCTTTAAGGGATCCCTCTCTCCAAGTAATTTTCCATTGATTTTATCTGGTGAACTCATCAGCCCACAGATTTCTGTGCTATCTCTTAGAATCCAGAGACATGAATTTGCAATTCTGCCCTCACTGCAGGGTCCCTTTAGGACACGGCAGGGAGAGAGGGAAGGTACTCTTCTGGTTAATAACATGTCATGCAACCCCAGAGGTAGGAGATGGATTATCTCCCAGCCTACAGCAGCCCAGATGAACAGAAACACCTGTTTATCAACACTCTTGTGGTTTACTAAAAGGCACCATGCAGACAGCACTGTTCCCACATGGCTTTAGGAGCACAGGAGAAGACCAAGTTTTTTACTTATAATTTTATTTCAGTCCATCTAGCAAAGAAGTCTTAGACGCTACAGAGACACAGGAATACACATGGTCTGTGCCCTAGGAGTGGCACTGAAAATGTTTTTACTGAATATTCCTCGGACCAAAACCTTTCAGGAATGTCAGATATCGCTGTCTGCTCCTGCTGCTCAGGTGTTCCAGCCCTGAAATCTCAGTGGCTGGGAAGCACTTGTGCTTTGTAAGCCTTGGTACAAAGAGAAGGACGAGCAAACACCAGTGCCACAAGTGCATTGCCGAACTCCCTGGTGTCACGGCCAAGCCCACATACACCTAGTGGGGCTGCATGAGCCTGCCCCCAGCCAGCTGGGGAACAAACACACCATGCAGGCAGCTGTGGAAGTGCCCCACCATGGAAAAATGCACATAAGGTGAAAGCCTGGAGCATTGCTTCCCTGCTTAGTATCACCCAGCAATAAGGCAGCATAGCCCTAGAGAAGAGCAGGGACACCAACAGAGAGAGATGTTTGCTGACAGAAAACAGTCTGTGCTTGAGGGACACGCCTGTGGTTTCTCTGATGGGGCTGATACCTCTAGTGAGACACCAAGCCCCAGCAAACACTTTCCAGAGAGCTCAGCACCACAGAGACCCTTGCAATGGCAGGCTTCTGTTAGAGCATCCTCACCACACACTCCCTGTGAGGCGCCTGCTGATATATCTCCTAACCTCTGGTCACAACACTGCAAACACAGCTCCCACTGAGATCCCACAGAGGGAACTTAACTGCCTGCAGGACTTCGGCTCCCTGCCACCAGTTCAAGACAGGACACGCTCAGGAAGGCAGCCATCACTTCAGGAGTCAAAAACCAGTTTCAGCTGTTCACTCCCGAACAGCTCCCCAGAGGCTTTTCCTTGCAAAGGTGCAAGGGGGTGAAGGATTTCCATACAGATGTGTGTGCCCCCCCCACAGCCTAGCTGTGTCACAGAGCTGGCACCCTCTCCCTGCAGGCGTGCTCATCTCTTTTGCTCCATCAATGGCACAGGTCCACCACAAAGCTGCAGCCAAACCAAGCACAAAGTGCACATGGCCCTAGTGCCCCAAACCACAGGCTTGGACACTGCTGAGCAAAGCTGCCTTCATGACCCAGCCAAGGGACGAGTTACACATATGCCCAAATCAGGTCCCACAACTCACTTGACAGTGATTAAGGTTGGAGTTTTTTTCCAATTACCAAAAAAACCCAAACCAAACAAAACCAAACAAACAACAAAATTTTTAGTTTTTTATCATAGGAAAAGCGACAGACAGGAAGGCATCCCCACACAGGATGCATCTACAGCAGCTCTGCAACCTCACTGACAAGGGGACAGCCCTAGGGGAGCCTTTGCCTTTTGGTCCCACTCCGGCCTCCTAGCAGGGAAAAGAATGCCTGGCTGCAGCCAGGCACAGAAACACCTCCCCTCCTCTGCCTGAGCTCACAGAGATTCATTGCTTAAGGGAAACTGACTCCCTTTGAGATCAATTCCTTGTAAAGCAAAGGGTCACAGCTTCCATTTGGAAGGGGCAGGATGGTCAGAGGCTGTTTGTCATGAGAAGCAAGGGGAAGAGCCAAACCATCATTTCCTCTGCGTGTTTATCACAGTGTCACCCCATGTACTGACTCACCGCTCAGCGTAAATCCCCGAACGAGCCCTCCCCAAGAGACGTGGGGCATGGCCCAGACCTCCAGCCAGGAGGCCGGGGCTGGGAGGGTTTCTTACCTGTCGTATGAGCGTGCAGAGAAGTAAGAAGACACTGCAAAGACAAGAAGAGGTGAAGTGAAACACCTGCTAACACCTGCAGCCTGGGCGGCCCGCACTTCAGCCTGAGATAATCACAGGGCAGGTGAAGCTCGTCCATCTCCTTAGGACACAATTCCCTGGCCATTATTGGTACTGTTGTTCCGGGGTCCCTCCCCAGTGTGGCAGCACAAGGATGCACTCGCTGGTGAAGTGCTCCTCTCGGGGGGCTGTGCCTCATCAGGGGGGTGTCACATCATGTCTCCCCTCGCCACCATCCTCCCCCTGGGACGAGCACCAGCAGCCACTGCTGATCTATGGGCTCCCACCCAGCTCGGTGTGGCTACCCCTTATTCCCACCTTCGGTAACCTCAATGGGACATTTTGAGTCCCAGTACAAAACAAGCCGCCGTGCTTAAAGAGGAGGGCTCAGGGAAACCACGGACGCGGTGACACCAGCGCTGTGGGGAAGCCGGGAGCGATATCGAGGACACCCCCCCGCCATGGCGACAACCGGCTCCCCGAGGGGCTGGCATCGCTCTGCTCGGCAGTGCTGCCAACTGCCGGCCATGCCGGGAGCTCTCCCACCCACCCACCCACCCACCCCGGCCGAGGCACGGGGGAACCGCCGCCGGAGCGGGAGAGGGCAGCCCCCGCCGAGGGCCGCCGGCCCCACCGCCCACCCTGCAAGCCGCCGCCCCCGCCTCCTCCCCACCCACCGCCGCGCCAGCCAACCGCCGCCATGGCGCGGGCGGCCGTCGCCACGGCAACGGCGGCGGCCGCGGCCTGGCCCCGCCGCTGAGGGAACCCCACCGCTCCCGCCTCCCCTGAGGCCGGGGAGAAGGGAAGCCACCCGGCCGCGGGGGAAGGCTGGGGGGGCAAGCTGGGCACCCGGCCCTCGCAGAGGGGTGCAAAGACTAAGGGAGGCTTGGAGGATCGGTGGCAGCGCTCCCTGTGGGGGGAAATGAAGCCCAGACCACCGGTTAGGGTAAAATTCTCTGCTTTATGCACCCGTTCCAAAGGACAAAACTGTAAAAACCCTCAGTACAATAAATGCGGTTGCAAAACAGGTCCTTTACAGAACTGGAGTGTGATGAGGAGGACACACTGGGAGGGCGACAGGCGTCAGCAACTCACCTTCACCGCCTGCTCACTGACAGGAATCACTTTGAAAAGACAACAGGTTTTCCACGGTTTTAGTCCAGTTGTCCTGGACTAAACCGAAATAAGCCCCTCAGCTCAATGGAGGAATCTCTCATCCCCGGTGCCAATTTACCTTAAATGCTTCCGGTCACTACCTTAAATTACACTGTTTTGGTTTTTCCCTGTAGGCAAAGAAACACTGAATGTCTTAACTGCTTTCATTTTCTTGTTCTTACCCACAAAAGAAGCAGTAACCAATCCAATTTCCACTGAATACTAATTTGACACTTCCTTAAAAGCTGGCTCCAATACAGCACGACAAAAATCATCACTGTCAAAAATACTAGTCATGGCACTTTAAATTGCTGACGCCGTCAAGAGGCGAGGCCTCATTTTTAACAGAACAACACTGTTAAGAAGGTTCTGTAAAACCTGTGAGGTAAACATATTTCAATTTTAGCCTGAGACACCAAGCCAGGTTAAATTCACCAGATACAACTTCGTCCCACTGAAGTCAGTGCTTGATTCCCACCTAGCAAGAAGCCATCTCAGCCCATCTAAGCTATGCATCCCCTTAACTCTGCTGTCTGAGAGACTAATTTTCCCCTACGAATACACTAAAAAACAGACTACTTTTCAAATGTGTTTTCAAACTGCTATAAATTAGATTTTCTTACCAACTAGAGATCATTTTCAGAGGAACTCCACACCCACAAGGAAAAGATAATTGTACATTTCAGTCACCGCATGGCAAACTGACCATACACTAACACCTCATCCCCCT
This sequence comes from Gallinago undulata, assembly GCA_026546715.1. NCBI lineage: Eukaryota > Metazoa > Chordata > Aves > Charadriiformes > Scolopacidae > Gallinago > Gallinago undulata. The sequence goes on along the minus strand of JAOTQQ010000032.1, from coordinate 31,662,823 downwards.
CCACTGCAAATATCACAATGTAGGAAAAGAGCTGTCACTGTGCTTCCAGAACCAGCTGTGCTATCAGCTCCTTGGCATCTTTCATGCTGGAGGAGATCTCGGAGCCGTCCTCTGCCACGTGGGTACCAATCAAGAACATCTTCCTCTCATCCCCAAGATCAGACAGTGCCAGAGCATCGTGGATATCAGTGATGGAAAACGCACCTTCGAGGTCCTGATACAGAAAAACAAAACGAACCCATTAGTTGCAAGAGGTGATGGCACCATTCCTGCACCACAAGAGGAGGCGGCACTATTCCTGCTTGGAGCCACTGCCTTTGTCCAGGGAGGAGAAGGGTCTCAAGAACTCTGGTGGCACCATTCTTCTGTACCTTCTATGAGACCAAGTTCCCACACCCTAAAATGCTTTGGTGGAAAAAAAAAAAATGTTTATCCTTCACTTAATTTCTTTCCAAAGAAATAAGGGTACTGTTCTGTTTCTAGTAATTCCATTATTTCTGATAATAACGTAAGTCTCCCTGTACAAGGCAGACAAAGGTTTTGCTGGCCCAAGACCCCAGCACAGAGTTACAAAAAAAGGGTATACAACAGTCATTCCCTGTGTACCTCCTCAGCCAGTGTTTCTGACTCCTAAGACCTAAAGTATCTGCAGTAGCATTTGCGTTTGATGAAGCCAAAGCCTGCACTTGCATTCAAAAGCAATACAAAGAACTACTAGTAACATGCCTTAGTTACTAGAAATCTAGGAGGTAACAACATAGAGCAAATCAAGCACACACCCCTTATAAAAGAAAATCTGGGCTTAAGTGCCCTGGGCTGTTCTGCTTTCTGACTGTGCCACAGGCACAATTCTATTCGGAGTACAGCATCAGTCACTGACACTTCCAGAAAGATATTAGGAGAAAGCACTGCCTTGTAAAGAAAGCGCCTCTTCTCTCATGCTTAAGCAGCAGCCTTAGCAGCAAGCAACCAGACAACCTGAAGGCAAAAATCTGTGCTTCACTTTGCGGCTGCTGCCAGTTAAAATGGTACTTCTAGACAGACATTTGGAACAGAAACCTAACTCCAGGACCAACTGTGATATCCCTTGCAGCTCTCAAACCTTGCAACATTACAGCAGTTCCCACCGTTATTTCCACCTACAGCTCTGACTGCACTGTCTCCGAGCACAGGACCCACACCTTGCAGATCCAAAACTCAACCTCAGATTATTTTGTTTTGCAGCCAGCAGATGTCCCAGAAAGACCCCCAGCCATGTGGCCCGCTTGAAGGCATGCAGCCTCCTGTGAAAGGCTTTGTTGCTGTTTTCAGAGCTGCTGCCAGCCCAAGCCCAGCTTACAGCAGGGAACTCTTACCTGCTTGTTGGCCAGAACCACCACTGGCAGGGTGGAGTTGTTCTGGATCAGTTGATGAAGCAGCTGTTTCGCCACAGGCAGTCGGGCATGATCGGCTGAGTCCACGACATAGATTAGCAACAGGACTTTGGGCAGGTACATCTTCCAGTATGAACGCAGAGATTCACTGCCCCCGACTGGAAGAGAAGACAGCAGCACAGGATTCACCACATAATCCAAGCAGCACTGCTCCCAGTGCTGCAGAGAGCAGGCCCTGGCATGAAAACCCGTGGTATTTGGGTTACCAAAACCTCAAAGTATCTGGGCGACTGTATATGAGACTGGAAATAGCTTTATTTTCCCCCAAAAGTCCCACACAGGCTTATGTGCATGCTTGGGGGGGGGGGGGGGGAAGGTCTTTCCATTTTAAACTCTTATTTTGAGATGTTTCTGCGTTCAGTTTCTTTATGGTTGATTTCTGCCTCGGTTCTTTCTCTCAAGCTAGTAGGGAGAGCAGAAAGAGGTTCAGTGTCCATAAACACCATGTGAAAATGTCACCATATAGCCTATCTCCACATGCCCATCTCATCTTAAGAAAAAACAGACCTACAATAGCCAAAGCAGAAATCTAGCTGAGGTAGGGAGGGCTCTCATCAGATCTGTATGACTCTAGGAACTAGTTCAAAACTCCCACAGCTTTCATACTGTCAAAAAACATAGGTACTTAGGAAGAGAGTAAAACCAAGTCCCAGCAGACTCTTCAGGCAACCCTGAGGTGATGGGTGAAATCTTTGTACAGGATACATTTCTACCTGACCCCTTCTCTGCTGCATACAGAAGAAAGCTGTCCACTCTCAAAACCAGGTCTTATAACAATTCTGTGGTGAAACCTTATGCAGCAAGTTGCCTGAGATTGTTGTTCCCATCTGGTCACAAAAAGAGCTTGGTAGTTTGCTGAGTCTAATAGGAGCAAGAGTAGCAACAGTATATTAAGTATTTCAGATGCGTTTTCAGTTTTCCAGGCCTTCTCCTAGGGATGCTGCAGAACCAAGAGTACTGAGGTGCTCAAAAGGCATGAGTGAGTCCTCCAAATGCAGCAAGTTTTTAAAGCAATACATTTGGGGTTCCCTGTAATTGCCTCCTGCTTTTTACAGGCGCTCTTTTCAAAGCTGACTTGCTAGTCAGCCCTCTTTTACTGCCCGCAGTGACTTTGCTCTGCTTCAAAGCAATTTTGCTTTCACTTAAGTCAAAATGATTCAGTAATTTCCGGAACGTAGAAAGGGAAACAACATTTCCCTGCAGGGGAACAGGAAAGCAGGTCTGGCTCTTCTTCAAGAGCCCCAGCATATCTGCAGGCAGAACTGCAACTCTGCCACTGTGGAGAGGAACCAAAGGGCTGCGACTGACACGTCGGTTTTGGGACAGATGGGTCTGATTCTGTACTGTGACGTTGTGGGGGCTCCCCACCATTCCCTTTGTTAAGTGCATTCATGCATTAGCATAACCCAGGGGTCAGCAACCTCACAGAGAACATTTTTCTTTCCCAAACCAGTAGGAACTCAGCAGAAGCCAGGAGCTCCTATCCCTTGCAAAGGGCAAGATACCACCCACTTACCTATATGATGGTACACAGCAAAAGACAGAACAGTCTTCTACCTGTCTAAGCCAGCAGAACAAAAACCCTGCTGTCTGCTGATCATCTTGTGCCACATGATCCCAGCATAGCCTGCTAACCCCTGGGCTAGGCGATGGTACAGACTAGATAAGTAACCAGATTAGAGAGCCATGCACGGATTTACCTGGCTGAAACTGGCCTGAGACATTTCATTTCCCATGGGTCAGATCGCAGCCACCACATCTCAGTCACTACCAACCTGGACCAGAGAGGGAAGGATGACTCAGAAACAATAGGTTCTGCCTTGGGACATGCAGCGCTGGGCCCAGGCCACCCGCGGGCAGGAGCAGAGATACTGGGGGTTCCTCTGGGCTCAGCCAGGCAAAGCACCTCCCAGCAGGAGACACAGCTGTCTCACACCTACTAGGAGAGGGGCACAGGCTACAAGCATCTCTAGAGAGATGACTTCCCCAAGACACCGCAGAGACTCCTACAGTAGTAAGACCGGGAATGAAACTCCACCTTAGTGGCCTCATCCTCACATCCCAAAGACTTACCTGGGAACAGCACAACTCCTTTAGACCTGCTGACAAAGGTACGGAGGTGCCCTTGGGCCAGTCAAGCACTGGTACAGCGCAGTGCAGAAACAGCAAGAAGCAAAGGGCAGCTTCTGCCTCCACGGATGAGGCCAGGATGTCAGCCTCTCTGTACCAGGGACTGACCTGACTCCAGGGTCTCCACCTTCCCCATCTGCTAGCTGCACCTAGAACAGCTGTGACACCCCAAAAGCATCACAGGAGATGCTCTCTGCAGGTACAGACAATACCCAAAGATCTAAGGACAACACAGAAAGTTCAGTGAAAACCTGCAGGCATTCAAAAGCCACTAAAGACTAGAAAATAATACTTATGAGGCTTTTGAACAAAAAGCATACAAATCTTTTCTTCCACTCTTCTTTCACCTTCTTACTTACTCCTCTTCTGCTCTAGCCCTTTTCCAGGCATGAGCACCAAGGAGAAGTTGGACAACACACACTGGCTATGGACCACAATACAGGGCTCACTGTGGACACCTCTGATTGTTTCACACAATCAGACTTGTTACCCTCCTCTCTCTGGGAGATCTTCCTAGAGGACAGGCTTGAATGAATACAGACCTCCTCTAACACCAGCACATCATCTCCTTCAAGAAGCAGGGTGGGACAGCAGAAAATAACCACAATTTCATGTTATCAGGGCAGGCTTGAGGGAATAGAATCATAGAATTGTCTAGGTTGGAAGGGACCTTAAAGATCATCTAGTCCAACCATCAACCTAACTCTGACAAAAAAATAAATAAAAAATAGGAAATAAAAATTACTAAACCCTATGAAGGTTTTAAAATACAGGCCTGATCCTTAGGGCACAGGACAAGAACTTATTTTGTGCTCTGTACTAAACCAGGTTCACTCACTCTCTAGGAACTCCATCTGGGACTCTTCGGTGTTGATGCAGATGGCATTGAAGCCCTCGGTGGGAGCCACGCTGCGCTTGACGTGGTTCGTTGCCAGGGAGTGGAGAACGCTGGTCTTCCCGGCCCCATCCAGTCCCAGCACCAGTATCTGCTTCCCGTGTCCTTTAGCCTGCGAAGCGAGGGGCAGCAGGGTGAGCCGGGCAGCCGCAAGGCTTAGTAGGGCTGGGGGACATAAGGACACAAAACGAGGGGTCCGGAGGGGACAGTAAAAACCACTTCACGGCCGAGAGGGATAAGGTGCCTGCTGAGCTCCTGCCGCACAACGACAGGCTCGCAGCGCCGCCGAGGCGGAGGGGAGCCGGGGACGCCCGCCGGCGCGGCCACAGGCAGCCGGGGAGGAAGGAGAGGGAGGCCTCGGCCTGCCCACCGGGCCTGGGCCCCGCCGCGCTGCCGGGGAGCGCAGGGGGGGTCGGCGGGGCCCGCTGACTCCGAGGCGGCCGCCGGCGGTTCCCTCGGCGCTCTCCGACCCGGCGGCCTCGCCCGCTGCCCCCCACCCGGCCCCGGTACCTGATCGGCGGAACTGACGGCTGCAGTGACCGCGGCATGGCGGACGGCGAGCGGCAGGGCCCGGCTCCGCAGGCGGGCCCAGGCCCAAGCCGCCAGGGCCGCGCCGCCCGCCAGAGCCAGGGCCGCCCCGCAGAGCGCAGCGGGCCGCAGGCGGGACCCCATGCCCGGCCCGCTCCGCTGGCCGCCCGGCGGCGCGCAGGGATAGCCGGGCACAGGGCGGGAGCGCGCAGGGACGGCTCCCTCTGCTGCCCCAAACGCGCGGCGCCAGCCCCGTCAGCTGGGTTCCCGGCGCCGGGCTGAGGCTTCCCCGTCTCGGTGAAACAAAGGGCGAGCCGTTGCACAGGGGGTTTTTGCTCTCCCCACAGCTGCTGCTGCCCTCTTCCCCGCACACAACGGGATTTGCTCCCGGGGCAAGCAGTCAGGGCAGTCCAGGCAGTCTGGTCAGGGCTCCAGCAGTAGCAGAAAGTCAGCATTTCAGCCAGGTTTAACCACATCACCCTCCAGAAGCTGCAGGATAGCGCTCTCACCCGCAGTTGCTGGCTGCTGGCCAAGGGGAGGCACAGACCCAGGCAAGTCACTCATTTGGAACAATCCTTTCTATCCAGCACTCACCTGGCAGCAGGCGACTCTGCCAGCCATTCAATAAAGTTGTTTCCTCGATGCTCTGTTCTTCTTTCTTGCTCAGAGTACAACACACATTCATTCCCCTTCCAGATGGTCCTGGTGTACAGTCAAGGTGATAAAGACTGGATTCTACTTAGGTATTTACTCCATGACCACTGGAGTGTGTGAGGTGGTGGTGAAGTGCTAACCCACAGTAACATTTCCCTTGCTCCCCACCACTTCAGGCCTTGGCTTTGAATTCTGTCAGAGATTTCCACCTTCGCCTTTTGGGCCAACATCTGACAGCTCTCCCTGAGGTGCTATTTCTACCCACTGAGAGTCCACGTATGGAAAAATGTTTTTGCTACATTCAGACCAAGCCAGAATTTTCAAGGAATGCTTGGGGACTACCTGTGGGGTGTAAGAAGAGCAAACACTTCTCCATCTCACTACCAGCTTCCACCCGAGAAGCACAACACCTCTTCCATGCCCACCACCACAACCAGCCACTTTATTTTAGCTCACTCTTGTCTTGCCAGGCCCGCTAGAATAAGGCACCTGGCTTGGGGACACTCCATCAGCTGCCACACACTTCGCCATTCTTTCTCCTAACAGCCTTGTCCTCCCCTTCAGACTATCTTCTCTTGCATAATCTAACCCATATGTTCTTTCCCAAGACTCTTTGTGCTAGTGCTGTTTGGTGGTCAACAACTGACTGGGATGAGACATACCAGACAGCGTTAGCATCAGGCATAGTCAGAGACATTGGCTGACAAATCTGCTGAAGGCCTTAACTGACATATGCAGGAGGAGCATAAATCAAATGCAAATTCACCAAGTTCTTGATTATTCCATATTTTTTAAAAGTTTGGCAACGTGGACAGATTTCTTCTTAGGGCGTGCATCTGAGTTTGATGCCAACACCCTAAGTCACAGTGGGTGCAAGTGTGAGGAAGGCAGCTTGGTGAGCAGACACATCCTGGTGCCTATACCAGCCCACCTCCCCCAGACCACTGACAGGCAGGACAGAGATCCAGATGCCAAGAGTCTTTTGCCAGCACTTGCTTTCGACCTTTATTCTGCAACCAGCATCACCTACTGAGGGAGGGAGGTTACACATCCTGCTTTTTACCACCCTCCTTTAGCCCCTTTCTTCTTCTTCTGCTGTTGTTTCTTCTTGGTGGCCGGGGCACCAGCAGGTTTTTGGTGCCTGGGAGGGATGACGTTACTTGTGGCCGATACAGCTGCAGCGCTGCCGGGCCGAGGGGAGGTAGGTGGGCTGCTGGCAGTCCTACTGGCATCCCTGCAGAGAAGATGAGAGAAACAGGTACCACGTGGGTTCACAACCACCTGGAAGATGTGGCACTACTGCAGGAAGCTGACAGGGTAAAACAGCAGCCGTCCCATAAGACGGCATTATGTATGGGAGGGCACTTGTGCAAGGAGATCTTAAATAAGCTTCAACATGTATAGAAGGGCTGATGGATGATGGGAACATGTCTCAAAGGGCAGACAATCACCTTCTAACTGATGTTCACTAGATAGCACAAGTCCCCAACAAGAAAAGCAAGGCTAACTTTTGAAAAGACATGTGACAGCTCATGCAACACGCAAGAAGCCTTTCAGTCCCCCACGCTCAGGCACTGCAAACTCAACACCCTTTCTTTCTTCTTAACCAAAGGCATCTTTGTGCCAGCACTCCTTGCAAATGCTGTTCAAGCCAACAGTGCCACAAAGGGCTTTTCATGTTTGTTTTGAGACAGCTGTGTAACAAGAAACTATCAGACAGCAGTGGCAATTCCCTGCGTTGCTAACGTTTTAGACATACTTCCTTCTCTCAGACACTAGTAAGTCATCACCTTGTTGTCAGGCCTCATACATAATGTAAACCCTGATTCCAGCTCAAATAATCAGTGTCAATTTAGAAGGAAGTATAGTGTTTTCCTAAATCATGACTAATGGTTCTCCAGTTGCCGAAAGACTTTCAAGCAAGTATCTTGAAAGCAAGCATGAAAAATTCATCTCATTGTCAAAGCTAAGAAAAGCACATTAAAAGATTATGGTAATTCTATTTGCACCTTGGCACTTCAAGGATGCCTATCGTACCATTTTAATTTTCAGCAGCCTATAGGGATCTTCAGGAAGAGCAGCTGGTTGAAGGTTCAAGTGGCAAAGTACAGTTCCACTTATCCTACCCATCGCTGGTGTGGTGAGAGCCACAGAAAGGCAGCACAAACCCAGCCCTCCCAGTGATTCCCCACACTACACCCTGCAAAATGGGTACTTACAGTTCAGAGGAGCCAGCTGTGGTTGAACCCTGAGTCCCCTTGCCAACCTGATCCTTCTTCTTGCCCTTCTTCCGTCCACGATAGTAGGAACGCTCTCGCATTGGAAGCCACCGCTCAGGGTCAGGAGTCACCTTGGGGTCGTAGTTTTTAGGCAGCTTTCCTGCAGAACATCCAGGGCCAGGAAATGAGATTGGGGTCAACACACCAGAGAGGTATCACTAAGGGATACACATGGAATGCCAGTAGCCAGGAAGGACAAGAGCCCAGCAACCCACATCGTCCTATCAGGGTGTTGCTCTCCCCGTTGTGGAAAAATGCCCCATCCAATCAATCTATCATGAAGACCTGGGTTCACAGGGACCTACTACCAGCAAGGGCTCCAGCTTCTGGGAAGCTCAAAAGATAGCTGTTGGAAAAAACAATCTGGCAAGCTCTCCAGAGCTATGCTGTGTCAACAGCTAGGAAATGCAACTTACCCTTCTTTTTTTTCTTCTTCTTCTTCACATCCCCTTGTCTGAAAAGCAAGAAGGGAAACAGCCATTGTGACACAGCACAGACACAGACAAGTCAACTAAAAACTAGCCCTGGAAGAAGCTAAATCATTCCCATCTCCCTCAAAATTTGGTCTGTTGCTACCCGAAGCTTCTTGCAGTTGAACAACATGTTCCCTTTCCACCAGCTGCCTTTCACAGCAATGCCCCCACCACACCAGATGTGGTTCTTGTGCCACCCTAAAGAATGACTGCACCAGAGCTACAGCAGCCCACTTTACCCTTGCTCCTTCTGCTGGCTATCTCCAGTGAGCTTCCCAGCTTTCTTGCGAACATAGGTCGCTCCATGGGAGTTCTCCAGCGCATCAACATCTACTTTCAGTGACATGGTGTCCGAGGAAGGCAAGTGTTTGCTAAGACTGCAAGGAAGGGTTCAGGGATACAAACCAGCAAGCAAAAAGATAAAACACCCAGGTTTGTCCAGATTACAATGGGCAACTTCAGGCTTGAACAAATTCAGCCTGTTAGCAATGTAGAAACAGGCAATGGGCAACTTCAGCTCACCAGACAGGCCTAAGAGGCTAGTTCTGGCTCTCACCATCTGCCTACACAAGCTGGGATGAGCTACTTAATCACCATCTACCTCATTTTTTTCCTTCTTTTATATGGGGACAGAAGCACCAACTTCCTCTGAAAATTGCTCAGGGTGACGAAAGCAATACATGAAACTGGTATTTTAGGCCACTGAAAACTTAGCCATGTTTTATCAGACACAGTCCTGCATTACTGCCACAGGTTTAAGATTCCAATAGTATTGACAGAGAAGCTCCTATTTTTGGTTCCACCTAGTCTTAGGAGGAGGACAAATACAGAAGGGTCCTAGGATCCCACAGTAATCAAACCAGTTAGGGAAATAAAGTAGCTCCAGGCAACTTGACCTGAATATATAGCTGTTCTGGAGATGTTACTTGCCTTTCTTCAGGTGAGAGTAAATTCCTCATACAGCTGAAATCCAAAGGAGCAATGCCTAAACACCCTTTTCTTTGCTCTGATACCACCATCAAAAGGATACACTTTAGCTTTTTCGGGATCCACGAGGGAGTAGGCAGAGATGAGCTGTGCCAGAGTATGCACATCTTTTGGGTTTTGCCTTTGTAGTGGGGAAAAAACAAACCAAAAAAGGACCAAGTTAGCAAGGTACACACTCATCCCAAAGACCAGTACCACCATGCAGTGCTTGCTGCTGCAGCATAGCTGCTATCTGCAGGGACAGGCACATCAGTCTGTGGTCTCCTCAGAGCACATCACCAAACATCACTGGTGTGGACAAAGAGAGGTGCACACATCTCCACAGTATCATCAAACAACCCTTCAGGTCCCAGTAGCAAAGGCAAGTTAACAGTCATCCCCCCAAATCCCATCAAGTGCATATTAAAAACTAAAACCTAGACATCCATGCCTTATGCAACCTTCACTGCACACAAGAGGCTTCTGGGACAAGTCAACCAAGTTTTCAAGTGAACATTAGCTATGGATCAAATGAATAATCCTCCCCCCTTCCAAAATACGGCTTTGCACTGGAGCCCCTGGGCAAAACCAACTCTAAAGGGTAGCTTCCTGTCAACCAACATTGTCAGACACTGCCGGGCACCAGACAGCTTGCAGAGGTCTCTGGGTGGAGACCTCTGTTTCAACAACCACCCAACTCACTTCCAGAGCTCCTCCAAGTCGCTGATTGCTTCCTTCTTCCTGCCATGTTTTAGTTTGAAGTTGGCAGCTTCCCTTATCAGCGACAAATGGACAGGAGACTTTGGCTGAAATACACAGAGCCATAATTGGTTCCTCATTATCACAGCACAGAGCCCAACTCTAGCTAGCTTTAATGCCCCTGAGACCTGGCCAAGTAGAATGGAGTTAGCACCCTATCACACAGAAAGTAGACCACCTTTGCACTCTAGGATGCAAGGCAGAACTGCATGGGACGTTGCTGCTCCACAACAATGGTGAAAATCAATCAGTGAAATCAATTCAGTGAAACACATCTAATCAGGAAGAAGGCCAGATTGCTGTATTTAGGCACCCATTGTCCCGACTCTCCTGAGGGAAGCTGCTGCTCCCTGTTTTCAACACATCTAAAATAATGAAACAGTGATAAAACAAACGCTCACAAAATGAGCTCATGGGTCTCCAAAACCCCAAGTGGACGAGCTGCTGGGGCTGTGCATCAACAGGACAAGCTGAGTTGGACTAGCTAAAAAAGACTCGAGATGAATCCTTGCCACATTAGCTCCTCTGGTCTGACTTGCCTGGAATTGCTGATACCACTGGATAGCCTGTGTGAAGACCTCGATTGCACTGTCGATGTCCTCTTCATGACTGTACATTGTCACCAATGCAGACACCTGCAAACATTCAAGAGTAGCTTATAGTAGATCTTCACACAAGCTCTCTATAGCCAGAGAGTCAGCAGTTAAATAATGGAATTTCAGAAAAGCAGACTCAATGTGAGCTTTCTGCTCTGTCCCTAAAAACCAGTTGTGATAAGAGGCAGGATACCCTGGCAAGACCTTCCTGCCCAGGTCCCTCCCAAAGAAATGTCCCCGGCAATCTCCTGTGATATAACCTTAAGACTGCATTCATAGAAATGACCTTTTTAACATTTTGCTTGCCACTGGTCACAGTTTCATTAGAAACCCTTTTATTCTCCCTCTCCCCCCCATTCTCGATCCCAAAAGCCACAACAAAAGAAATCAGCACTGAAGAGATGATAAAGTCATCATCTGCTTATCTATACCCCAAGAAACAACCAGAGGTGACCCAGGGCAAGTCAGCTGGTATTGCTGACTGCCCCCATAAATGACTTTGATCATTTACATTCGCAACTGGAACACACCTACATTAGTCAGCCCCTGCTCAAGATGCTTACGGTCTGCACTTGAGCACTTTCAAGGTCATCAAGCTCTTCCGAACACCAGAGGTGGACACGCATGCAGAACAGGGTGATGCTGTGGGGATGGAACATATAGCACTTTCTCCCTAATGCCTGTGGTCCCAAAGCTGCTTCAAAAATTTCCTAACAGTACATACCAGGGAAGCAGCTATTCCAGTCATGTTATACAAGTAAATTCAAGCAACACATAGATCTGAGGGATCACGAGAGAGGGGGAACATAGGCAAAGAGCATCTCTGCTGACAAGGCAGAGGAGAGTACTTCTGTGACTAAGTTCAGGCCACTTGATGGAAGTAATAATCCCACCTTTGTCCAAGACAAGGAAGATGGGCTCAAATTCCCTGCAGACACTCAGGTCAAGTGAAAGCCACAGGGAAGAGGCAACAGCAAGCAGGCAGTATAAAGTTGTGCTACAAGGGAAAAACCTCACACAGTTCAGACTGAGTTTTGCTTACCATACCAGGCTTGTGCTGCAGTTCTTCTATGCTCCTCAGGATCATGCAGGCTTTGGTGACACTGCCTAGGAGAGAGACCGGGAGGAACATGCTCTGAATTGCACAGTAACACTTCACCCTGCCAGTGACCTTCCAGCCAAAGGTAAACAACAGGGACATAACAGTCCCATTCTTAGAGTATCTCTCCCATTTCCAGGCCTCCACACAAAGGACCTTTCTGCCCTTGCCACATCCTGCAATGGTTCAGGAGCAAGTTTTGCAAGTAGTCTTCTCTTCTAGGAGCAACTCTGTGCTGCCCAACTGTATACAGAAATAGTACCATCAGGGAGCTCCACAATGCTCCCAAGACTGCTCCCTGCCCCAGAACAGATTCAGCCTTAATGGTCACAAAGACTGTGGGCCTCTCTGCCAGGGATCCATGGAGCCTGGACATCCAGACATTAAGCTATGAGCTCTATCCCGCCATAGCCATACATACAGAATACTCTGAATACTGAAAGAATCTCTAGGATCTCTACTCTGTACCCCTGTCAACAACAGTGACTGAGCAAAGATTGCCCTAAATCCTGTTCTTCTCATCCCTTGTACCATTATCACACACAGACATTTCCCAAGAAAGGAGGACACTGGATACCTTGAGCAATTTTTAGTTGGGCCATCGTCAGCTTGATCTCAGCTGCATTGGCAGGGTGCTGGTCTGCAAAGTCCTGAGAGTCAGAGGAAAGAACAATTCAACATGCGTGTGGGCACAGGCTGCTGCTCTGGTGAATCATCTTTCATGCTCAGTCACAGCAAGCTGACAAGAGCCAAAGGAAGCTTTCCAGCACAGGCAGGCTTCAGCACACAGCAGTGGAGGGCCCCAAACCATGCCAGTGGCCCATCGTCCTCTCTGATTTCTGTCCCAGGCCATCACTCCCTCCCAAAAGGAAGCTGTTGCAAACGGCTGGCAAGCAGAGCACCAGAGCCCAATGCTTACCCTAGAAGTCGTCTACTACAGCTTCCTAAGCATAAAAATCAGAGGTGCAAGGGAACTATTTCCCTTTAAAAGAAGCGGCATCGTTCAGTTGGATGTAAATGCTTTCCAGCAGCATTACACCAAACCAAAATAAGCACAGTCAGATACCCCTGGAAATTTAAACCAGACAAAACAGGCTAAGGGAAACAGCACACGAGAACACAAAGCACAAGTTTAAATAGAGTTTGGCCAAAGGAGTATTTTCTCTTAACTTACCTGCAGAAGCCCTACAGCCTTTGCATGCTGCTTCTCACGACACAGTTGGGCTGCCTGGATAAGCACAGGGAGCAGATGCTCAGGGCTCTGTGACTGCAGGCTTGCCGACAGCTTGCGGCACTGATCTGCCTGAGGAATGGGAAAAGACAATACAATTTTCTCAACCTCTGCAAGCACCTAACACAAGGCTAACATACCAGTTGTATCTAACAAGAGATGCTAGGGATGTCTTCCCTGAAACGGGTACACAGAAGCAAGAACAAGTACCCTTAGTAGAACTTTAGATGTATCTAAGAATCCCCCACATCCCTTCTCCTGTTCATGTCCACACCGTCCTTTCTATAGCAACACCCAAGTCACTACACAACCAGCTGTCTTCTTTTTGGGATTTTTTTTTTTCTCCTCACTCCTGTGCCTAAACCAAGTGGTCTTATCTTCTGATACAGAACAGCTGCACACCCATTTTTACCCAGTCAAATTCCTACTGCAGCTCAGTTCTCCCTACCTGGTTAGTGTACATTGCCAGCAAAGCTTTGTTGAATTCAATCGCCTGGAGCTGTTTCTTGGAGAGTTTATGCTCAACACCTTCTGCATTGGTCAGCTTCACCTTTTTCTTTGAGTCGAAGACATTTTGGTCCTGGGGAAACCACACATCATGAGAAGGTTGCACTACATTCCTTGAAGAAGAGGAGGCCTCTGGGTCTGTGATTTAACTACTGTATAGGAAAAAGTCTTTCCTGATTAGCCCCCTTCTCTTCACAGAAGCAGAGAAGCAGGTTGAGTAACTACCAGGAAGGCCCACATTGAAAGCAGCAAGGTAATTCTATACCTTGTTAATTGTGATGATGTTATTTGCAATGACAGCAAGCAGTCCTACATCTGTTGGCCTGCAGATAAGACAAGCAGAAAGCACACTGTTATTAAACAGTAGTCTCTCTACAGATGGAAGACTGAGTATTTGTTTTAGAAAAGCCCTTACTTCAACTTGATGATTTGATTATAGAGTTGTAGAGCATCCTCCGTACGACCCTGCAGTTGCATGATATAAGCCATCTGACCATGAATAATGGCCAGTTCAGCCTCAATGTCTTCCTCTGTCACATCCTGAAGGAAAATCAAAGCAAAAAAAAAAGAAAAAAAGTTGCCATCTCATCTCTCTTCCCCTGGCTTGAGCATTCTGCTGGCAAATGTCTATGAGCTGTCTTGGGCAGTACTAGCAACAAAGTACCCCAGCCACTACAGGTGAAGGTTGTAGCCACGGCACAAACACAACCATATCTGGGTTAAACCACAAGAAAATAAAACTTCACCTGCTCTTGCAAGAGTCTGAAGATAACCATAACTCCTGTGCCAACTCTGCCCCTCTGCTTGAGCCAACAACAGCAACTACAAATTTCCTATGTCTCCCACCATCCAGAGTGTTCACCCATAGTAGGGGTGGGTCACAGGGAGGTTTCAGACAACCTGTACCCATCCTGCCTGCACCAGCATAGGCAACTGTGCAAGGAGCATGGCAGCAAACAGCCTGCAGCGTTAACTACACTTCTGCAACAACCATGGTTGGCTGCCCCAGCCTCACAAGCTGGTACCAGTAGCAGTGGTAAGTCTTGCTGGATAATACTGCACAGCAGCTTTGGCTACCCTCTGGCCATCTGCAGCACTTTATAGTTGCACCCTTGTTCACGCTGGTGTAAAGCAAACACTTCCCAGAACGACACCAAGAACTTACAGAGTCTTCTGACAGCGACTGGCGGCACAGCTCTAGAAGGAAAAACAAATTGAAGAACACCATTTAGAAGGCTTAAGGGGTAACCCCCAGCCTAAAATCATGGCAGAACATAAACTCTTTTCGTGTACCCCTGAAACTTCTGCAGCATAAAAAAGGCACATCAGACTACAAGCCTGACAATAGATACGACTGAGCATGAGGGAGAAGACTAGATGATGAAGAAATATCAAATGCACAGCAAATGCTGTCCCCAACAAAGCTGCCTTCTGAGAGCAGAGTCACATGCTCATTTTCTCTCCCAAGCAAATTTCCTTAAATCTAGCTCCTGATCTTCTCTATAGCTGCAACTGCCCACCATCTTGGGAGTTACGCGATGCTAACCTCCAACATTCAGATTACAGAAGCCTTTATGGGGCAGCAATTCCATCAATTTTCAGTACAGATACCAGTCACTTCTTAACTTTCTCATATACCTCACCAAAACACCATTTGTTTTGCTCCCCAAAGGACCACTATCACAGCACGTATATTCAAATTACACATGCTCAATAAAGCAGTTGTACAGGAGAGCCGCTATTCTATCATCAAAATCAGGACAGAACTGACCTATTTATCTGCAAGAATAACTAGATCAGAAAGAAACTAATTCTTCCTAACTCTCCTCCCCCAGCTTTTTTTTTTAAAAAAAAAAAACACCACACATAAAATCCCCTTCCACCCAATAGAAAAATAAGTCTCTTTATAGAAAAAGCTCGTTTATTTATTGCCTTATACTAATTTCATACCCAAGTGAGACCATGAAGAATTATTTTTTTAATAGTTTTTATATATGTCAATACATATACCTGTGCCAACAAAACCAGGAATTAGAAGAGATGAAACATCTCATGCTTATGAGATTGAGTAGTGTGGACATTAATTTAAAGGCACTGAAAACCAATCAGGGGGCTGTAAGAGAGCCAGGAGATGGTACATGCCACATGGCTCTAGAAAAAAGCTGCAGAGGAACACTTCTACAAAAACACCAGTTCTGTCAGGAATCAACTGGAAACTCATACAACAAATCCTGTTGTCAGTTTTTAAATTTTCAAAACCACTTTATCTCTGACTAAGTGTTTCTACAGAGAGCAAGTAATTACTTCTATCACACAAAGCTTCCCTCTCACCTCACCATGTTTTTACCTTCTGCTTTCTGCAGTTTCTTCATTGCTTCATTCAACTTTCCTTGCCCAATCAAAGCACATGCACTGTTATAACACAGCTCATAGGTAGCTTCTCGAAGGCCCAAATCCTCCTAACAAGAAAAACAAATGTAACACTGCATAAACATCAACTGATCTATACAGATTTGACAGGTAATGGATAAAAACTATAGCTTTCACTTACATTCAAACTATTCCTTGCAAAATAACTTTATATGCCATTTTAAAAGGGCACACACCTGGTAAACAAGTCACAGTGCAAAGGATCTTCCCTCACATTGCATAGCAAAATCAGAGGCAATTGACAAGGCAGCAACAAAACTCAAGGCTGAACTTGGGGAATACTCAGGTTGCTGAAAGAGGACAGGTAAGAATGGGTGCTCTAGAGAACTAGAAAGTAGATCCACAGAGCTGCGCAGAAAGCTGAGTGTGCTGTGCACACTGCCAAGGACAAAGATTTCTGAAAAACTTAGAACATTACAATCTGCACTGCTCATTAACAAAAACATTCCTAATCACGGCTGGGTGACCCAAACAGTTAGCTTTACTGTGGGCAAGAGGGTAATGAGACAGAGGAAAGTGCTGGTCACCACAGGTGTTCTGCCTAATGCAGGCTCAGAGAGATGTACTTCCTGCTCTGTGGAACATCTCCCAGAGATCAAAGATGAACTATAACTTTTCATCCCTCAGAACAATAACAGCATTTAACTCCATATAGGCAATAACTCCATAAGGGAAACCACTAGGTGATACTCAATACACTCAGAAGTCATTAAGAGACAGGAAAACACTTCTATCCTGCTAATTCCATATCCTTTATTCCTTGGCTGTCATGCTTACGCACACACATGCACACACTTACTTACCGGCATCACCTTTTCCCATGTGCTTTGTGCTGCCACAACAGCAGAGAGGTTGGTTTTTCTCTCTTCCTCATATTCATCCTGGGAGTTGCGGATGAGATCCCTGTATGCAGCCAGACAATCATCGTAACGCTCCAACCTGTACAACTGAGAAGGGGAAGGGTTTAGCCTTCAGAATAGCGTTTCCCTGTGTATGCTATTAACTACAGCCTCCTCCCTCCCCATGGACTGGCAGCAGCAGTGCACCATACATTACTAACATCTGCATCTACCTCTAACGCCAAACTCTGTAGATTACTTTTGCAAGGACTGAAGCAATGACACCAGCTACCTGCACGCAAATGGCACAGTTCTCACTCCTAAACAAACTTCTTTAAAAACAGCAGTTTTACAGAGTTTTGCCCTCAAACAACCTTTTTCCAGATTAGATCACCCCTCTATGAGAGAGATTAAATTAATGGTCTTTCATGCAGCTGAAAGAAGACAGCCAATTCTTCACAAAACTCTTCTCACCTACCAGGGAGAAACCAGAGAAGAAACACCACTTTTTTTCTGCTTCATTTCTAATGTCTGAGATGTGTCTTGGTTTGAGATAGAACAAAACCAATTTTCTTTTCAGTAATTTTACTTTTCACTTAAGTCTCTCCTGTACACTGAAATTAGCAGTGTGTTTTTCAGATATTATTTCTGCTAGAATAAGAAGTGAAAAGTTTTGTTCTATCTCAAACCAGGACATATGTCAGGTCCTGCAAACTATTCCTGAACAGGCATCTAATGCAAGCAGATGGCTCAACCACAAATAAATCTCACCAGTTCTCTTCCACCCTCCTTCCCCTAGCCAAATAGCTACTATCAGGCCAGACCCGTTTTGGGAGAAGGAGCCACAAATGTATTGCTTTGGTTCAGTGGCAATAAGAGGATGGCTCTGCCTCCAACAACAGGTGACTGAAGCTCCACAAAAGTTGGAGCAGTTGGGAAATGTACCTCTCCTTACCTTCAAGACAGAGAAAGAAATTCTCTCCCCATATTTGCCCCACGTTAGAAGAGGGACAAGGCATCCAACATATGAAACTGCCACCAGGAAGAAAAGCTTGTAATTACCACTTGTCCATAAAGCTCCTTCAGTTTGTCCGTCTGCTGACTGGCACTCTGTATGGTCTTGAGAGCATTTTCAATACGATTCAACCTGTATTCACAGTAGGCCTTCTCAAAGGCAATAACATCACTGCAAGGACAAGACAAAGGCTGTGAGCGGGCACTGTAGTCTTGATCCGACAGCATTCCCCCCCCGAACACACATTTTTGAGCAGCCCTAATTAGTCACAGACTCCTACATTCCCCAAAAGCCAAACACGTGATCCCAGATTACTGAATCCTCTATCTGTTAAGCACTGAAAAAAATCTTAAACATACTTCATTTTAAACAGAGAAGGAATATCAAAACTTCATCTAAAAGAAGAGGTTCCTTTTTTTTCTGGTGTCTCCAGTCACATGGCATGTCAAATCTCCCCTGGCCTCCTACA
This sequence comes from Gallinago undulata, assembly GCA_026546715.1. Taxonomy (NCBI): domain Eukaryota; kingdom Metazoa; phylum Chordata; class Aves; order Charadriiformes; family Scolopacidae; genus Gallinago; species Gallinago undulata. Next base: position 31,644,520 of record JAOTQQ010000032.1, on the reverse strand, counting down.
GATCATACAAATCAAACACTTATGTGTAAAACAATACCAAACTTCATTAAATGACTTCTTAAGCAAAAGGTATATCATTACAGTAAAAGGCTGTTACTGAAAACTTTCAAAGACAATCAACTCACGCAGTGAGAGAAAGGAAACGGTATAAAACACAGTCTCTCTTATAGTCTAAAACTAAGTCAATGGAATCATTAACCTATTTTGAAGTATCAGCACAGCAGAACTACAGCAAAAGGGTTTGCTGATGCTAATATAAAATTGGCTTCAAAGCAAGCTCACATCAGCAGGGAAGCACTATCAAACAAGTAGAGTCTTAAAGGCTATGTTCCACCTACCCACTAAGTTACTATTTAAGCCAAAGGAAAATTAATCAGTGATTCCCTTCGTTCATCACTGGTCCCACTCGTCACCAGCTACTTCTCTGTCTACTTAAAACAGTCTCAGTCCAGCTGAGTATTAGGTAAGTCTGAAAACAAACTAACAGCATTAAGAATTAAAGCAAAGCAGTGCAGGACAGGACAACTTCAAGGCACAGCAAGAACCACCACTTTTCCTGCTCTGCAGGATACAGAGACAGACACACAGTACACCAAAGCTAAATAAATTATGTGGAGAACTCTGAAGCCAGTTGAATTTAGAGAAACTACTCCTTCTCACTATATACTAAAAAAAAAGAAGCTAAAAGAAGCTAAAAATTTAAGTTAAACCCCTTCCATCCCAGAAAAGGAGGAATTTGTAAATAAGGTAATTATATTTTTTTCAGATGTGAACAGAAAGGAAGACATGCTTCATCACGCTGATATAATAACACACTTTTCTGGGAAGTTCCTTAACAAGATGTCAATGGCTTAGGCTGGGCTGGCCACTAAATGAATGATAGATGCTCTCTATTAACTCCTCTCCCTTCCCAGAAGGAGAAGGAAGAGACACTTATAGCTGGGAAAAAAAAAAAAAAACCAACCTAGGACAGCTATAATGAAATATTAACAATAAAAGATAATAATATTACTGAGAAAATAGTGAAATGTACACAAATATATACAAAACCAATATCCAGTTCCCAGGATGACTATCATGTCACTGGCAAGCACTAGGACTGGACGCAGGGGAGACGGGAACTGGATTCAGGAACACACAGACCAGGATCAAAGGCAGAAGAACAGAGCCCTCCTTGGACACCTGCCACTGACAAAGAAGTCTGACCCCCTTTGATCCCTCAGCTTGATACTAAGCATGGGGTAGATGGGATGGAATACCCTGTTGGTCAGTTTTGGGTCATCTGTCCTAGTTGCTCTTCCCCACACATGCGATCCCTCCACACTCTTCCACATCCAGCCCCCCAACATGGTACATAACAAAGTTAGCTGACCTTGGTTGTTATGGGAATAAATATAAGCAAGAGCCTCTCTGCATACCATTCCTTGGTATTAACTATAAACACCAGATAGCACTATAAACTATAAACACTAGAAGCACACATTGTTTGAAAAATACACTGTTCGTTTCAGAGAGTGCAGTTAGTTAGAAGAGACTTAACTGAACAGTAAAATTACTGAAAAGAATTTCCCCCCCCCCCCGTCTCAACTGAGGACAGAAGAGCAGTATCTGAATTGCCAAAATTTTGCTGCCAGGCAATTCTTGGGTAGCAAATTTCATCCCAGGCATTGCACAAAGAGCACATTTATTAGGAAAAAAAATCAGAGTCTGCTTAATGACACAAATGGGAAGCTTGAGTTGTTCTCAAACACAAGTTGTCTCCAAGAACACACAGAAAGGGCCTGCATCATCCCAAAAGCTGAAGTAGTACCTTCAGGCTGGCAAAGAAAAGAAGTTCAAGGAGAAGTATGACAAGACAGCCAAGAAAATCTAACAGCTTGCTGCCGCTGGCAAGGGCTTCTCCCTTCTCTCTTCAGTCCCCATGAGATCTGTCCTGTTCCCTTGTACCAGCTATGGTGCTCAACCACATCAACAGGCAGAACCAGCTCACAAATGTGGCTGAAAACTAGATTAGGGACAATCCCTTCAACAGTAACAGCAAGCTGTTAGACCATCTCAAACTCATCCAGACCCACTCTCACCCCCACAATAAATCAGCATTTCACTGAGAAACCCAATCCCAATGGCTCTGAGTACTTTCTGCTCTTAATTTTTCTGCCTTTTAATCACCTCCACTGAAGCTGCAGCAGCTTCTTGAGGACTTGTTGTTTCATATCTTGTATAGAGTAGAGCAAGACAACTCACCTGGTTAACACTTTAGTGTGGGTGTTGATTACGCTGAGGGCTTCCTTGAAGTTCCCATTCTGGATAAGACACACTACTTTACACTGAAGTGCTGTTACATCATCTTTGCTGATCTGCAGTACTGGAAGGGAAAGCAGCTTCAATACAAGGATCCAACTCATCATCGGACAGACTAAAGTTTTGTAAGAGCCGTATGTTGTTAGTTGCAAAAACCCATCACAGAGAGTAGTCATGTCAATTTAGGCCACAGCATGGTCGTGGCATGGCTTGCTTTGGCTCAGATTATAAAATAAATCCTGTCAGGATAAGAGAATTCAGTGTAGATACTGAACTTGCCCCAAGCGACCACTGTGCTAACATGCCTGGAACAGAGCTGCACCAAAAGAGCAGTACACACCTGGACAAACCTTTCACGGGCATTTCACTTCCAGGCAGAGAACACAGTGCCAAAACCTGAGTGCCACGTAAAGCACAAACAGGAAGAAAAGCACCTGAATCAGAAGAACAGTATGGCTCTAGACAGATAGCGACGTTACATGCTAATACTTTCTGTCATTGGAAGACAGTGAGGGAGAACTAGAAGAAACAGGTTTTCATATTTAATTTTCTCCATGTGACCCCAACTCTCAGATCTGCCGGGACAGGAGATGAGTCCCTATTCCCTATAAACAGCAAAGAAATAAGTTCCAGCTACAACGTGCCTTATAATGCAATCCCATTTTGGAAGGCCAGCTCTCAAAACACACCACAGCCTGGTCTCTCCATCGTGAGCCAGTTATGGCTCCCGCGTGTGTATGCATCAACAACGCTGCCTCCATTCCGGGGACGAAAAGCAGTTTCCTTTCCTCCCACGACCAAAGCTGAAGGGAAACCCACCAGTACCCCCGAGGGCTCGGCCCACACCGAGGCTTACGCGAGGCAACAGCAGCAAGCGACGATCCCACCGGGGCCCAGGCGGCTGCCCCGTTCGCTTCCCCCTCCGCATCCTGCCAGCACACGGAACCCCCCGCTCCCCACCACAGCCGTGCCCCAGTCCGCGGGGCCCCTGCCCAGGGCCAAGCCCGCCCGGGAAAAACGCGAAGTCGGGGAGGACAGGGACCGGACGCCGGCAACAGCCCCACGGCGCGGCTGGGCCCAGCGCCGACATGGCGGCGGCCCCTCACGCCCTCCCTCACTCACTCTTGTTAACGGACTTGAGCGCGCGGGCGAAGTCGCCGTTCTGGCCGCAGCGGTTCACCTCGCTCCACAGCGCCGCCACCGACCCCGCGCCGCCGCCCCCCGCCGCCGCCGCCGCCATCTTGGAACCGGGAGGAGAAAACACCTCGGGAGGGAAGGAGCGGGGCGCGGGCGGCAGCTGCCCCGGAAGCGGAACGGGCTGCGCGCCCCGGCCGCCACGTCGAGAAGGGGAAGACCGACCCGCCCCTCACACCGCCATCGCTCCCGCCTTCTCTCCGCCCCTCACACCGCCATCGCTCCCGCCTTCTCTCCGCCCCACACCGCCATCGCCCCCACCTTCTCTCCGCCCCTCACACCGCCATCGCTCCCGCCCCTCTCCGCCCCTCACACCGCCGCCTGGACCGCTCCCTGAGAGGCGGCTGAGGGGGGGGGAGGGGAAGGGAGTCTACCTGCTGAGCCGAGGGGCTGGAATTTTCTTCATTGCCCTCAGGCTTTTTCCTTTTTACTCAAAGTCTTGAGTTTGACTTCATCAAAAAAAGAGCGCGCAGCTCTAGCGCCCCGGTTATTGCCAAATTACCTGGCTCCACTTCTCTTCTGATGTTTTAACTGAAGAGTGGAGTTTTTCTGTTAATATTTCAACCAACCTTCTTCCCCCCGAATAATAATAAAAAATAATACTAAAATCAACAGATATGACCAACGTGAGTGTGTGTGTGTGTGTGCAGGGGGAAGGGGGTGATTGACCACCCAATCCCACCCCAAAAAAAAAAAAACCCACAGATTTTCCACCAATTCCCATTAGTGTCTTCTGCTAAAAGATGACCATTGGTCTTCAAATTTCAGCAGTGTCAAGAATGATTACAAATATTACAAAGGCTTGGGGTTTTTAACAGAAATCATAAATACTTCATAGGGTGAAGGTGGCTATCACTTTGTATAACAATACCAATAGATCAGAATTTTCAAACTGCAGAAAAACTGCAAGTGTGAGATGCCACCAGAGCCAACTCAGTGCAACTAATAGAGCCCCGGACAATTGAGCCTCTTTTTATCAAGTATTCTGAGGTAAATGGCACAAATACTCACTCCGAAGGACTATTGAGTGATCTGCTGACATCCCTTCAACAGGAGTGACAACCATATTAAAGAAAGAAAAAAAACCAATTAATACTTTAAACAAAATACTCTTTTATTAGAGTATTTTTGATTAAACATACAGAACTCAAGGTGGCTATTTAAAATTTTTATCGTTCTAAGTTTTTTTCCCCCTCTAGAAGGATGGCAATGCTATCTCAGTGCATATGATATGGAAGGATCATACCTCTCAAGTGTCCAGCTCAGAAATCAGTGCAATACTGTGCATACCCGGTGTGCCAGCAAAAGAAGGGAACGCTGTAATGCAATTAACATACAAAAAAACCCACATGGCCAATACATACATGGTCAGCTCTACAGCCAGTCATCCAGAGAGCAGCATTATTTCGAGAAGCAGGCTTACCAGAACAGGAGTGGAAAACAGTTCCTGACCACACAAAAAAAAAAAAAGTCAGTAACAGATTCAGAAGATTTGTGCAAGTCCTAAGCGTTCTTACTTTGTAAGGCCTGCTAAGGAATCCAAATTTAGTCACTGGTTTGGGAGCCTTTCAGGGATGCAGAAGCCTTGCTGCAAAAGGCAATGAAACGAGTGATCCCTCATGCACCTCCCAACGCCACCATGGTGGGCAGTCTGATGAAGCGCTTACCTATGGCTGGAAGACCATCTGCTACAGATTGGCTTCTGCACGAGGCTCTTGACACCTATTTCTTCCTCTATCAGGATGGATAAAAATCAAGCTCTTAATTAACACACAGAACGATGCTAACAAAGCAGTGCCTGTAGGTAACTACACCCCTGCTGCCATCAGTTCTTTGAGCACATTGTGTAAGTAGCTGCCCTTACTATCAGACTTGAAACAATCAAGCTTTACATCTTTGTCTACATCTGCACACAAATACTACGGCTAAGACTTGCAATTCTGTGCCTGTTCAGACTGCTCCACTGTTAAGCAAAACCTAAGCGACCCTCCGCTTTTAGTTATGCACAGTAACTCTCCCAGAGTTTTTGTGTTGCCTTTTTTTTTTAAATAATTGGAACAAAAATACAGTTTATAAGTATGTTTGGTCAATTTTAGCCCTGCACGTGGTACAATCAAACCCAGTTAAGTGGTACTCATCAACTATCTCGTGATGGAATGTCTAATGGCAGATTTCTTTAAATGAAAAATCCAGACAATTGAGAGGTATGCAGAAAACATCTTAAATAGTTGAAGCTACATGTGCAATCTTACAGAACACAAGCTACAGTTACAGACATATCATTAAATCTTATTAACTGATAGTGCATAAGAACTTAAAAACAATCAGTGAAATCAGTTCAGCCAGTGACTTCCAGAAGTCATGCCTCAACTGCACTGTGTGAAGGGGAAAAAAAAAAAATTCACTTAGGCAAGTTTAACACAAAGTTTTAATCTACATTTGAAAAGCTGTTTTATTTTATATATATATATATACTATGTATAAAATAAATTTAAAAGGGAATGGAGGAAATAGCTTTGTATATGCTTCAAATTAACGCAGACCAGAGACCAGTAGTTCCAAAAATGAACATTTTACCATCTTTGTGGTAAAAAGTTGACATAAAAGTTCAAAATCATACAATACTTATAAATAGAAAGAGTTCAAAAGATATTTTTTAAAAAAATGGAATTTAAACATCATTTTCCCTTCCCCTACAATACACTTTAGTTTTGTATGTCATAGCATCAATACATTTACAGAGTATTTGAATGTCACATCCACGCAAGAATTGATAACAAAGCAGGTAAAAGTGCTAGCAGTGTTAAAATTTAGGACTTCTCCCAAATAACTCTACCTGCTCCTCAGCCTTCTCCTGAAATGAAGGCTATCAACATTCATCACCCAGTTTGAGGTATGGGCAGAAGAAAAATCTGCAACTGGTACTCCCCGGCCCGCCTTGCCTCTACTAAAATATAGCAAAAAATCTGTTGATCTGGTAATTGACAATAGTGGTGCACAGTCTCTTACCTCAGTTGTTTGTACATAATTTAACCACTACATTAAAAAAAAAAAGTTATTTTGAAACATAGTATTAATGCTTAAATTAAAAAAAAAAACCCACAACAAAACACCACCTTCCCCCCAAAAAATCCCCAACTTTAAATCTTCTTTGAAACCATGTTTAAATGTTATTCCAGATTTAAAGCTTCACATAAACACCGGACAGAGGGATGACAATTTTAAACCAAGAGAGCACCTAAAAACATACCATAGGTAAAAATGAAATCGATCCTCTCTCCGCTTCATAAAAATGTAGAAACCCTGTCAGCAACAGTAGTACACTCAGAACGAACAAGGTGAAAAGGAGCATCTAGAATACTCAAGAGGCTTGCTACGCTACTTCTCTTTATTGCCCATTCTCTCATTTGTATGGATGGCCACTGCATGACAAGATGCCAGGGATAGTTCTTTTATCTTCCTTTCACCACTGCTGCCAGCTGAAGTCGTCATTGCTGCCAAAGACCAAGAAAAATCCTAGGATTGTGGCAAAGATGACCGTATTCCCGGTAAGAACAAGTGCACATGCGCCCCAGTAGATCTGTGAACAAGGGGAGTTTAGTTAGACATGTTTTGAACCGAATACCGACGAACAAGACAAAAGGTGGCATCTTAACGTCACATTACAAAGTTCAGCAACAGGTTTGTGATGCAAGGTGGTGGTATCTCATTATTTGGGCTGGGTTTTCCCAAAATTACTAGACCGATCCACAGTGAGCCAAGCACCACTGCAAGTTTCTTCTGGCTGCATTCAAAGCGCTTGCTAGCAGGCACAGCTGTTTTGCTGTAACATCCAAAAATAGTAACGTAAGGCTAGGCAACAGCATCAAACGCATCTGCAGCCCAGCTATACTTGCTACCCATGCTATAAGACTTTTTTTTTTAAACAGACATTTAAGGATGCGGGTCTTCAAAAGGCAAGCATTATCCCAGTAACAAAAAAGGAGGTGAATGCTTTTCAAGGAGAGTGAGTGGATTACTCAAAGTGTGTCACGCGTTCAAACACCTCTTAGCTGTTCTTGCCTAAAGAGATTTTAGGAAAGTGCCCTCCATGTTTTTGATGTAGTAGTGCTCTCTGAAATTCACACAAGCAAGATCATCTTTTACAGAATTTTAGTGAAAAGCTGTATACTGGGAAAGATGTAATAACAACTTGTAAATTTAAATAACACCCCAATATCATTTACAGTTGAGTGCAAAAATACATTGTTTATTCATGCTTCTGTAGCCCAACTATTCCACAAATTGCCTTCAAAGTATTCTTTCATATATTTGGGTACTTGCTGGTTACGTTTTCATATTATCCTCTGTCTCATTTTCTCTGCATTGCATATAGACTGAGGCCTTTTATTCCATGACCATGTGAAGCAATTGGCAATTCTGACATTCTGCCATGCTTCTGTTTCTAGTATTTGTTGCCGAGAAAATTCTTACTCTGTTTCCCCTGCAAACATCTTAAGAACGTATTTATAGAAGTTGCTTAGAGCATGGCAGCTTTACCTTCAGTAAAGAAAAACCATAAAGAACAAAATTTTCTAGGAAAAAAATACAAAATCATAGATGGAAATATTACTAACCAGTTCTGCTCTCGCAAACACTATCGGCAGCCCAAATGCTGAGACAACAATGCCTGTTGTAAGAAATATTGCTAGCTCCTTGCAGGCATTGCTTGTAGCATCTGTGTCATCTACCAATCTTCTTGCTATGCAGTACGGGATAGGAGAAAGGATGTAAAAAAACAGAACAAACAGTGGCCAGTATTGGCTGAAAAAGAAAGGAGAAGAAATAAAAGTTAACTTGATTTACTTCCTGTTTTTCCTAAAAATCAATGCAAGGCATTTTCCCCATCCAGCATCCCCACTCAGGAAAGACTGACACAAGTCCACAGAAAGCCAATCCTCTGCTTCGGAGCAAGTTGACTTTAATCCAATAGTTTGTGAGCAGCTTCAGCTGACTTCCACAGAGAGCAGCTCCAGAGAGCTCACTAACAGGATAATCTTAAAGCAAGATTTCACTAAGCCAAGCTTAAATCTAACACCACGTCACAAGATGAGCTTAACCCTTAAGTTTAACCTGTCAGCTTTACTTAAGAATTGCAGAGATACATTTGCAGAGCCTTCGTGTTATTTTGCCCGTAAGCTTTCAGTGAACACACGTGGAAGGGAGTATTGTTCTCAGCCAACACTCGGGGCACTGAGACTTTTTTTTCTTAAATCTGAATGCAAGTAACCAAAACATACAAAAATTACACCATCGTATTTGGCAACATTTTCTTTTATTGCTTGCAGCTCTCCAGACTAGATTTCTCAGACACAATACAGCTGCACGTTGTTTCAATAAAACTTGACCGCATTGTTTGAATGGTGACTGCATGAGGACCTCCTTCCTAAGGGTTTGCGTCACCAGCCCTGGTTTTATAACAAAAGAAAGCTGGCATAAGAAAGCCAGTCGTATATGTAGAAAACTGCAATTCACAACCACTAACAGAAGAACTGTAGACAGAATTTCTGATATTTATTTAATGTTCAATAAATCAGTTTAAAAAATCTTCTATAAAGTCAACTTGCAAAGGCTTAAAGCCACAGGCCTGATATCCTAAACTATCAGTCTATTGCTTCATATCTTCTGGAAACTAAGAGACAGAATCAACAGGCCGGCAGTACAGACAGCAGCTGCAATTACTCCAGACGCTACATTACCAAGTGCAGTACCCAGCCAAGGGCCCACCTGACAGTCACCAACAGCTCAACCACCACCAAGTAGCCAGAGAAAACATGAACACTTCACTGATAATAGATACTTGCTCTCTAGTTCAGGAGATGCTACCTGCTTACCAGCCACAAAGCGACAACACTGGAAATATGCAAGGACAGTGCATTCTGTAACAGTTTGCAGCCAGGCCTGGTAATTTAACTTTGGTTGCCTTCATGTTTATGGTGAATTCACTCCTGGATGGTGTCTGGGTTTGAGCAACACAGGACTAATTTAACTTCTAATACTTGGGAAAACTGCACTTTTAGAAGACTAGTGCCTGAATTTATGAAAATATTTACTTTATAGCCAGCTATAGTATGCAGGTTTCAGAGTCTCAGTGTTTTCAAGCCGTGCCAGTGCAGGGATGAAGAGGTCTGAAACCCAGGCACTTGACCCAAGCTTGCCAACAGGATTATATCATACCATGAACATCACATTCAATATAAATTAGAAAGTTCGCTGAGGATTTTCTCCTTTTCTTTGATGGCTGCCATCCTGAGAATTTCCTGCCCCAGCACCAGACCCCTAAGTCCTTCCCTTATGCATGAAGCCATAGTGTGCTCACAGTGTCCCACATTTGCTTCCACTGATGGGAGTGAATGGCTTTGTGCTAAGAGAATTGGCTGATGGTAATCCTTGTGGTTTTTTTTAATATTGGTATCAGGATCAATATTTAGTTCTTTACTGTTATTACTGTCAATTATCTAGTCTTCTATTAAACCTGTTTATATTTAAATCCTTAGGTTTCACTGTATTTTCCAATTCTCCTTTCTGGGTGGGGAGAGATGAATGGGTGATAGAATAACTGTCTGAAGGACAATAAATTGTTGTGGGCCCCTCAAACCAGAACAGCTGGCCTTTTTTCCTGCCCTGAACTTTTGAAGAAAAAAAAAAAACCAATCTCCAGAAACTCTCCTGCATAGAGAGGACTTGTTATGAAAGCTAAACCTTTTTGGGAGTTAAAGACATGCCAAAAAGAAAGAGAGAGAAGGAGAAAAGTGCACGTTACTTGTACTGGGGAAGGGCACATCCCAGCATCAGGAACATCAGGCCGACGGCTCCCCCGAAGGACAGGCTGATCAGGGCTGCAACAGAGCACACGCGGGCACCGGGTGAGGGGCTAGGCACGATGAGGCAACACAAGCACCCGGTGCCAGGGGTGGGGTGTGGGCGACAGCACCGAGGCAGCGGCCTCCCTGCCCGCCCTGGGCAGCTGAGGGCACTTCCGACACCCTTTCCCACCCGTTCCCTGTAACGGCCCCCCCACTCCCCACCCGCGGAGGCCCCGGGGCCTCCCACCGCCGCACCAGCCGCTGGGCGCTACACGGCCTACCGGGCGGGGAAGGCCGCCCTACTGCCGTTACCACAGCAGTCGCTCCAGCTCCAGCCCCCTACCCCCTCCTCCCTCCGCGCCGCACCTTTGATGCCGGCCATGGCGCCGCACCGGCGGAGAGGCTGCGCGCCGGGAAGCGGAACTGCCAGCACCCGGAAGCAGAATGGCATCCGAACAGAAGCGGAACTGGTGCTGTTGGGGCGCCGCTTCCTGCCGGGGAGCGCGCAGGAGCCCGAGCACGGTCCTCTCGTCCCTCTCGTCGCCTATTGGCCCTGCCGGCTTCTGGGCGGGAACCTGAGGGCCGTGCGCGCACGGCCCTGAGGGCCCGCCCCTTCCGGCAGGGCGGAGGGCTGATTCACCTTAGGGTTGTCATGGCGGCGGCCGCCATCCTCCTACTCCTGCTCTGCGTTGCCGCCCGCCCCACCCGGGGCTGGGATCAGCCGGGTGAGAGCCGTGGGGGCCGGGTGCGCCTCCTCCAAATCTACCCGTCTCCCCCTTCCACCTCTTCCGTCACTGCGATCGGGGTTCTCAGGCCCGAGCGCTGTCGGGTTAGCGGCGGCCTGGTACGGGGGAGGGGGCGGGCCGAGGCCTGCGCCAGGAGGGCTCTTGGGTTTGGGCTCTTTTTAAATCGGATTGGGCCGCAGTGATAATTCCATAGTGGTGGTTATGTGCTCGGAGAGGAATAACGCAGAGCCCCCTCTGAAGGAAGTGGGAAGGGCTGCCGTGTTCCTCTCTGCTTCTCTGGTGCTTCTTAAAAGTTTCACATTCACGTTGTTGCGTCTTTTGTATTGTCAGCCTCTTCCTGAGAGGAGGCCCTTGTGGCTAAGGAGAACGCATCTTGGTAAACACTGACCCTTGTTCTACCTGTTTCAGGGAGAGTTCTGCTGAGGGAGGTACAGGCGCTCACTCTTCACAGAGGTCAGTATACAACATCCCGGCGGACAGCTGCAGTCCCTCAATTACAGTGCACAGGAGGCAGTGCTGGATGTTCACATATCCCTGAGGTTGTTCAGTGTTACAACAAAGGTTGGGATGGCTATGATGTGCAGGTAACTGTTTAAAACTTGTTTAACATGTAATGAAGCCACCTTTTCCCAGACTTAGTAGCTTCTGAAGGAAGAAACAGTAACAGGCTCGGGTGTCAGTTCAGTTTGCTTTTTGCTAGAGGGCCTTTGACAGCTAAAGCCTAACCTAAACACTTTTTGGGTTTCGATTTTCTAGAACTACTGTAGCTATATCTTTGAAATATCCCTGAAGGCTGTAATGTAAAAACACTGCATAACACACCTTTGTTGGCTTTAATTAAAATGTAGCTTGAGTTGATAAAATCAAACTCTTTTTAACCCTTGAGGATGGTTTTGCTTTGGTATTGCTGCATATATTTCCAAGTTTTAGAGTAGAAAGGGCTATAAATATTTGCATCACTTAAACTCTATCTTTTAAAAACTAAAGTTCAGACTTATGTGACTTCTTCTTGCACAGTAGTACTTCAGTCAGTTATTTCAATAGACAGATATGTTTATGTTTTGTTAGCTTCTGCCGACAGATTAAACAGGAATCAAAGCTGCAGATAGTCATTAAAACTAATATAGTAATGTAATAGTACAGTCAAATTTGAAGTGTCAGCTGACAATGCTGTCCTGAATGATTAATCTAGGAGCTACATGTTTTTTTTTTCTTTCCAAATGACACAAAATATGTGTCACTTGCTGTTAGAGGTGTTACAAAATATATGTCACAGTTAGAGGTGATACCTAAATTCAGATACTTCAAGGCACGTGAGACTGAGGAATCTGTATACGTTCAACTGCAGAACTGTAATTTGCTTGGTAAGTGTTACATATGAATGCCTAATGATGTCTGTCCCAATTTCTTTTGATTTCTGTGTGGACACAAGTGCAATTGATTTCGGGCTTCCATATTATATTTTTGTAGCTGCCATCTAGTTCACATGGGACGGGAATTTATTATGTAACTGTTGCACAGGGTACAGGTTATTTTTAGAAGTAGTATTACACCTAAAGAAGGGATACTTGAAAAACTTGAAAAAAACTTGAAAAACCTGTTCAGTGTACCAAAACAAAATCTTCCAGAGTTATAACGTCTATGTTTCAAAAGATCAAATGTTTTTAACTTGTAGGATTTTAAGAAACATTCTTAGTTAATTTCAAATTCCTAATCCTTTTCAAAATAAGAGTGGTCAGAGATTTCTTACCCCATGGCCTTCTACATGATTTGTTATTAATTACAGCTTTTATTTCAGAGCATATTTGGGGAAGCAGACAGGCATTTTCATCTCTGGAGCAGCAGGATTTACTTTGTCTTGTGTTTATTTTTTCAGTGGCAGTGCAAAGCAGACTTGAAAAATACCTACCGTTTTGGACGAATTGAAGTGAGCTGTGAAGGCTACGATTATCCGGATGATCCTTACATCTTAAGAGGCTCCTGTAGTTTGCTGTTCAGGCTAGAGCTGACTGAGGAAGGTGAAAGGAAAGCGAAGCGCTCTGGAAGCTTTGGCTCTGGCTATTATCAGGCAGGGAAGGATTCTTCCAATTCCGGTGCTGGAGCAATTGTTGCAATTGTGCTTCTGGCTCTTGCTTTTGGAGTATACAAGCTCTTCCTCAGTAACCAGCAGCCTCAGGAGAGTTTTGGTGACAGTGATGGATTCACTAGGCCTTTCTGGCAGAGTCAGCAGGCACCTCCTCCTCCTGGTTTTAAGTCCAGCTTCACAGGTATGTCTCTGGGCCATTTATAGTACTCAAAGCAAGCATAATCATGCTTGTTTTATCTTCAGTAAGTGCAGGTGGGGTAGACTTAAAGCCAGTTCTTTGGCAGATAACTGCTGAATTGGCTGCAGAGCCTGGATTCAGCTTTGCTTTCTGTTCTTTGTTCAAAAGTGAAAATAAGAACTTGGTTTCCCACAGGCTTTCAGGGCAGGCCGTGTAGCAAGCTGCCCTTTGAATCTTTGAAAATCCATCTCCCAGCACTCTGCAAGCATTCTTTTCATACTCTGTGAAATATGAGTATTGTGACAGGGAAGAATAATTTTCATAAGTAATCTGGAAGAGAGAATAGTATCATGCAGGTAGAAACAAACTCATGCGAAAGAACCACTTTGAAACTTTACAGAAGGGTCTTTCAGCTGTTGGGCTGGCAGACCCCTGATTTCATTCGCAAAACAGTTGGAGCTGAGTATCATGTAGCAGTCCTCTGTTTAGCAAACAGGTGCTGCAGCGCAGGCCCAGTGGTTGGAAGGTTTGGTTCCCAGGACAGAGAGTGGTGTCTGTGAACTATCATTACAGCACCCGAGTCTCATGTGATGCCTTTCATCTGAAGTTGGAAATCGTATAAGTGGTGACAAGGCTGCTGCTAGGAAAAGATGCACTTACTCTTTTCCCAGAAAACTTGTGACTTTTGTCTCTTAAATCACCTGCCTTTAGATGATCATATGTCTTAAGGGAAATAAACATTATTGATCTGGTGTCTGACCAACTCCTTTAACCCTGTGAACATGTGAGATGCTCACAACACTGGAACTCAAATTTGTACTCTGACAGGTTGTATCATCTCTGTCTCTTCTGGTTTGTTTTTGGTTGTTTTTTTTGTGAGATAGAGAAGGGATTCTATCAAGTAAATAAATAGCAAGGATTAAATTTACTTAGTCAAAAGCTTATATTTTAGTAATGCTTGTTAATGCTTTCTTCTGGGTTTGCTCATTCCACTCAGCCAACAGATGGTGCCAGTATAACTCTTCTGGATACCCTTGTGCAGGGCACATGCAGCAGAAAATTAAGGGCGTTCTGCATCTGTGTTACTAGTGGCTTTGCAAATTGGTTTCCATGTGATTATTTCAGACTTCAGTCCGTCTATGCTGTGTGCATCCATGACCTCATGCCACTGGCATTATTGTGGTAGTTACGAAGAGCCCTGGTCATAAGACAGGGCTCTGTCATGCTGGGCACAGGCAAAAGAAGAGTTCCTTTCTTATGTTCTGTCCCAATCCATGTCCATTAATTGCACCAATGCTTTTTTCTTTGCAGGAGTCTGAAATCTAGCAAGGGTAGGGCCTAGAAAATATGTTTTCTTGATGATTACTGAAAATTGATACACTTAAAATGCACAGGGGGAGCCATATGCATGAGGCTTAACTAATGGTATTTTTAATAACGAGCATCAATGATTTCTCCTTGGATTTCAAGGAGAAATCTAACACCGCCTCACAAGACAAGCTTAACTCTTAAATTTGATCTGTCAGATTAACATAAGAATTGCAGAGATACCTTTGTAGAGCCCTCACGTCATTTTGTCCATAGGTTTTCAATGCACGTACACGCAACAGAGTATTGCTCTCAGCCAATACTCAGCAGCCATGGGGCACTGAATTTTGGTGGCAGAGCAGAAGCACGTCTTTGAACATGTATGTCCAGGTGTTCCAGGAACACATTAGTCTTTGAAAATCTGGACAGTAATGAAAAGCAATGTTGTTCACTTATTGCTGTTAATATTTAATTTGCCTCATTTTAAATCCCCGTAACATGCAGAATGCACCATGTGAAACTTGTTTAGCTAGCCTATCTTAATTAAATTCTACCTTTTCTGTGAGTGTTTTGATGTGATCCTTAATGTTTACTTCAGATGTTTCAACAAAATGTGACTCAGTTTTCTGAGTCAGTGTTCAGCCATGTTGCTTTTGAACACGAGTTTGTTCGTCTCCCTGGTTAACATCGTTGTTACAGTAAATGAAGTACTATTTTTTGTTCCAAATCAGCATAGTTTAATGGGTGTACCATCCCAATGAGAGTTTATCTTTCTCTCAGTGCATTCAAAATGAAATTCAACATCAAATCCAATATAGACTTAAACTGAATTATTTAAATTGTGTTTTTATCTTCCATGGCTTCAAACAATCCACACGAGTTTGAAGACAAACCAGGCCCTATATAACTTTTATGTAAAAAAATCTCTGGTCCACTTGTTTAGGTGGACGTATTTCAGGGTGACTAATGTTTTCTTCAGTCCTTGCCTTTTATACATCCCTATGTATTAAACTTGTGATTGAGCTTATTCTTACATATGTGTTTTTGTCTCGGGCAGAAAATTATTCTATTTTGGTTTTGCATTTTCTCTTTTTATTTCTAAATGGAAGGCATTTGGTTCCCAATCAGAACCTTGGGTTGTGCAGGTCGCACGTAAAAAATCTGTGACTCCCCCACAACTCCCTTGCAGTTTCATCAAGGTATTTGTCAAGCTTGGTGACTCACGCATAATAAAAACTTTGCAATGTGATTGCAGTTAGTATGTCTTGTGATAACAAATGCCAGACTAGGATTACCAGAAACAATATGAAGCAATGTTAGCCGTTAGACTGAGCTGCTCTGCAGCTGTTCTGAGTGGGATTACAAGTGGTGAGTCTTAGTTGTTAGTTCACTGTTTGATCTTACGTACTCAAATTCTGTTCATGACTCTGCTTCTGGCCTGCTGTGTGACCTTGAATAGATTATTCTTCCTTCATTTCCTTTTCTAGTTTTTAATCTAAATTGTCTGATTATAAATCGACAGGCAGTGATTCTGCCATGTTTTGCAAATATCAGGGCTGTGAGATTGAGTGGAAGATAGTTTTTAATGTAAAACCCTTTACACTAGTGTTCGTTTCTTTTTTTTTTTTCCTGCTTTGCGAACAGTGAGGTCTTTCAAGCTGAGCTTGGTAAAGAATCTGCTGAAATCAGGAGGAGTTTATTGCCTTGATTTTCCATTATTTTTAACAGGGGAGAGTCTTGTTGCAACAGCTAGCCTGAGAATTAGGTGCCACTAACTGTTGTTTTCCGTTTTCATTTTGTTTAAGAGGGCAACAGCTTTGGGACTCATTCCAGTCATGAAACCAACTCGGGACCAGGATTTTGGACTGGATTAGGAGCAGGAGGCTTGCTAGGCTACTTGGCTGGCAGTAACAGGTAAAACATGCATGCTATCAGATTTTAAGTATTTAAGCTTTCAAGGGGTTTGTCATATACTATGTTTATATTGTTTCTAACTTTTGAGGCCTGTATTGTTCAAGCTATAAAATCCTATGTCTAGAACAATTTTGAGAAGCTCCAGCACAAGAGACATTTTAAACGTGTTTCTGGGCAAGAAGAATTGGGAGGCCTAAGATACTTCATTATGCTTTAGCTGATTACTCTGACCTTGCATGATGGCCTGCAAATTTAAAATGAGCATTTAAACATCCATCTACAGACTGCATAAAAATACAGATAATAATTGTGAGCATAAAACCATCTGTAAATGGGTCTCTTGTATCAGTGTCATTTTTCCTAAAGCAGTCTGGATGGCAGCTGCTCTTCTGTGATAGTCAGCGTGGTCAGATTAAACAGCCTTCAGTCTGCAGCCCTGTGAATGGGAAATCCAGTGGCTTATGTATGGAAATCCGAGAGGTGTGGTTTTCCAAAGTATTTGTAAGTCAGATGTACCTTATATTTTGGAAAAAAACAACACAAAGATCATTCAAAAGCAGTTTCAGTGCTGGAGTAAACATCTGCTGGTCATATTTGCTAAACATTTGTAAACGTTGAAAATGCATCATTGTCAGATAAACAGTTTAAAGCGAGAAACTGCTGCCACTTTAGGCATCACTAGAGAAAATATGTTGACTCCTGCAAGGAATCTTTAGAAACCAAGCAGTTTCGTCTATTTATCAAATAAGTGTATCATGTGTATCAACTCTAACCATGTAGAAATGCAGTAATATTAGTGCGTTAAATATAACCACATATGACTTTCTATATTTTGGGAGTAAGATCATATGGAGAGGAATGTGTTACAGCACCTTCCTCCACTGCAAAGGTTTTTTTTTGCTAATGACTGGAGCCTTGTCAGGGTTGCCTGT
The DNA here is from genome assembly GCA_026546715.1 of Gallinago undulata. Classification (NCBI taxonomy): domain Eukaryota; kingdom Metazoa; phylum Chordata; class Aves; order Charadriiformes; family Scolopacidae; genus Gallinago; species Gallinago undulata. The sequence continues at coordinate 31,627,016 of JAOTQQ010000032.1, read as the reverse complement.
TTATTAAGGAAGTGAAAACTTGGGCATAAGATAATGTCTAAAGTGTCCAATATGTGGTCTTCATCTCATAGAGTCAAGTAAGATGAAGCAGACGGTGACACAGCAGTAGAAATTGTGTATGAATTCACTTTGAGTAGAGCTTTAGAGTTTGAAAGATTGTATCTTGGATTCAATGATCTTAAAGGACTTTTGCCACCAAAACGATTCTGTGATTCTACGATCTTGTTTTATTACATTAACCCTGCTAAGGATTCTTAAAAGGTATAATGTGTTAAAGGCTTTATTGACTTGATATTTTTTAAGTCTTAAATACATGACCTTTGTGTTTAAGCATTGTATTTATGTATTATCTATGTACAGGTTGGTTCCTTGATTTCCGCACGCACACCCCATTTCAGTACCACCTCTTATTGTTCAAGATTAGAGGCCTAACTGAATATTTAAGTCTAAATACAAGAACAAGCTTCCTAACTTGGGCTTCTTTTCTTTAAACCAGACTTTAGTCAGCTTTTCTTTTTTTCAGTCATTTGAAGAGATGTGGCTGAAGATGCTGGTGCTGATGCTTGTGTGAGGTGGCTATTTGTAAATTTCAACAGCAGTAAATTCCGTATCCATAGAAGCGAGTAATTTAAATCAGTGAGTCAAAGGTCATGATGTGTTAGTCTTACTGATACAATCTTTTCAAAATAGTTAGCAGAACAGAAGGAAGTTTTCTTTTGTCTTACATAGCTGGGATGTAGGTCTTGCCAAAACGCATTTAAGCTTCAGATGTCAGGTCTACTTCCTTGTCCGACAGAATCTAAGGTCAGAATTTCAGAGGGAAAAAGTTCCTCAATTGTAATTTTTAGAGTTGCTTATCCTTTAGTTTCCTTCTGACAGTCTACACAGGTTATCGTGACAACACTGAATATCCTTGCTCTGAATGTGTTAATTGCATTAATTAATAAATAGGGAGACTTCTGGCTTTGAAAAAACTGCGTGCTTACAATTTTCCCTCAGATGCCGACCCCTTGTTTGGAATGGTGGTTTCTTAATTTTTCATAAGGTCACTAACAAAGCCTTCCTTCTACTCTGTTTCTCATCAGAGCACAGCCACGTTCCCCGTATTATGGTATGTGGACAGATCCCACAGCAGCACCTCCAATGAATGGGCACTCAGGCAATTCCACACAAGATAGCAGTTCAGGAACAAGAACTGCTTCTGGTAAGGCAAAAGATCTTTTTATCCCCTGAAGCTTGAGAGACTTTGACCTATCAAAAATACACAGGTGTTAGTTGAGGTTCAGCAAGCATTCTTTGTTTTATTTTACCAGTTGGTACAGGTGGGCGTGTAAAAATGTCCCTTATTTCTGTTTCCTATGCAGCATAGTGGCGCATCAGACTCCCCCACAGGTCTGCAATGGGCCTGGCACCACCAGCACTGGGTTTGACTTCACCTGCAAGGTGCATTAGTTTAAGGCTTTCCCCTTTGGTGTGCACCACACATGCCCTTCTCTAGCACACATGTGCAAACATGATTTCTTCACAGAAAGCAGGCTGTCTAATCTGCAAGAACAGAACCTTCTTCAGGCTAATCAGCCCACAGTTGCTTGCTGTTCTGCTTTATGAGAATATGTTTAACTCATCTCACTTACCACGTTTAGCCTTATTAGGAAAGGCTGTGGTTGACACTTCTTTTTTTCTTTGCAGGCTTTGGTGGCACAAAACGAAGATGAAATGCTTGATGTCACTACATCTGAGTGATTGAACTAAACCTCCTTGTGTGCTAGCACTTTTTTTATTAGTGGTAGGCTTCAGAAGTGGGTATGAGAAGAGGCGTGAAGGACTAGGCAAAGAAAGAAATCCTCTCTCTGTGGAAATGTGGACCCTGACTCTTGCTTAGGGTATTACAGGTGCTGGAACATCCAGTATTTCACAACAGCAGCTTCTCAGAAGATTGAAAATAAAGTCATCCAAGTTAAGAAGAATGATGTTACAGCACCTATCTATCTGTCTGTGCTTGAGGGATTAGGGCAATGGTAGCCTTACCAGATTTTCAAAGCAAGGGGTGTTGCCCTTTGAAACTACTTTTGTTTGTCTTTGTGAAATTCATGTGAACATTACTGTAAGTGCAATCGGTTACTCCGGTGTTGGGGTTTTTCCTTAATGGGAAAGAGCAAAACCAGAGAGAGGGACAGGCCAACATTCATATAATGTTTGTATCTGTGCTATGTGACTACTGGAGCCAAGATTGGCGTATTCAAGGACACTCCATGTTTTAGGGTTTATCTAGGTGGCTGTGCAAACCTGGAGGAGTTTGTGTATAAATTATGGAAAAAAAAAACTAAACCCAAACCAAACTAATAACCTGAAATGAGATGGCCCTTCTCTTATATGGTCTGAGTCTGTTTAAATTCAGGTAGCTACAGATGCTTCACCCACACTGAGACTCCAGACTTTTTTTTTTGAAGGTGGATGGTAGCAATTCTGTGAAAAATTCTGATATGAATTGGCTTATATCTCAGCCTTTGTCTGTTATGCTAAATGACCTCTCCATAAATGTGATTCTAAAAGCTGCTTATTGCAAAAGTGAAGGGAGCATTCTTAATCCAAAGCAGGTGGTTATCTCTAGAACATAATAGGCCTTGAGACTAAGTAAAGAAGGGAAATTGAATGTCTTACCGGATATAAACTTTCTCAAATGTACTTTTTAAAAACAAAGTGCTGTCAAAGAGTGGGAAAGCAGAGAGGACTTGCTTTGTTCTGTGGTGGTATTTTGGGACTCTGAAAAATGTCTCGTAGTTCTTGTGTGATTGACTGTGCCCTGGGAGAGGCATCACTGAAGAGAAAAACAAAAAAAACAAAAAAAAACAAAACAGAAATTTCTCAGGATTAGATGGGAGGAAGAGTGAAAAAGAGCTGCTTTATCTCCAGGTCTTCTCCAGAGGCTAAGCTGTCCATACACAGATTAGAAGTGTGTGTGCACAGCTCTTCTGGGCTGGCAGGAGTCTGAGCAGCCAAGCTTTCATTCTTGTGAAAATACTGTGTCTGGGAATCAATGAAAAGCATTACAGCAAAAGCAAAGCACTGTTTTGCTGATACAAGCCGTATCTCCACAAGGAGATTTGGCAGCTGTGGTTAGTCTAGGAAAGTAACATCAGCATTACTCATCAAAAAGCAACTATGTCCACCTATGAGTACAGAAATAATTGGCTCAAATGATAATGCCGGAGTTGAATGTCTGGCTTAAGCAACAAAATTCCCATAGAAATCTTTAAGAAGTTGACAGAAGCTACAAACGAGTACTAGAGCTTGCTAGTCTGAGATGATTGTGAAAATCTTGATAAAATTGATAACTTGAGGACAAAATAGTGGTTTGCGGCTTAGAGCTGCTTGAGGACTGAGGGGGGAAATAGTGTCATTAACAGCCTTCTCTATCAACCTAGAAAGTAGGGAAATGTCAAAGACATTATTTTTGGCCTATAAGAAAGTTTTAATTTTTCTGAGGAAAAGTACATGATTATATTTTTTGACCAAATATAGCAAAATAATGTATTTCAAATGTGGAGTTCTTACTTATTTTTAAGTGTATTCAGGTTGAAACTTGTCAAGTCACTACTCTCTCTGCCAACTAATTGCATAACAATGAAACTGGAATTTTGCTAACTGGGTAGTTCAAAGCTGAAGCTTACTCTCAAATTGTGAGGTGTTTTGAAATGGTTTAGACAGTGTTTTCATTTGTATTTATAGTCCCTGCATGAAATGTGTTTTGATGCATAAATCTGATTAATTACCACAGTTTCTGTATCTGTTTGTAGGATATTTTTGCCGTTCCCTTTGATAAAGTAATGAAATAAGTGAATAAGGAGTATTTCTGTCTTTAAAGCACTGTCTTGGGGCCTGCGGGGGTGGCACTGTCTGTTTTTCAGGGTTGGCTGTGTCTCACCATCAGCCTCCAGGGTGGTGTGATAACATCCTTTACCCCCCAGAACACAGAGCTCGTAAGCTGTGTATTGTTTCAATAAAGTAAAGCAATGCTGGGAATAGAGTTATTTTATAGATTGGATTTTCAATAACAAAATATTGAAGCCTGTAAGGAAATTAAAGATTTCTTGTAAATCAAGTTTTCGCATCTGAGTCTGCAGAGAAGCTTCATTATGTTGGTGAGTTCCCAGTTTTACAAGGTGATTATCGGAACCTTTTGAAAGAAGTTACGATCACTGCTGCTGTTCTTGGTTGTGGATAGAGCAGAACTTCCTCCTGGGACAACAGCTGAGGGATCTGCTGCTCCTCCTCGGAGTGTATCCCTCTGAGCAGAGGCACGGCCTACAGAGAGAGGCAGTTCAACTTCTTGGCAGTGGTAATGTAAGGTTAAACAGAGACCTCCAAGTGCCCATGTCAAAGTCTCCTTCAAAGATCAAGGCTGTTGGTGAGGCTCCTGAATGAAAAGAACTTGTGCAAGGCAGCTTAGAGCTCATAGTTGTGACACACCTTGAGCTTCCTTCCTGATCTGGAAGGTCCTCTTCTTCCTTCTGCTCCTGGACAGGGTTCTAGCAGCATCTTCATGTAACTTCACAGTTGCAAGGCATACGTAAATGCTTAAACTGTTAAATGCTGTTGCGGGGTAATTGCAGTTCTGCTTGGCACCTGGGACTACTTCTGTTTGTACTCTGGCATGACTTACATCCTCACACCAGGCCTAAGCTCATTACCAGGAACGAAACTCCTGGTTTTTACAGATGACTTCCCCTGAAGCATGTGATGAGAGAGAAAAAAAAAAAAAAAAGATGCAGAGAGAGAAGCTTTTTTTTCTCTATTCCACTCTGTCTTGTGACTCAGCTCCCAGGTCAGATGTTGGCTGGTCCTGCAGACTGTTGTGCTGTGCAGCCTCCTCGTTTCTCTGGGCTGCAAGGTGTGTGTTAGACTGGCTGGCGAGGGGAGGTGCTATGTTGTTTTTTAAAAACAAAGAAGATCTTCCATGATCGTCACCTTACATCACGAAGTTCCAAAACTTGGCTCCGCACCCGTGCTTCTTTCATACTGCAGCGTGTCTTGGAATGAACTGAGAAGGCTGGAAAGGGGAAGCGTAGCAAGTTGACACCTGCAGCAGCCAGAGCCAGGCTTGCAGGTGGAGCCTTCACCCAGTGTGTCCTGGCTGGTTGCTCCTCTCGTGCAACAGCGGGAAATACCAGGCAGCTCCAATAGCAGCTGTACCCTGTTTATTTTGCCTGGCTAGAAAATTTCATCCCGTATTCTTAAAGAAGTCCTAAGGGTAGTTATTGGTAATAAGCATTGACACCTTTTGCTCTGAGGACTGTCTCAGCCATAGCCCCATTCAGTTTTCTTCTTTGGTGGAGACAAATCACTGCCTGCTTAAAGACCAGGTTCTCAGAGCTACCACACAGGGAATTTTTGCTCATTTACTGGATTTGTCTCGACTTCCCTGGCACGGAGACTCCTGCGCAGTCTTTGCTTTACAGCTGTCTTTGGATGTCATTGTACAGGATCCTCTGAGAAACAGTCTTGAGACCATGGCCCCTGCTGGCCATCTTCTACAGGCCTCCTGTGCTCTTGTAATCAGCACATGGGGTTGTATTTATTGAGGCAGCACTGGAACTGCCAGCAATCCAAAATACCTTTTGCTGCTGCTGGATAATGGGAGTTACTGATCTCCCAGTCAAGTTCTGTAGGTATTTTCTTGTCATTTAGCAGCTGTAAATGCATCATGTCTGCCTTAATGGGCAGAAAACAACAATGGTTGAGGGGAAAAAGGAAACAAAAAACATATCGAGGTGGGTCAATTTTGCAGAGCTGACCTTCACACTGGAAATACTTTATCAGCATTCATTTTCCAGGAGGAGGAGGAGTGCTACTATTTTATTATTGCTGCTTTATTACTGAATAATACCACCATTGATTTCTGCACCACTTCAGCAAGAGTGGGAGACTGAGAACTGTAACAGGTTTGGTGTTCAATAAACACAGACTGGTCTGGGGCTCTTTATAGCTTGATACACAGCTTGTACAGAATTGGTAGCGGTAACAAGTGACATGACATCACTGCAGAAATTCATGTGGCTGCAGCTCAGACGGGAACAAACTGATCTGTGCTGTTTCTGAAACAGATTAAGATCAAGCTCAAGGTAGGCTGGAACAGCTCAGGAAGTTGTTCACCCCTCTTCGCTTTCCAGTCGAGGAGATCCTGCTCAGCACCAACTGTCATGTGCTGCTGACACCTACTGTCAGCAGCGAAGTGCTGTTTTCCTTAGGGAGGCAAATCCCAGGTCCACATCCTGACTATTAGGAACTAGCCGGGCCCCCTGGGTCACAGCCCAGTTTGACTTTCCCTTGGCGAGCTTGGCTGATTAACTCCTCGCGTTCTCCTTCCTCACAGGTGGAAGGATTTCTTTCCTCTTTTTCACAAGGAGCTGTAACGATTAGGCTGTAACAAAGTTAATGTGCCTGGAGCTGAAACAGTGCAAACAAAAGCGATGTGAGGAAAATTAAACCACGCTCAAATCGAGTGATCCAGTTTTACCCAAGGTACTAACACATTCCCCTTAGCTCAACTGATGCAGCTGCTAAAGAGAAAACAGGGTTTGGACATTTTGGAGGGGTTTACCTTGCAAAGCTGCTTTGGGCACAACTGAGAAACAGAACTTTCTGCAGCAGCTGAGAGAGGAAACGCAACGGGAACCATCTCAAACAGCCCCGAAACCTCAGGAGAGCAGGGGGAGAGCAAGGAGCCTCAGAAAGGAACTTGTGAGCATTTCTAGCCTGAGCCTGCTATGGAGGCATCTGTTCCTCTCCAGCCTTTGTTTGCTCAAGCACCTGAGAGGCCCCGTGGAGTGCCACCACTTCGCCCCAGCTTGGCGGAGCTCCAAGCCGAGAGGCGAGCTGGATTTGATGACCTTCGCCCAGCACGACAGCTGAGCTACAGGAATGTTTCATGCCCTGGAATGACAACTGAAGCAAGGGCAAAGGAATGGTCAGCAGCGGAGATCTTTGAAAAATAACGGGTGGGATGCTCTGGCCTCAGCCAGCTAAAGAAGCTGCATCCCCCAGTCTGCACGTGGCCTGTGAGGACACCATATACATTCAGCTGTCCCAGCTCTGCCGTTCGCTTCCTCTCCTCCCAAATGTATGCCCTAACCATACATTTTCACAATCTTGCCAGCTCAGAGATACCTGCACCTCAAAATCCAGGCCCTCTGGTTTACGAAACTCCTTACCGCAGCCCGCTGGGGTGGCCAAAACCAAAGATGAGATGGAAAGGATTAGGCAATTTCTCAGGAAGGTAAACACTGAGCCTTTATGATGTGACTTCTGGCTCAAAAATCCCTAGATCTTGAGTTCCAGAAGCAGAAGCTGTTAATGGCCTCCATCAGCTAGGGTACTGTGGTAAAGGGAGCTTTTCTCCAGGGCAGTGTGACAGCTTTTACATCCTTATCTATGAGGACCCTCCTGGCACAGCCTCCATCCAGTGCAGCCAGGTAACGCTAACTGCCAGCTGAGAAGTGCTTTTCCCAGCACCGTTTACCAAAATTCTGCAAACAGCACACCTCCAACTGCACTAGAGCTTTTGCTGGTGTAGGTGGAAGGAGAGAAGAGCACAGATACTTTGCACTCCTGTCCCAATATATATTCTTTGCAGAAAACTTAAAGGTAGACCAAACTTAATAATAAATTTGAAAAAGTTGGAATAGCATGTCTGTTAAGCTGGTGATTTGAATAAGAAGTTCAGACACCTCCACACTTTGCAGCCAAGGCTGCTGAACAAGTGTTAATTTTTCAAAGTGTCACATGAGGGCAGGTAATATTACGACCTGTCTTCCTGGAAAGTTTGTGCACAAAACATTAATGTTAAGGTTTTGATGATGAAATAAAATCCACATCCTTTCATCTCAGTAATCGGCCTGATTTCCTGCTGAAATCAGGAGAAAGGGCATGGTCAGCATTTTGGACAGCTGTGCCATTTTTTACTGAACATCTTAAACAGAAAGCCAGTTATTACATACTTCATTTGCATTTTAAGAGCATTCTGTAGTCTGTGCTCTATTACAATGGTCACGTGACATCTAGATCTACAGAATAGATCTCATAGAACATAAAAAATAAAATCTCAGTGCACCAGTCTGCATTTCCACCTGGGACAGGGACGTTGCAGGAGCTTCTTCTAGCCATAGCAGTCTGCTTCTATAAGCCAGGTGAGAACTATAGGGAAAATAAATATATTCTATTAACATGAAACAGATCTTGACTTTTGCTTTTTCTTCATTATCTTTCTTCAAAAAAGCAAGCTTTTTTGGCTTATTTTTCCCCTCACAATTTACCATGCCTCTTAAGCCCACTGAGCTCAGATGACCACTGCATCTGGACCAGAGGAGGTTCCTGAACAGGCTGGCTGGCAAGGGGAGAGTTAACAGGACTGGCATGATTTTCCTATCCTACAGTAGGGCCTCAGGGCCCCAGCCCCAACTGGGAGGGGAAACAATTGGACTGGGCACTGCATCTCCCCCAGTAAGACACAATCCCCCTTAGAGAAAAGGCTGTGGCAGGGATCACCCTACAGGGATGGGTGGGATGCGGTTATTCCGGTTCCTTTCTTACCTTGTGGGCAGGCAGAGTTTCTTTAGTCTGAGATGAGCTGCAGAGATACTGGAAAAAAGAGTAAAAAGGGACACATCTGTAACTGGGGTTTGAGGCTGAACTGCACATCTTGGTCAATCAGTGAAGGGGCAGCTGTTCCTGATAGCTATTAGCGTGAGGCTTTTTTTTTTTTTTTTTTTTTTTTTTCCTGGCTTCTAATTCAAGAAGAAGGAAAAAAAAACAATAGAAAAGACATTTTCTCTGCACAGAGGATTGAATTTCCCATATTTAAAAGAAAGTTAGGCCTCGCGTAAGTCTGGGCATTTGCCAGTATTGTGCTGGTGTGGCTGCACCAGTGAAACCTCTCTTGAAACTGGGCTGCAACCCCACCGCTTACCCTGGGGACAGAAAGGCAAAAACCACCCTCGGGGGCTTTGTCCAGCGGGTAACCGGGTGTCCTGCCCCATGCAGCTTTCCCAGCACTGAAAACCACAGCATCACCAAGAGTTAGAACTTTGGAAAAGCCTGTAAAACTCCAGGGAAGCGTGCAGAGAGCGTGCTCGGGGAAAAATGCTCATACACTTCACTGACTCTTAGGGATTATTTCAGGCGGGTGAAACGATGTTTCTGTTGACTGAGCAATTACTGGAGGCCAAGTGGAAAGGACACATAGTTTATATGTTTATTTAGGCTACATTTTCAATTTTTTCCCCGGGTATAGTCATGCCGGTGCAAACAGCAAAGGCTGGAGAGCTGGACTGGAGTGAAGAGTGACTTGATTCAATGAGATTGCATCCTCTGTGTCTTCTGGAAAAAACAAACCCGTGCACTGAAGCAAGCAGCAAAGAGGTTTTTACTACATCTCTACATCTAATGCTGGATGTATTTCAGTCTTACAGCAGGATTCAGGGTAAACTCCCCTCACTACTGTCCAATCTGACCTCTTTTGTCCCTGGTACTGGAAAGGGACAGCTCTTTCAGAGTCTCAAACTCAGGGTTAAGTACTGCCTGGTTGTCAGAGGGTGAGCTTGTGCTGCAGCAGGAGTGAGAGCAGGCAGTGGCCCCCATGCTGGGGAAGATGCAACAACAACTCGGTGACAGAAGGGGCAGAGGAAGAAAGTGCTCAATCAAATACGTGATGAACGTGCCCGATGGGTTTAGCTGAGTGATGCTTCCAAGACAGCGGGCACAGGGATGCCTGTCGAGAAGCAGGAGTGAGGGGGTTGTGGGTTGAACCCAGAGGTGTTCAGGAAAGTTAGGCAGAATTTCTGAACCCGAGGTAAATAAACCAGACTCTTCCTGGCAGGAGAACAGATGTGCAGCATGGAGTTCGACCTGGTGGGAATGAAGGGGAAACCAATGTAGAGGAACCCATGGTGAGCTCAGCCGCACTGCACAAACACATATTCTTTCTGAAGAGGGCCTTTCTCCTCCCTTATTCTTCCTCCTACCCAGTAATTGCCAGTTATGTCTCTCTGCCCCCCACATAATCATTGTCATCTCTGTCAACTAGTCAGTTGCAAAGAGCAGAGGGCTCTTGCTTCAAAAACAACTGCTCCCCCAGCGACCTGTTGTCAAACACCAGGCACCGCTTCCTACCCTGCTATCATCTAAGACAAAAGATGTACTGCTCCAAATCCAGTTACACCAGTGCAAACTCCTCTCCTCCTGTAGAAGAAAGACTTTTAAAAACTTTTTTTTTTTTAATGTGTTGCTGCTGCATCTCTATTTAGGCTGTGGCACCATAACTCCAAGGATAACATTGCCCTCCCCTCCAAACAGTTACTTGGGCAACTTTATTTGTCTGGTTTAGACAAATAAAGGGGGTGCTTCCAGCTGCAAACTTGTGAGAGCAGGTTTTTCACAGCACTCTGTGCTTTCCTTTCAGTGGCCTGAAATCATTTGGAAACTCAAACGCGTAAATGGGAGCTGTGTAAAGTCTGCTGGCACAAAATTAACCATGCAGAGCATCTTGAAACGAACGGGACATGAGAGGATGTGTCTGTGTCAGATTGAGTCAGAGGGCTGCGGTGGGTTAGCTCTGGCAGTGGCAGCTGGAACGCTGGATTTACTCCTTGGTAAAATCTCAGCCACAGCAGTCAGTAACAGGCATACATTAGGAGACCAAAGGCTAGGTAAAAACTTGTAAAAATAGGTAGAAATTTTCAGCCTGATTGCTTGTAGAGAAATGCCCTGTGAGTACAAAAAGGACTTCCATTAAGTACTTATCTGAAGAGTCTTTTCCTTATTAGAGCATGATATTATGTATTGTACAAAGGTGCCCCTTCACAGCACCCACTGCTACCCAAGCAGGTGGCAAAACGGTAATGAAAGCAAACTGTTCTGTGTAATTTTCTGCAAGAGCTAAGGACGAGTAGCTGAGTCTGGGTAACCGTCTGTAAACTGACATTCCCACACACTGACCCTGCATTACATTCGTTTTTAGGCAGAAGAGCTAACATGCCATTTCCACTGACCCTCTGAGGTGGGATAAGTTGACCAAAGAGGAGCTTTTTGGAGAAGTTGTTTTATTACATGGTGCTTTACTGCTCCTGTTCACCACGCAGATGCAGCAACCTTCATGTCGGAAGAAGGGAGCCATGGTGGATTGGCTACAAATCGGAGAATTTTACTGACTTTTCCAAAAGAGTAACGTATTCAGTTCCTGTCATCACGAGGCTTGCATATCCTGAAAGCTTTTCAACAGGGTTAAATCCAGAGTTTTTGACATGCAAGTGATGCTGTCAGGATAGGGCTTGAAATTTTGGCCCTATCTGACCTTCAAACAGAGATTTGTTATAAGGAGCAAATGGCACAAAACAAAACAAATGGAGACCTCTTTTAATCCAGGCAAGCAATGCTTTTTCTCCTCCAGCACCAAAAGAGAGTCCTCTCAGAGCACAATACTGCAGAGCCCATATACCCTGTGATGCTCTGAATGGCTTTTTAGAAGTTCATTAAAGCCCACATTGTATTTTTAAAGAGAGTGCTTGCAGGGTCTGTTTTCCTGGCAGTGAGGCTATTTATATATGTTTTCTAGAACAGTGGAACCATAAACACATTTTTAACATTAACGTAGACAGTTACAGCAAATTGGCGTACTTGCCGAGTACAAAAGTTGAGAAATCTGGTCAGACTGGTTTCTGAAAGGCAAGAGGGATCTGTGTTGAAGTGATAAACATTAAAATACTATTAAGATAACATTAATAGTGGTGCTTTCAGAGAAGCCTAAGCAATTTGGTCACTCAAAAAAAAAAACCCCAACAAAGCCAAACCAAAACCCAAAACGAGGAGGAAAACCAGACAGTGAAAAAAACCCCCACCCTTCCAGGGAATGAACCTTAAAGGGCACTTATGTCAAATCCAATTGTGAAATTATACACAAAGGAAAGAACCTGAGTTTCCATAGGAACCTAGAGTCATCTAAAATGCTTTAACAGTTATAAATGCAGTGCCTTTATTTTCATAACAGATGGATGTTAATATTGAAGTATGCTTTCTATTACAAACCCAGTTTCAGCTCCCTGCTTCCTGTCTGATTCAGAATGGAAACAAGCCATCTTAGTATTAACTTCAAGTTTCGTGTTTTGGCAAAAGTTTTTATTTACTATTGCATTTTTTTTTTGCAGGCATTATAGGCTTTGATGTGGATCATTTCTTTCAGGATATATATTCAGGATATATATTCACATTCAAGCTTGAAAGCATCCTGACCACAAAATAATTACTGTAGCCACTTCCGTGTGCTGCTAAGTTTTCTTGGGGTGCACATGTGGGATTTTTTGGAAAGCACTGGAGAACTAACAGCACTCGACTGCTGGCTGGCTAAGGAGTGGTGTAACTTGAGTTTTAACCTATGTATCTGATGGGGCAGCTGCTAGAGTTAAGGGGGTTAGTGAATGGCTCAGGCTTGACTTAGGGGCAATGTTCAACCGAGCTCAAAGGAGCTTTTCATGTCTTTTGTGTCGGGGTGGGATAAGGAGAGCATTGAGCAAAGAGCTGAGAATAAGGCAAGTTCTTCAGGAAGAGAGGTGGGCAACAGGGATGTCGAAACCATTTACAGAAGCCAGATGAGAAGTTGGGTTAGATTTTTTTGGAGCCAGTTGCATCCGTATCTTTCAGAAAGGCAAAACTCTGACGTGAGCCTGGCCTTCCAGGTGCTTGGGTTTCTCTGCCTGAAGAGCAGCTCAGGGCTGCAGCCTGTCCCAATAGCAAAGAGCAGCTGCGTTCCCAAACCCGGGGAAATTAACCTCAGAGCAGGAGAAAAGACACATGGGGGTTGCAAAAGCATGGTGCTTTGGCAAGGGACCTAAGGTTAGGAATTTAGGGCAACCTCTTTCATGTAAGTCCATAACATAATACATATAAATCCATAAATATATTAAAAAATATGTAAATCCGCAATGTAAGACACCTGTATTGTGGAGTTCCTCTTCTGGAACATATGGGAGTATATATGGAACCTTAAGAACCAAAAATATGTAAGAAGTAGGGTCAGTTAGGAAGATTTGCAAGGGTAGTTGGCATTTCTGTAACTGCTAATGGATGAGTCCTTAAAAAAAGAAAGTCTTCTAGAAATCTAAATTGTGAAAGGTGTTTAAAAATTTTCCTAAAGAGGTGGGAAACATGAAAACTCCCTTGAAGTGACTCAGAAAATGAAGCCTTATTGAAAAAAAGTTAGGTTGGTAGGTTATTCATGCGTGTTGCTAACTTTTACTCAGAAGCCTTCTGAAAGCTAGAAGCGCAACGTCACCGTTAAAAAAGCGTTCAAGTGGTGCAAGAGTCCACTTTAATACTTTCCTGAAAAAAAAACAAAACAAGCAAGTAAAACCTCCAGCATAAACCCCAAATCATCATGAGTCTTCATCAGACACTGAAAAATAAAAAGATCATAGAATCATTGAATGGTTTGTGTTGGAAAGGACCTTAGTGATCATCCAGTTCCAACCCCCCTGCCATGGGCACTGACACCTCCCACCAGAGCAGGTTGCTCAAAGTCCCATCCAGCCTGGCCTTGAACACCTCCAGGGATGGGGCATCCACAACTTCCCTGGGCAACCTGTTCCAGTGCCTCACCACCCTCACTGTAAAGAATTTCTTCTCAATATCTAATCTAAATCTACCTTCTTTCAGTTAAAACCGTTTCCCCTCATCCCACCACTCCACTACCTGATAGAGTCCCTCCCCATCTTTCCTGTAGGCCTCCTTTAGGTACCAGAAGGGGCTTTAAGGTCTCACTGGAGCCTTGTCTTCTTAGGGTTGAACCACCCCAATCCAGCTGATGGAGTGAAGAGCCGACTCATGACCGGGGGGGTGGTGGTGTGTTGCACCGATGGGTAACAACACGTGGCTGTGGTGGGCACATTGGCAAGGAGGGTGACAAGGTGGCCACCCCAACCAACCCTCTGCTGCATTGGCCGGGAAGAGTTACTCACCATCACATCTTCAGGCTAGTCCTAAAATCTTGGTGTTTGTCTGAATATCGATTTAAGTAAATCGATGTGGGCTCGGATTCTGACAAAGACAGATGCGGGTGCCTCTGAAGGAGTCACTGGGCTGTGGCCTACATCCCACCACACAGTACTCCAGCACCTGTACTGTTTGATTAAGTTAAATGCTGTGCAATTTCTTTGTAGCCAAACAGTCCTACCTTGTTTTAACACCATCAGGGGATTGATTCCATCAGAGCCTCTACTGACAACCGTTAGAAAAAAAACCCACGACTTTCAAAACCCAGGGAAGGAAACTCCATATGAAACCCCTCAGCCATTCGGGGGAGGAAGCTTCAAAATGTTCCACGCCTTGAAATGCGTCTCGGGAGCCTCAGCACCAGCTGGGCCCAGCTGAGCTGAAACTCCTGTTGGGATGCAGACAAAACAGGAATGGATCAGGGATGCTTGTTAGACACCCCATTTAAATATCCGACAGAATATGTTTACAACGATTCCTGATGTAGTTTGAATTCTCCAGATAAAAAAAAAAAACAAAAAAACTATTTGCTTTTCCCCGGGGTATGCGGAGGAGTTTCGGCTTTATTTTGATGTCGGGCTGGTGAAACAAGGAGAGGGGTTTTTTTGCATCCTCCTGGTGATGTCGGCTCATGAGGTCAGCTCCTGTTCAGCAGCCTGTGACTTACAGGTGGACTCACCCATCCTGAAGGATTTCAGGCCCAGGGTGACTCTTCAGATACTGACGTCCAGCACCCAAGAGCAGAAGGACCAGCTAGGAAGAGTTTGGGTTCCTCACGTAGGATGGGAATTCATGGCCAACCCAGTCAAGACCAGCCACCACTCCTGGGCTCCTGGTTGTAGGGACCTGCCCCAGCGAGGGAGCACAGCCGGGCTCTGAAACAGCCACTGGTCGGGGGGGATTTTTTCCCCCAGTTCTGGGGTGGCTGAGGGAACTGAGGTTGTTCAGCCCGGAGAAAAGGAGGCTGAAGGGAGGCCTTATCACTCTCTACGACCCCCTGAAAGGAGGCTGTAGCCAGGTGGGGTGTGGTCTCTTCTCCCAATTAACAGGTGATAGGACAAGAGGAAATGGCCTCAAGGTATGCCAGGGGAGGTTTAAATGGGACATTAGGAAAAAATTATCCACTGAAAGGGCTGTCAAGCACTGGAGTAGGCTGCCCAGGAAAGCAGTGGAGTCGCCACCCCTGGAGGTACTCAAAAGATGTGTAGATGTGGTGCTGAGGGATGTGGTTTAGTGGTACCGTGGCAGTGCTGGGTGGATGGTTGTGTTGGTGAAAACAAGAGTTAAATGGAACTATAGAGTTGAACCATAATCACTATGACATTCGTGATTAAACATTGTAACTAAGAAATTCGTAGGAACACATAATTATAGGAATGTGCGCGGTGTAACTAACGTTCTGT
>JAOTQQ010000032.1:31591975-31611476 GCA_026546715.1 Gallinago undulata | reverse complement strand
AATGCATATGTATTAGATAACGTAGCAACACCTATTGAATATGTATGAGAGTGTGTAACCGAGAGAATATAAAATGGGTACCCGGCAAGACCGTCTTTGGAGCCAGATTTGGGTGCGTACCCCTGGCTCCCGGCGCCTCGCAATAAAGCACCGCATATAACTATCTCGTGTAGTTATGTGTCTGTCTGCCAACAGTTGGACTCGATGCTCTTAAAGGTCTTTTCCAACTGGAACAATCCTGTGATTCTATCAGGAGGCATCACTGCCTCATGGGAAACCTCACCCGGCCCGGACACAGACAGGACTGACAGACTGACAGCTCTTCCTCGACTCCGTGGGTGGTGGTGCATGGCCATTCTTAGATGGTGGAGCGATGAGTCTGGTTAATTTCGATAACGAACAAGACTCTGGCATGCTGACTAGTTACACCACCCCCGAGCGGTCGGTGTCCAACTTCTTAGAGGGGCAAGTGGCGTTCGGCCACCCGAGGCTGAGCAGTACCAGGTCTGTGATGCCCTTTGACGCCCGGGACTGCACGCCCACTGGCCCACCTTGTGCCCACCCTCCGCTGGCAGGCGCCGGGAACCCCTTGAGCCTCATTCGCGATGGGGATGGGGGATTGTGACTCTCGAGGAATTCCCAGTAGGAGGAACCCCCAGAATTCCCAGTTTGGGGGTCCTGGGGGTGCTTCCTTGACACAGGCCCACGGCGCGGGGACCACGCTCAGCCGCCTGCCCCACACCCCGCAGCAACCCCACCGAGCAGCGGGTGGGTCCGGCTTCGCCCAACTCTCCCCCCCACCAAAGGGCCCAAAGGCGGGCTCAGCCCCGCACCCCTGGGGGTAGAAGGCGGGGGGGGAGGGATGCGGGCCCCCCGTGTGTCACCCTCTGCATCATCCCCCCCCCCCCCACGAGCCGCCGTGAGGAGCGGGGCGGAGCGGTGCCGGGGCGGGGCGGGGCGGGGCGGTGCCGCCGCTGCGCGCTGTGTGCTGGAATGCGCGGCGCCTCCCGCCCCGCCGCCGCCGCCACCAGCAGCAGGGCCGCCTCCCCGCCCCGCGCGCCCCCGGCCCCGCGCGCACCGCCTCGCGCACCGCCACCGCCGCGCGGCCGGGCGGCTCCGGGCTCCCGGTGAGTGCGGCGGGGGCCCGGTGTTGGGGAGGGGAGACGAGACGAGACGGACGGGACGGGGAGAAGGTGCGGGGGGAGCCGGGCCGGGCCGGGCCGGGCCGGGCGAGAGGCGCTGTCCAGGGCTGATCTGCGGCCGGGCGGGGGCGGCCGGGCCCGGGCGGGCCGCGGCGCGGGGACGGGGGGGGGGGGGGATCAGCACCACGGCTAAGGAGCCACCACCGGCGGCGGTGGGGCGCTCGCCAGGGCCTCGCCGCTGCCGGAAGGCGATGCCGCCGGCCGGGCCGGGCGCAGCCTAAGGCCGCGGGCCCGGGAGGAGGCCCGGGGCGCCGTTCGCCCTCCCGCCGCCGGGCACCCGGGTGGGCGCGGCCGCCGTGACCTTGCCGGTCCCGAGCCGCTTCCCTGCGACCCCGCACCGGGGCTGCTGCCCTGCCCTGCCCTGCCTGCCGCGGGGGAGGTGGGCGGGGGGGAGGAGGAAGCCGAGCCCTCGCCTCGCCGCCCGTCCTCCCCGCGGGCCGGCGGCAGGGGGGGCGGCGGGGCGGCCGTGCCCGGCCAGGTCCCCCTCGCTTGGCGGCGGCGGCGGGCGGGCCGGGGGCGGCGCGGGGAGGGCCGCTTTGTGTGGGCAGGCAGAAAATGGCCGCATGCCTGGCAGGGAGGGAGGGAGGGAAGGAGGGCGGCGGCGGGGGCACGGCCCGACTACCCCGGCCGCCTCCCCCGGCGGATGTGCGCCGGGACGCGGGGGGGGCAGGGCGGCGGTGGCGGCTGGCACCAGGCCGGGCCGCCCCCTTTTGTTGGCGGCCTTGGGCCCGGCGGGGTCCGTCGGGCAGCCGGGCGGGGGCCCTCGGCGGGGCTCGGCGGCCTCAGCACCCACCGGTGCCTGACATGGCGGGCCTCCGGGAGCGGGTGGGTCCCAGCGGCCCCCGTGGGAGCGGGCAGCGCCGCGGCCCGTCCCAGGCCCTGCGGGACCGAGGACGTGGGACCCCGCTGTCGGTGCCCCGCTCCGCCCAGCCGCCTCACTGGGGGATCCTGCACCCCATGTCGCTCTTTGGGAGGGGGGGCTGGAACCTCCCCGGCGGCACCCCGAGGCCGAGCCTGGTCTCTGGATGAGGGGAGTCCTCTCGCCTCCCCGAAGGGGTTTGACCCTCCTGGGGGGCTGCTTGGATAGCAGGAGGCGGAGGAGGCTGTTTGGCAATCTGGGTGCTCACAGGTGTTCCTCTTCTGTCCCGACAGAATCACTGCCATGGCAACCCAAGTGCTGGGACAGTCCGGTGGGAACGGCCTCTTCCCTGGCAGTGCCAATATCGGCATGGCCTTGTCCAACGACATGTATGACTTGCACGACCTTTCTAAAGCGGAGCTGGCAGCCCCTCAGCTCATTATGTTGGCCAACGTGGCCTTGACGGGAGAAGTTAATGGCAACTGCTGCGACTACCTGGTTGGAGAAGAGAGGCAAATGGCAGAACTGACAACGGTGGGGGACAGCAACTTCTCAGACAGCGATGGAGAGGGTATGGAAGATACCCAGGCTGCAGAGAGTGACCGCGAGGCACCTGAAAATGTGGAGTTAAGCCCTCTTGAAGTTCCTAGTGCAGAAACCCAAGGTGCAGCTGCTTGCCCCCCTCCTAAGACTCCCAGCGTGGACAAAGATGTCTCCTTGGAAGCACCGGGTACTCCAGAAAGCACAGAGGACAAGTGTAAGAACTTGAAGAGCAAGCCATTCCGTTGTAAGCCTTGCCAGTATGAGGCAGAGTCTGAAGAGGAGTTTGTGCATCATATCAGGGTTCACAGTGCTAAGAAATTCTTTGTGGAGGAAAATGCAGAAAAGCAAGCCCAGGTGAAGGAGTCTGATTCTTGCACTGCAGAAGAGGTGGATTTCTCTAAGGGCCCAATCCGTTGTGATCGTTGTGGCTATAACACTAACAGATATGATCACTATCTGGCTCATTTGAAGCACCACAACAAAGCAGGGGAAAATGAGAGAGTCTACAAGTGTACCATATGCACTTATACTACTGTCAGTGAATATCACTGGAAGAAACATCTAAGAAATCATTTTCCCAGGAAAGTGTATACCTGCTCACAATGCTCCTATTTTTCAGACAGGAAGAACAATTATATTCAACATATTCGAACTCACACAGGTAAGTCTTTCATCTTTTTTCATTTAAGCATGGTAAGAGTACTGGGAAACTGTGATGAATGAAGCAAGCCCAGAGTCTCCTATTTGCAAAGTTCGTTCCACCCTGATAAATCTCTGCACTCGGTGCTACCAGGTTGTAGCTCCAGTCTACAGTCCTAAAGGACTGAGAAAACCCCAATGTCAGGTGTCCAATAGGAGACAAAGAGCATCCTGTTTAGTAATTTTAAGCTAATTTTTTTGAAGAGGGTATGGCAAAGTGTGCCTGTTAGGATTGTCAGGGAAGGGTGCCTAAATCCCATAGGTACTTTTGAAAATGGTACGTTCAGACTGAGCTGAAACTTGGCTAAGTAATTACATAGAAAAGCAAGCTGATATACACGTGCAAAGGAGCCCTCCAGCATCTACCAAGTCAGAATAAGAGTTGAGTAGTCTTCACTCACAACAGAATCGCATGGGGTTGGAAGGGACCTCTGGAGGTCATGTAGTCCAACCCCCCTGCCAAAGCAGGTCCACCTATAGCAGGTTGCACAGGAACGTGTCCAGGCAGACTTTCAGTGTCTCCAGAGAAGACTCCCCACCACCTCTCTGGGCAGTCTGTTCCAGTGCTCTGCCACCCTCAAAGTGACGAAGTTCCTCCTCATGTTTAGATGAAACTTCCTACGTTTCAGTTTGTGACCGTTATCTCTTGTCCTGTCACTGAGCACCACTGAAGAAAGACTGGCCCCATCCTCTTGACATCCACCCTTCAGCAATTCATTCCTAGGGAATGAATTCCTTTTAATGTACAGGGGCCTCATCTTGTCTAAGGTCTGCAGTAGCCAGAAGTAGCCACATACTCCTGTTGGCCTGTAGGAAGCCCTTGAGGGAATCTCTGGCCCGATTTCCTGTCTTCTTCTAAGTTGGGTGTTTGTAATCTCAAGGAAAAGTCCAGGAAAAGAAATGGCGAGGTCCCTTTCTACTCTGGCTTATACCAAGTGGAATCGGAGGACCTTCGGTGTTGCTGCCATCCTGGGAGCTGGGGCTGGAGGTGGTTTAGGAAGCACCTTGCTTTGTACCAGAGCCTCCCCAGCCTCTCCTATGGGGAGTCCTGAAGGGTTCCCAAACTGGAGGCTCCTTTCCAGCCCAAGGCCAAAACCAGCAAGGGGACGCTGCAGGTGCCTCGCCTCTTAAGGTAGGGAGGTACAGTTGCTTTGCCTCCTGATCCCTTTTTTGGAAGCAGGAGGGCAGTTCAGACCTTCCCTGCAGCTTCTCAGAAGCTTTTACTTCCCCCTTGTCCATGCTTTCTGAGGAGACCATCTTCTACTGTGCTGACCTGACTAGGTTCCCCTTTATTGTAGGCTACGCTGGCTGAGCAAAACGCTGGGGAATTTCTCCTTTGAAGTCATGTTTTGTCACAGCAGTGACAGGAACGGTTTGGAGGCTTCAGTGCAGTTGTCTGCAGCTGTCTGGAAGGGGAGGGCTGGGCTTGTGCTCAAGCGTGCAGAAGTTTGTGTGTTCCTCAGCAGGCTTTAGGATCTGCTTTGACTGGCTTGGGGAGGGTCTGCTGGGATTTTTAAAGTGCTTTTTTTTAAAAGACCTACTCTTCTCCTCACAATAGCCACGTGCTGTTGTTTATTAGAGAATACCATCAGTTTAAAAATCAATCCTGTCTAAATTTTTTTTCCTGAACACATAAACAAAGATTATTGTGAGAGGTGGTAGAAAAATGGTGTGTTTTATACCTCAGTTTGTTTTCTCTGTGTGAATCGTGGGAGGTAACAGGGAAGAGACCAGGTAAAAATGGCAAAATAATAGGAGAAAATGAAAAAAGTCATCTGGGGAAACTCACAGCCAAATGTGAGCCCATGCTGTGGTGCCTGTCTGTTTTATATTTGTCTTGACTTATAATTCATCCCTGCTTGTGTTCGTTCATGATGTGAGGTCCCCGCTCTGATCTCTGAGAGCTCTTGTTGAGTTTTGCTGGAGGTAACCATGAAAGCATGTTTGCCGAGGAAGTGCTCTGTTGTTGCTGCATTTGACCAATTTACCAGTAAACTGTATCAAAATTTAAAATAGCATGTTAAACTCTGTAGGGTATTGCCCAGTTCCTCTTTTCTCCTTTAAAAAGAGTGGCACAATCAAGGTTTCTGACTCTTAGGTTTGCCATGACTTTTAATTATTTTAATTAAGCTGAAATTACGACTTCAGCATTTTTTAGTCTACCCTGGTAGTTGTTTCATTGCTAGCTTTTACCTAAAAGTTAAGACTTTTCTTCAGCCAGTTCTCACTTGGTAAAAATCCTTCAGATCTGTTAGTAGAATAATTTAGGAATGTGTCTTGTTTCCAGTAACACTGATTTTGTGGGGGCGAGTGTTAAATGTACAGGAAGAGAATTAGAAGAATGAAAAAGCTGCAGGCAGGTGTATTTATACACCAGGCTAAATATTTCTGCTGATAATAATGTGTAATCAATTGCCTTAAAAAACACAAACAAAACCACAACGCACAAAAATCTCCCCCAAGAAATTAATAACACACCCCCTAAAAAAAAAAACAACTCAGAAAAAACACCCACAGATATTTTGTAGTTAAAAGTGTTTGCAGACTGTTAACATAAGAGCACTGAATTTAATAAAAACTCTCTGAATAATACTCAAATATCTTTGGATTATAGTTTTCATTTAAAACTTTCAGTAAAATATTTGTTAAAAAAATATGAGAGGGATACACATACATATTGTGTTTTCTTCCTATTTTATGGGTTTAGTACATTAAGAAGAAAGTTGGAATTGTTTGTTTCTTTGGTTTCCTGAGGTTAAATACCTTTTGGATAGGTTAATATAGGTTAAATATAGGTTAATAATAGGTTAAATAGTTTTTGGATAGATAACTTTTTTCTCTCTCCTGTTTTTTGTACTTCACCTGCTTTTTTTTCCCTGTGTGGGAAAATGCCTCCTTGCAGATAATTGGATTCTCTGAGCCATCCAGTTTTCTGAAGCACTGACTCTGTACAGAGTCCAGTTTTCACAGGATCAAATGTGCTGCTGCTGCTGGAGAAAGGCCGTCTCAGTTTTCTCTCCGTCCTGGGACCGGTTGATTCAGCTCACTAAAATGGCAGTAAAATATTATTTTCCTCTTCCCCAGGTTGGTTTTTTCGCAGGTTAGTGAGCTCAGTCAACTTACAAAGGGCACATAAAAATGCCAGAGCACACAGCCAGGTGCAGGGAAGGGGGCTGCCTGCTTGGACCTTGTGTGAGCAAGGGGACATGCTTGGGGTCAGCGGGAAGGCAGGCAAAGGATATCCACTTGCCTATGGCTTCCGTCCGTGTTGGAAATCCAGGTGTCCATGAACCTGCCCTGTACTGGAAGATACCTTGCAGCTTGGGACAGTGCTCCTGTGGCAGGATGCTGACACGTATGGGGGACCTGTGGCAAAGGGAAGGTTTAAAGACCCTGCAGGTGGTCCTCAGCTTGTCAGCTGGAAGAGCTACATTTGTAGGAGCCTGTCTGCTGCCCGGCAGGGGGGACGTGGGGGGTCACAGAAATCATATGGGGTTGGAAGATCATAGAGATCTCTGGAGATCATCTAGTCCAACCCCCCCACTGGAGCAGGTCTACCTAGAGCAGGTTGCACAGGAACTTGTCCAGGTGGGTTTTGAATGTCTCCAGAGAAGGAGACTCCACCACCTCTCTTGGGCAGCCTGTTCCAGTGAAAGGTGTTCAGGCCCTTCCCTTCCTTTGCTGGTGGGGCAGAAAGGAACCATTGTGTCAGGGACAGATCAACCTGGATTCGTTTGTGTTCATTAGGCATGTTAGACCAAGTTTTGACTTGATTTATCCCATCAACTATCCACACTGCTGATCCTGGAACAGTACTGTCTGCAAGACAGTGCAGTATTGTTCTCATTTTTTTCCATTTTTCTTGTTAGAAGCAATTTCTAGAAAACTTCTCCAGGGCTATATAGATAAGACATCTACCTCAGGTAGCCCCAGTGTTTAGTCCATAACTTTGGGCTATCTTTTAATTTTTATTTTATTTTGGTTGTCACCAGACGTCTTTCTTGCTTGCCCCTGTTTTGAAAGTTTGATGGAAGCAGTTTAGTTTCAAGCAGACAGAACTTCTAATAGCATTACAAAAAAAAAAAACCCAAAACCTTTATAAAGAGGTGATCTTAAACTCATTCACAATGTCAGTCTGCCTGTTCATTTACATAGAGTTACATGCCTGCTTGAAGCTTTTGCTAATTTGGGGCTTATTCTTTAAGTGTCTTGTGGAGAGGGTTCTTTTTTGGTGGCTTGTTTGCATATAATGAGTCTGTAAAATTACAATAAAAATCCTTTGGGGGATAAATAGCATTTTATAAAACGTCCCTTACAGTGTAGCCAAGCATTTAATTCTCAAGTGGCAATAGCACATTTTAAACTAGTTGCATTCATGATACTTTAAATCTAGTATGTTTTGTTGCTGTACCCTATATAAAATACCTAGAACAATGCCTTTTCCACCTTTTTAACGTCGTAGATAACTTTAAATAGATGAAATTTCAGGTAATGGGAAGAAGACATGACTGAAAATTCCAGGACCTTTGGCCACATTTTCAGATTGTAAGGAGTCATTTAAAAACAAAACCATGTTTTTATAACAAAAGGCCTACCCCTCCCTTGTACATGACTTAATCTTATTGTGTGTATTGCACCAATCTCCTACCTTGTTTTAACTTGGAAGGGGGGGTATGGTTGTTAGGGTGACTCTACCTTTAAACTGCTGATCTAATCAAGAACTAAAGTCTAAATGTTTGTTAGGTGGAAGAAATGTGGTTTAGTCTGCATTACAAAGACCGCTTCTACAGCTATTTTGGCAAAGGCCTGCACTGGAGCTTCTCATCACATAGTGGCAGGTAAAGGCCTTTGCTGCTGAAGGTAGAGCTGTGCCTCTGAAAGTGAACAAATAGCCTGTATGCAGGGCTTTTGCTGATGTCCAGGTCTCAGTAGCTTGGGAGGGCATGTTGGATATGTGCTTCAGCTGATGTAGCAAAACGCAAAATGTAATGTTGATCTGACTCTGACTTGAATAAATACTACCACCAAATAACTTAACTTTTCTCTTCCCGTCTTCACTCCTCTCTTCTGTTGTGAGTATCTACCCAAGACTAAAAAGTGCTTTTACAACTTATAGTGGAGATACGGCAGCCTAGATCTTTCAGCTTTGGGGGAAACACCCCTGGTACTTATCGGGACCTGCCTAACAGACATTAATTCTGAAACTAACTGCCTTTATTCGGGGCTTGTCTTCACACAAAAAGGATTTTCAAGTATAATTGTACTGATAGCTACACAAGCTAACTGTCCCTTGTGGAGACCTAATTTATGACAGGTTAGTTTCCATTAGTTCTCCAGAAACAATAACTCCACAGGCAGAGAGATTTGCGCCTTCAAAATAAATGTTGCTGCTACACTGGAGCTTTTGCTAGCAGTGTGGTTTCACTGAGCAGGGCATCGTGTTTTTCCATGCTCCAAGCTAGTTTCATGCTGCCAATAAAACTTTGGAATTAGAGACCCAGTCCCTATCAGCGCCTGTGGTCTGGCAAATGCAGGTCCAAGCTAAATGGATGGTTGTTCCCCATCTTAATCCAAATTAAACATGGATTTTTCAGGTAAGGTGTTAAGTGAAGCAAGAACATACCTGGTTTCTTACAGGGTCTCTATCTTCTGTGCATCTTGTGGGTGCTGGGAGAAAACGTTGTGGGAAAGTTGTCTCTGGAGTCTTAGGGCTTCCTAAAGGTGGCTGTCATCTTTTTGCCTGAGGTTGCTGTCTCACCCCATATAGACATGAGGATGTATCTCTTTTTTTATTCTGCCCCTTCAACACTTGAGTTCATAAGGCATGACATGTTGCAGTGGTCCAGCTCAGGTATATGCTTCTCACTGTGTTCCTTTGCTAAGAGATAACGTGCCCTCAAGTACAACTAGAGGATCCATGACAATCTCATACGTATGGCTCCATAACCAAGTTTGGGAATCAGCTGTGTTTCAGTAACTAATTTGCTGTTTGTTTTTGCAGGAGAGCGACCCTATCAATGTGCTATGTGTCCTTATTCCAGCTCTCAGAAGACCCATTTAACCAGGCACATGCGCACCCACTCAGGTTGGTAAGGGGCAACAGCAGCATGACTGAGGAAAAGGGGGTGGTTCGCAGCATCACAGCATAGTTGAGGTTGGAAGGGACCTCTGGAGGTCATTAGTTTCAGCCCCCCTGCTCAAGCAGGGCCACTATTGCAGGCTGCCCAGTTCTGTGTCATCTCATCCAGTACAGCCTGAGCTCCTGTTTTAACAGGTTGCCTTTACGTGCTAAGGAAGTGCTAAGTGTCGTTAATAAAAGTGATAACGGGAATAGATCTTTTTCTTTCCCTTTTACTCTCCAAGATGTATTCTGGGGTTCACAGGGCTGCTCTAGTAGTCCTTGGGATGTAGTAGCAAATACAATGTTGTGATGATACGGGAGCAGATTCTTGTCTTCTGCCTGCTGCCATAATTCAGTTCAAATGAATGAAGCTGGAAAAATTCTGAGCAGCTCAGAGTCTTCCCTGTAACGTATGTGATCTCATCTCATCCAGGGGTTCCAAGGGAAATGTAGCTTTTGCTTAGTGTTACAGAAAGATGCAATATAGTGTCTGCTTGTGGCAAGAAGACAGAGGAGAAAAGAGCAAACTCAGAGAGTGCTCACAGGCAACTTGGTCTTGTGGCGCTAGAAGCCAAACCAGCAATTTTCACTAGCCTTTATTTCTCATTACTGGTCATAAGCTGTGGTGTTACAAATACATCCTGCTCTACTTCTCTTATGAATCTCTTTTTGAATGAATTAATAGCATGTTTGTGAGTAGTAACAGCATAGGCAGCCTAGGGACAAGCGCAGTTGTTCTTTGTGGCCCTCCTGGAGGAGCTCAGGCCGATCTCAGCCTGTGCTTTTGGTTTGCTGATGCATGAATTGACCAGACCTAGATGAATTCCTAATCCTAGCAAACACTAGTTAAAGTCTACTGAACAGTAGTTCTTTTCAGTGTCAATAGATGAGTCTTCTAAGTGAAACCAGAAAGCAAGCAGTTTTAACTAGTGGAGGAAGGTTTGGGCCCATTAAAAATAGCCAGCTTTAAAATGACATGCCAGTATTTTGTTTTGAGAATTTTGTGAATTAAATACTCTGCTCCCACAAACAAAAATACTTTTTGGCTGAATCTCTGGGCTAAATGCAAATTTGTAAATGGTTTGGTCAGTACTGAGCCTGGAAGCCATTTCATGAACGCCTTAACTGTGCAACTCCCCTTGTCTGTGCAAGGAAGTCTCAAATCCAGAGGAGGTGAGGAGCGGGGTCTGTCTTTGGCCCTTAAAGGTCTGTGAGGGAGGGTGTGAGCTGTGCTGAGAGAAGTAGGAGTGCACATGGGACTCTTGCTATCAGGGGTGTTTTATTAATAGCTCTCATAACTTCTATTGCCTGTCTTGCCACACTGCCCAGGCAGCTGAACCTTTTCTGTGGCAATTTCTGGACTCCTGCAGTTCACAGGCTGGCCTTTTAAGGCAAACTGGTGCTGGAGCTTTCTTCAAATGTCAGACAGTGAACAACAATGGTTTAGAGCCTACTCCACAACTGCAGCTGTGTTGTTAGCCATCTTGATACGCGTCCTTTCCACTTGTGCAACAAAGCCCCTGTATTTAGAGGTGGTGATGAACACAAACTCTGCACCTATAACCTTTGAGTTACCCTTTGAGTTGCAGCCACCTCTGAGACCTCTGCTTGTTCAAGTGCATGTAAGAGAGAGGCTGTTCTTGTCCTCGCTTTATGTAACGTGCAACTGTGCCTTGAAGTGTAGGCGATAAAAATCCATACTTGTGAGAAGGATGACCAGCAAAGCACATCAAGGTTATATGTGTGGAAAACGTCACCAGGATGCGAGGGGGGAAGAAGGAAAGAAGATAGGCTGAAGATGATAGGGAGTCAAAGTAATCCTTCTTTAAATAATAAAAAAATCTTGCAGGCAGACATTAAATGATCTAGACTGCTAAACAGGTGTTTGTATCCTTCCTGCCAGCTGTTTATGAAGTCTGTGAGGGCGTTGCACATCAGCCGTGTGGCTAACCCACAAACAGACACGGCAGTCACACTGACTTCATCTTCAGTGCAGGCTGCTCTGGGCTCCCAGGTTGTGCTGCATCGGGATGGGCAAGGGTGGGGAGAAGTGCTATTGTACCCTGAGCAGAAGGGGCTGGAGTGGATTTTCAACATACTTAAGAAGTGGCATGCATTAGTCTTGCAGGTTAGTTTTGAGATGCTGGTTCAGAGCTCAGGAGCATCCTGAATTCCTCAGCTGAATTTGCACACGCACAGATGTTATTGAAGTATTTCTACACTTGAGCTGTTGCGCTAGAAGTGTTTTTCCTATTTGCTTTGATGTGTAAATGGAAAGCCACTTCTTCTGTAGCAGCATGCACTAAAGCAGAACATTTCAGGAACACTTCTGCAACACTGTAAATGCAGATTCCAGTGTGGCTTTGGGCTGCAGCTGGTTGGCTTGGCAAGAGTAACCTGCAGCCAGTATGTCATGTGTTTGAGACACTGTAACAGTGAACTGTATTAGGAGAGGTAAAGACCATCTGAGCAGTGTGACCTTTACATGTGCTTTGGGTTTTGCTGGCTTTTTCACTCCTTGTATCCTTTTCAATGCAAACATGAAGTATGCTAAATCTGTGTAAAGTTGGACTTTTTTGAAACGTTTGTGTGAAACTGCTATTCATCAAATGTTAACATTTCCATTTTTCTACAATGCATTCAATGGACCAGTTGGGTATGGATTCCATTTGCTAATATTACTGTAGAGAGATCTCTGCCGGTATGTATGCATAGCCAGAACCTGTGACGTTGTTACTGCTTGTTTGGTTTTGGATCCCCTCCCTCCCAACCCTTGCCCCTTCTCTCTTTTTTCGTATTTTGTTCTTGGTGTCTTGTGAACGTGTTTGTGACTTGTGGATTTCTTATGTTGATTTTACTTAATTTTAAAGGCGCATGGATAATTTCTTCTTTTTATTTTTGAGTTTCATATTTCTGTATATGTATTATCGGGAAGTGATTCCCCCCCCCAACTCCCCGTGCTTAATAATCACCATCATTCCCTTCCACCCTTCCTTCCTTAGGTGAGAAGCCATTCAAATGTGATCAGTGCAGCTATGTGGCCTCAAACCAGCATGAAGTGACTCGTCACGCAAGGCAGGTTCACAATGGGCCGAAGCCTCTGACTTGCCCACACTGTGACTACAAAACAGCTGACCGCAGCAATTTCAAAAAGCACGTTGAGCTCCACGTCAATCCGCGCCAGTTCCTCTGTCCTGTTTGTGATTACGCAGCATCTAAAAAATGTAACCTGCAGTATCACATCAAATCCAGGCATCCTGATTGTTCTGACATCACCATGGATGTTTCCAAGGTGAAGCTACGGACAAAAAAGAGTGAAGCTGACTTTTCTGAAAGTGTTAATGACAAAGCGGAGAAGGAACAAACAAAAGGGGATTCAGCTGCAAAGAAAACTGAGAAAATTGTGAAAGTGGAGAAAAAAGATAATTTGGCAAAGGAAAAGAAGCCAACAAGCAATGTTTCTGCAGGCCAGGTGACAACCAGAAGTCGGAAATCAGCTTCAGAAAACAAGGAGGTGGATATTAAAACTGAGAAAAATACTGAGAAAACATGTAAAACAAAGAAGATCAAAAGAAAAGCAGAGGCTGAGGTAACTTCCTCAAAGCAAGAGCCTGCAAATGATACCTCAGCAGTAACGAAAAAGAAAAAGAAAGTGGAAACTAAACCCAGAGGCTGCCAGGAATCTCAGAAGAGTGATGTTGTACCAGAGGAAGAGGAGCCTAAAAAGCAAAACTCTTGCCTCAAGAAAAACAGAAAAAAGAAAGCTCTGAAAAATAAGCATGGTAAGAAAAGTGGTAAACTCGATCAGGAGAAGATCGAGGACGAGGAGATGCCAGATGAGCCTTCTGTCACAGAAGAGGATGGATGCGGGAAGCCTGACACTGAAGGCAGCGACCAGCAGGAGCAAGATCCCACTGACACAACGGCATTGAACAGCGATGGTGGCCATGCTCTCAAGGGGCAGAGCACTGATCCCAAAGGAAGCTGTGTACAAGATGCAGGGCAGCCTTGTCTGCCAGCTCAGGATGCAAACACAGAAGCTGAGGTAGAGGACCAAGAAATACCTGCTGCAGCAGGAGACAGCAAAGATACTGTTAGTGAAAAGGAGGAGGCAAAGGTGGACAGAGGGGAAGATGCGTGCTCTGAAGAATCTTCTCATGCAGTGTCTTCTGGAAAAACCTTGGACGTGCCCATGGATGCGGTACCAGATCTGGCACCTGAGAAGGAGCCAGAGGAAACCTGCGTGGCAGAAACTGTGAGAAACTCAGACCCAATGGACCTGACTAAGACGTGCCTGCCAGCGACAGAGCCAACAGGAGATGCCATGCCGGCACCTGCGCCCCCAGAAGGGTGTGCACCAAGCCCTAAAGTAGCTCTGGCCTTATCATCTCCAGATAACACAGTGGTGAATGAGTCTCAGGAAATGGATGAGGATGAGGGCATCCACAGCCACGAAGGCAGCGACATAAGTGACAACATATCAGAAGGAAGCGACGACTCGGGGTTAAACGGCACTCGCTCCGTACAAGAGGAAGCGAGTCCAAAGACATCCCAGGGAGCTGCCAACACCACGGTGGCCGGGGAGAACTATGTGTGTATTTTCTGTGACCGCTCATTTAAAAAGGAAGGTGAATACAGCAAGCACCTCAATCGCCACTTAGTCAATGTGTATTATCTGGAGAAGGCAACAAAAGGGCAGGAGTAGAAATAGCTGTGGTTTGGTGGAATCTCTTTTTTTGTAAGATCTTATACAGTTTATGTACAGATATTGTAGATTATTTTTTTTTTTAAGCATGGTTTGCTTTAGTGTCTGCATTGATTTGTTTTTTGGTTTGTTTTTTTTTTAAGTTGAAAATATTTTTGACTTCTTATGTAATGGTGAACTCATTAACTATTGGATCTCTTCATTAGAGAAGACAGATAAGGTTTATGAGGCTGTGTCCTGTAAAGTCAGTGTGAACTTCTAGTCTATTAGCTTATGCAATTCACTTAAAAATTCTTAGGAACAAGACTGTAGCTACCCATACACAAGTTGGATGTTATTAGAGCCATTGGCATTAGTTGCTTTTTCTTCTAGCAGCCAACTCTTCCTTTCTTTCCCCTCTTCCCTGCCCCCCCCTTTTTTTAATATTTCTTCTTGATAAGTCTCGGTGTTCAAAGTGTTAAACTACTTGATGTTTTTTCTACCAGGAAGATGGCTTCTATTACATAAAAGAGCACTTTGTAAAACAAATCAAAGTTGGCTAGTGATGAACATAACTGTTAAATTATAATTGTGAACGTACATTTCAGATCCCCTAAGTGTGAATGGTGAGCCAAAATTTAGGAGTAGGCCTTCCAACTTTTGATTGGAGAACCTCTGTCTTGATTAATATCTTAATGACTATGATATATAATTGGCTTTGTTGTAGGGGAACAAGTTTGTTATTTTTAATTTCTGTTTTTTGGGGTTTTTTTTTTGATTGTGCTTTAAGGGCTTGAAATATTGCACATTGTTTTTGATTTTTACCTATGCAGTTTAATCCTTTAGGAATAGCGCTTGTGCAGTACATGTACACTTTATATATGCATGTTTGGTTTTGTTTGTGTAAGTTTGTTTTTTTTAATTTGGAAATGTTCAGATTTGTTGCTTACCATGGGACAGTTTCCTGTGACATCTGTGATACTCTTTACTGCAATTTTTTCTTGTTTTCCTGGGGTATTATTAGTTGTGCATGAGGTTGCTTGAAATTAGGAAGTGCTTGGCTATATAAGTTTGACTGGCTTTAAAATTGTGTTGTTCTTGAGAAAAAGGATACGAATGCAATTTCAAAACACTATTTTATAGGATGTTTTTATACAGAGTAATAAATTCTCATTTATAATTTGGAATCACTGGACAGGAAAATACTTACTCTCAATGGAAGTGGTCTGCAGATTCTGCAAGTCCAGATGACTTTTTTTTTTCCCTCCTTCTCCTTCTCATTTCTGTAGTGGACAGCAGTCCAAGTTCATGAACTTAAAATAGTAGCACTGATGAAAGTATGTTAAAGTAGTGTCTCACACACCAAAAAAAAAAAATACACCAACTGGTAAGCAACAAACCTGGCATTAAAACCCGTAGGAATTCCTGCTCCTTATTCATTCAAGTTCCATTTAATAAAATCATCCTGCTTCCATGCAGAGAGAAACGTGTTAAGTGATCACATCTCAGGTCTACATGTCATACCAGGAGTTTTTCATTCTAAACAGATGTAATTTCTGGCACACACAAACACAGGAGAGATTGCATACTCACTGCTTGGAGCCAACCAGTGGCAAAATGTAAGGAAAATCCAAGCCAGCAGGGGCAAAACGAAACCCTCCAGTCCCATCTCTGCACTCTTCTGTCTGCCATTAGCTGCCTTCTCTGTGGAAGTAGTTTGGAACAGCTTCTCTGGTTGTCAACTCCAAAGAGGCAAATTTAGTGGCAGGTGTTATTAGAAGAGTAGAATTGAGGAGCTCAGAGAGTATTTTTACGAGCACTTCATGGCAAAGACTCTCAATGTAAGCTCTGGAATAAACCCTGTTCTCTGCATGTCCCCATATCATCCTCCCCTCCAAACAAACCCACTGCCTTGAATGAATAGAGTGCAACAGTGCTACATTGCTTCTGCTTTTGGGAGAGATTGGTAATAGGAGGCCAAAGATTTGAGAGGGAAGGCATCCCTCATGGCAGAAATAAGTTGTATAATGTATAGTGAGTTTTTGTTTAGATAGTGTTCAATCCTTACCTTGGCTGTGACAATCATTGTCAACTGAAGATCAAATTGCAACTATATTTATGTTAAATGTTAAGAAAATAAACCTAGCTAAATTGTTTTCCTAAAAAAAAACAGTTGTAATAGTCTTAGATGTATTTTTTTTTTTCTTCATAATAGTGTTTCCTTTATATATAAATGTTGCCACCATTTGTGAGCGATGTGAGCAGATACTGGGAATTCCAGTACTGTGTAGAGGTTTTATAGCTCCCTTCATATCCTTGCGAAGAGCCTTTGCCACCTTGTGAGAGACTTCAAGGACTTTATCTATGTGGATAAATAAATTTGTGGACTGGCATGATAATTTTTCTGGTTTGTTTTTAAAGGAAAGTAAGGATGTTGACTGACTTTAAATCTCTCTCTATGAGATAAAAACAAAAGATGTGGTTCTCTGAGGTACTCTGCACATTTCTGGAAAGTGGTCAAGGTTTCAATGCTCAGTCTGAGAAGAACTCTTTGAAGACAACAGTCGGCTCCTGTTCGGCAGTGTTTCTTACCACAAGATTAGAAACTGAAAATAAATTATTAACTTAATACGAGGAAGAAAGGTTGATTCTTTCTTTCCGAGACCTATCAACGATGTCCTGAAATACCTAATATTGGTGCAGAACTGTGTTGGAATTCTGTGCTTGGTTAAGACCACAGTTTGGGAGTATGTTACGGTAAAGCAGCAAGGATGTTATTCATTATGTATACCTAGAATGTTAGACATTTCTAGTTTTGAGTGTTAGAGGGGGGTGCAGATCAGGAACCTACCATATATGGTGGTCTTACATTGCTGTATCTACCTTTAAACAATGTGTTTTGGGGTGGGTTTTTTGGTTCTTTTTCAATACTCTTAAATTATTTTGTGTTGTTTTTGCCAATGCTAGCATTTTTGTGTTTCTTGGCAATAATGCCTGTATGACTGTTCAACCTCTGATAGGTGGTTGGAAGGATTAGCCCTGGGAAACGATCTAGAAGTGGGTAGCTAGGCATTAATAATCCATGGTATTGTAATTGCTGTTTCTGGATTTTTGATGATCTAGACTGGAACTTTAGTCGTTTAAAGAAGAATGTTTAACAACTGACAGGCCAGTTAAGATACAGTAACGTCATTGATTTCAACAGATTTAATTGATTTCAACAGATTTAATGTAGCTGAAAGGTATTAAATTCAAGAGTTTTCTTGAATATCAGTTGTGTAGATATGTGGCGTGCATACAATATTAACAGAATCCAAATAGCTAATGAAATTGTTTTATGTGTACATATGTTTTTCCCCTTAAATTACACTAGCTAACAAACTTTTGTAAGCTGGCATGGAAACATGTTTATGATGTTTAGTTGCACCATGTTTGATGCTTTTACAGTGCAATACTTGTATTCTCTGAATTAAACCAAAGGTAATTTTTTTTTTTTCATGCTCTCTCTACTGTAGTGCATGATAGTCTTTTCTACGTTTGTTATAGATTTAAAACAAGCCAGATCATACATCCTGTTTTTACCTAAAACATGTATAAGAAGTCTTTTGTTCAAAATGTAGTATAAACCTAAATTGCATTATATTAACCCTTACCAGTGTATTTTCCTAAGCATAGTCATGATTAAATAAACTTTATTAAGGAACTTACAGCTTCCATCTCCCAGTTATTAAATGGCTGTGAAAGCCATTTGTAACTAAAGGCAGGAGCAGCGCGAGCATCGCTGACGGAGCTCCTCACGACCTCAGACCAGGCGGTGTGGGGCAGCCAGTGCACAGATGCCCTGTGTCTGCACACACGGGTTTGCCCCCAGACAGGGACAACGGCTCCAGAAACAACATTCTTTTTCCATTTCAACCTGTTGCATTAATTTCCCTGCCCGCTTCAGCGAGGGCAGGACACAAGGTGGGAGATGCACACACACACACAGATGAGGTTCGGACTTAATGCTGGAGCTGTCTGTGACTTGGGGGAACAGGGCTGGTGGGCCTGGAATGCATATTCCCTGCCATGCAAGAAGAAATGCAACGTGGTGGAAGCTGCGGATTTAAAATTTGAGTTTCGGAGGTAGCGCAGGTGGCAATTCCTCCTGCATTCCAAAGGGGTCTCTGGTGCTGTCTCATTTGGGGAATTAATGGATTTATAAAACTGAGGTCACCCATCATCCCTATGGCTACCATACTGTCTATATATGAAAATGCCTTGAGAGCCGTGGAGTGCAGTGTAGGCTGCAAGGCTGGCTTTTCATCTCTCTGCCAGCCTGGCCCTTCTTGAAGACCTGAACTGGATGAGCCCATGATGCTAATGTGCTTTCTAGGGCTTGGTCATTCTTGCCTCCTACTAATGCAGAGCAATTCCTATCTGCCAAGGGATCAAGGCGAATGACATTTGGTGAACTTGTGGGGATAGTTGTATATGCAGCTGCTGTGGTGGCTTTGAACAATTCGGGATGCTCCTTGAAACGTAAGAAGTGAACTTTTGTCTTCTCTGATTAAATATTTTCTCTTAAACAATGCCCCCCCCCAAGAGTCATCTTGGTCTGTGGATGGGAATGTGGGTTTCTGAGCTGAGCAGTTAGTCGAGCAGTAGAGAGCAGGATGCACCACTGGCACAGGACACAGCCTTGGGGGGGGTGAGGGGGTGGGCTGTGGGGTGGCGGGGGCTGTCATCATCTGGGTAAGGGGCAGGTTTGGATTTGCTCTCCTCCAAGCCCCGTAGCTGGCGTGGAGGCAGCTTATGGTAACGGGGTAAGGAGAGGGAGCGGGAGTGGTACCTGAGCCTGCCCGCCGCCTGCAAGGGAGATGCTCTGGGAACCTGGGGTGGAGCCGGCAGGGACTGGGTCCCTCCGTGCCTCTCTGCCCATGCTGGGTGAGTTAATGATTTCAAACTGGACCAATAGAGGAGGCCCTGCCCTTTGTACCACCAGCTGGTGCTGGGCAGAAGGTGTTCTGGGGACAAGCTGGCTGAAAAGAGAGAGCACAGGTGGGTTGGCAACATGAGAAACCATTTTCCCTTAAACCCGCAGGCAGGTCGTCCTTGTCTTTGCCTAGCTCCTTGCACCTTGGCAGAAAAACCCACTCGTCTTTTCCCGCTAGCAAACCAGGGTAAAAACTGCTGGGCTGAAAAAATGTTTAGAAGCTGCTTTATAGAATCATTCATAGAATCATTTGGGTTGGAAGGGACCTTAAAGATCATTGAGTTCCAACCCCACCAGACCAGGTTGCTCAAAGCCCCATACAGCCTGGCCTTGAACACCTTCAGAGATGGGGCATCCACGACTTCCCTGGGCAACCTGTTCCAGTGCCTCACCACCCTCACTGTAAAGAATTTCTTTC
>JAOTQQ010000032.1:31542248-31591370 GCA_026546715.1 Gallinago undulata | reverse complement strand
GCTACACTTCCTCGTGAACAGTCCCTCTCCAGCTCTTCTGTAGGCTCCCTTCAGATATTGATAGGCTGCTATGAGGTCTCCCCAGGGCCTTCTCTTCTCCAGGCTGAACAACCCCAGCTCTCTCAGCCTGTCTTCATAGGAGACAACTTACGCTAAGTTGTTTTTCTTACAGAACTGTGCTCGCACGGCACCACAAAGTGCGCAGTACCTCGCAGGCCAGCGTGAGCTCCTGCCCACACGCCGAGACGCCCAAGAGGTGAGTTAGCTCACGTCGGGGATGACTTAGCTTCCTGCTGGCCGTTTGTACGGGGACAGAGCAAGCTCATGTCTGAATTCGACTGCCTTACTCGGGCTTTGTTGGTGCTCTGAAGGAGCCGAAATGCTAGGTTCCTGATGTTGGTTTGGTGGTTGGGTTTTGTTTGTTTTTAAAGCTTAGCCATGTTAACACAAGTGTCTCTGCCTTGTTTATGAGTTGCCTATAGATAGGGAAAAGCAGTTCTAGAAAGGCAAAACCTTTCCCTTGGCCAAATTGTATTTTTAAGCTTGGTAAATCGAGTTCCCTGCATCTCCCTCCTTGGCTGGAAGCACCAGACCTGCAGCAAGGCAATGTCCTGGCAGGGCTGTGGCACCCTTGGGCTCAAGCCAGGCGGCTCAACCTGTCCCTCGCCCATGGGCTGGTAGAAAGGGCCACCCTCGGTCTCCTTTTGCCCAGTACAAGTCAGAGCGCTCAAACTGCTGTCATCCACAGCAGAGACCATGCTGGAGGTGAGGGGACAGATGAGGTTTGTGGCTGGGTTTGTTTTGCAAGCAGACGAAGGCGAGTTGGGGCAGAAAGCTGAGTGGGAAGATGTTGACTGGTCCCTTGGTGGGGACGTGGGGGACAGGGACATCGGGCATGCCCTGCGTGGTTAGGAAGCGGCAGGACCACCTCCCAAGTGCCTGTTGCTTTAAGCAGGGACTCATGAGGTGAAAGTACCGCAGGGCAGTCATTTTTAAGTGGAGATATGCACCCCGTGTTCACACATGCTCCCCAGCCAACGCATGGGCAGAACCCTGCCTGCCCTCTGATCTGGCCTGGTTGTTTGCACTCTTTTTTCAGCATACCTGAGCCCTGCCATCATAGAGAAAAAACCAAACCAAACCAAAACAAAAAACCCCAACAAAAAGAAGACTGAGCTCCTTTCCCATGGCTGTGCTGGGTGTCCTGGGCTCACATGCTCCTCTACTCCTTCCAAAAGGCACTAAGCCTTCGGCTGGCTCAGAGATGGCCAGAGTAGCCCTGATTGTGGTTCTTTTGCTTTCTTTCGCTTTTTCTCCTCTTTCTTGATGCGGTGTTGCCTGATGAGGCCAGGCTGGGGACCTGAGGCACAGAATAATTCAAAGATGTAGCCACAGCTACACTGTGGCACCCAGTGTATGTGGCATGGGATGTTACCACCAACTCACCCTCAACTGCAGCTGGTCAAGAATTCCCCCCGGTGTTTCAGTACGCTGCTAGCTGACCTGCATGGACACAACTCTCCTCTGCCACCAGAGGAACTGCTGGGACAGATCAGGTCAATGCACCACCAGTACATGGACCCACCATCAAGTTTCTCCTCCAGCAGCAATCATGTTGGACAATCCCTAACAGTTTAGCTACAAGATCAGTGAAGACAGTTAGTTGCTGGTGAGTTGCTGGTAATTGCCCATGCTGGTTCATGAGCAATTACAAGCTGTTAATCACAGGAAACTCGTCAGGAAGCAGATGCTTGAAACTTCTTGTCCGTTAGGCTCACAGCCCAATGGACCTCTCCCCTATTTTGGCAGTGTTAACAGTGGGCAAAATTTCAGGCTTTACAAGGGATTTGTTCTGCTCTTGCAGCCATTTTCCTGGAAGCTGGGAAGCTCGTAAAAGGCGTGTCTACGCTTGTCATTGAGGCACTAATTGCTTCCACATTACAGCCCCCTCCATGCTGAGGTATAGCATCTCTCTGGAGCGCCCATTTTTGTTCCTGGCTGGGGCTGTTGCTCGCTGTATGGTGATCTCCTGGGCACCACGCAGCCTCAGCAGAAGCCCCACAGCTCCGAGGCTCCTCTCACTGCTTGCACACCTGGCTTGGATGCAAAAGGATGCCGGGCAGGGGGCTAACACACGCCTCCTCCCTGCCTGCCTGCCCCCATGTTGGCAGCAAGCTTTTTCTCCTGGGTACACCTCCAGCACCCTCTGAATCCCCCCATCATTGTGAAAAAAGCTTTCCCCCCCAAAAAAGAAAACAAGCTCAGGGTACCTGCTACACCGGTCGCTTGCCTTGGCTGCAATTTTTCACCTCCATCATGTCTCCCCCAGACGTGTGGCGGCGCAGGGAGTGCCTGGTTCGGGTTTGCCAAGCCAGCTTGAACAGACCGGAGCCAGAGCCTTCTCCTGCCTCCCCGTTCAGCTGAGAGCGCTGTGCCTTCCCCCCTGCCTGCTGCCCCCCGAGGAACCAGAAGCTCAAAGCTCCTGCTTTTCACTGTCTTCTCCCATCTCCCCCTACCTGCCCAACCAAGCGTGGTACCTGCAGCAGGCAGGTTCTCCTCCAGGGCACGAACATGGTGTGTCTGTGTGACAGAGTAAGGAAAAAACTGATGTCTGTGGCTACCTCCAACTGGAAATGTCATTGTGGGCAGCAAGATGGAGTTTGTGCCGGGTTTCTGCAGGTTGGCCCCGTTGAGCTGTCTCAACATGGTGAAGAGGCATCTTTAAGCATCGTCCAGACCGAAGCAATTTTTCCAGCCCAAGCTGCACTCCCACAAAGGAGCACACAGAGATGGCGGTGGGAGGGAGACCTCAAATAATGCCCTGCCAGGCTACTCCCAGGCCCACCATCAGCCAGGACCATCAGCCCATCAAAGGCCCATCTACCTGCACAACCCTAGAGCTGCACAGGGGCACACTGGCAGACAGGAACCAAACTGAAGGACATACATGTTTGCAGAGCCATCAGCCTCTCTGTCTGGGAGCAAAACCCATCACAGTAAGTCTTTGTCTTGGGAGGGGATCTCATCAACCTATATAAACACCTGAAGGGAGGGTGCAAAGAGGATGAAGCCAGGG
This sequence comes from Gallinago undulata, assembly GCA_026546715.1. Taxonomy (NCBI): domain Eukaryota; kingdom Metazoa; phylum Chordata; class Aves; order Charadriiformes; family Scolopacidae; genus Gallinago; species Gallinago undulata. Next base: position 31,588,294 of record JAOTQQ010000032.1, on the reverse strand, counting down.
TCTCTTGAGTGGTGCCCAGCAAGAGGACCAGAGGCAATGGGCACAAATTGAAACACAGGAGGTGCCATCTGGGCATCAGGAAACACTTCTTTATGGTGAGGGTGACCCAGCGCTGATGCTGGTTGCCCAGGGAGGTTGTGAAGTCTTCCATCCTTGGAGACAGATAGTAAAAAAAGCATCTAGACACAGTACTGGGCAGCTGGCTCTAGGTGGCCCTGCTTGAGCTGGGGGGTTGGCCCAGAGGATCTCCAGAGGTCACTTCAACCTCAACTATGCTCTTAAGTCTGTGTCATGGAGCTCTCCAGGTCACTTTTTTGGGCTAAGTAGGATTGCTGTCTAGGGCTGCAGGACACATTATAGGACGCAGGCGAAGAACATTTTGAGATTGCATGGGACTTTTTCAGGGGAGGAATCAAAGGTGGGAAAAGGGAGGGATTTAGGTGATTTATGGAACAAGTGTGGGAAATAGAATGGTAAGGGGGGCTAGTTGCGTGTTGGCTGGTGGGTATGCTTGATGGGCCATGCCCCGCACCTGAACCAGCACAATCCATCCCATGCCCTTGCTCAATTCCTTTCTAACTTTCCTGGGAGAGGGCTCCCTGTGTCCATGCCTGCACATGGGGGTGCGAGGACAGCAACTGGAGTCAGACTATGGGTTGGAGGAGCTGTGCGTCTATGGGGCAACAACTGAAGCGGGGATGGGTGTGGTATCTCTCACGAAGATCAAGCTGGACTAGCTGGAGAATGGGTGAAACGGCCTAGGAGAAAAGGGGTGTGGAAGCCTCCGAGGGACACCTGGAGGGCCCTAGGAGAGCATAAGGCCACGGCACCAAGGCAGTCCTGGTCAGCTGCATGTCTGTGTGCGAGGCTGGCTGTACCCGTAATGGGAGTGGGGCTGCAGCCTCAGGGGCTCACATCTCCGGGTGTCAGGAAGGAGGAGAATGACATCCAGGAACTGTGTGTACGTCTGTGTGCACAGGCTGTTGGTGCCGTCTATGTTCCCAAGCGCACCTGTCTGTGATCGGTGTGACCAGGTATGTGTGTATTGTGGTGTCCTCTGTGCCTACCAGGAAGACATGTTCAGCCTCACTAGTGGTAGGACCTAGCAGGATGGAGCTGCAGAAGCCTCACCTCTCCTCTGCTGTCAGACCTGGCAGAATGTGTTCTCCTCTAACACTAAACTTCCCGCTGGAGCTGTTGTGTAGTTGGCAGGATGGTTATGCCCACACGAGAGTGTGTTGTCAGCAATTTGCAAAGGATACAAAGGAGTATGTGCCTTGAAAAAGTTTTATTCTACACGCTCAGTTTCAGAAACCTTTACACAAGCTACAGGAGCCAAATCAAAGCAGCGAGTTGCAAAAGTTTCCTCTTCAGGCGTACGCACAGACACTTTTCATTAATTCACCTTTCCTGTGTCCAAAAGCAAGGCATTGCACTCCCTCATCTGCCCCAGATACTGAAGGACTGAAAGGACCTGATTTTTGGTCGATGTTGAATTACCGTCAGCCACTAAGAGGGTTGTACTCACACAGGGTTGCATTCCCTGCTCCTTCCTACTCCCTCCCACTTCCTTCAACTCTGGAAACACCAAAAGCCTCCAACAACAAGGTGACGGTTTCTGACCCATGGGAGCATGTCTGCAAGAGAAGACCTACTCTATGAGCAGCAAAGCCAGCCTGAGGCAGGCAGGTGAGTTTCCATCCTGTATTTCAAGAGGGAACACATAAGGGGATTTGCTCATAGATACTGGCAGGCCCCAGTGAGAAGCTGTTTTGCCTCTCACAGCAAGGTACCAGCCACTCAGCTTATTCAAAATGCCTGCAGCTCAGTAGCTGGACCAGGGCTTGTGGAACACTGAATCGGGCACTTTATTTCCCACCCAGGCCTGCTTCCAAAAATGCGCCTGTCTCTGTTTAAAAAAAAAAAGAGTCCAACCTCTCCCCAATATCAATAACCAACAAGGTTGTCCAGAGGCTGTTCTGTCTTCTTCCTTGCTCAGATGATGAGAAGTGCTATCTCTTCTCTTTGGTTTTCAGATTTTCCACCAGAGAAGGAGGCTTTTTAGTCCTGTAGGCAGCAGTGCCTTGGATCCGGGCTCCTCTGACAGCACTGATGTAGGGCAAAAGGGGAGGCTCTCTCACCACCAACGTGGTGCCCTCAGGAGTATAGGCTCGGAGCAGCAGCTTCTCTTCTGCATGAGCTGTCACTGCCACCCAGCCTGCACAGCCAAAAATAAATACAATCAGTCAGCAAGATAAGACACTACTATCAGAATGAGGATTCTGATGCAAACTCAGTGCCTCCTGTGCTGGCTAAGAACCTGAGCCACCCAGGCGCGATCTCCTTGAGAAACCAAGCTCAAAGGTTAATATCCAGCCCTTTCCCAGTAAAAGGCAGCACCTAAATCCACATCTTACTCTCCCCAGACCCAGCTCTTTCCTGGTGAACTTCAGAGAGAGGTGTGAACTACCAAAAACACAATAAAGCTTTCTAATCTATGGCACTTCTCCTCCCACCTGGACAGCAGACAGTGTCACAGCCATTCCTGATGCTGTGGAACTTGTATGGCAGCCAGAGCATAAAGTATTCCACTGCGGTCATCCTGTACAAGAATGGTTGTCAATCTCCATTCGTGGAGGTTGCCAAGCCTCAGCCTCACGGCTGCCCTGATTTTGTGTTGATGACAGTCCTGCTCTGAGCCGGAAATAACAGCTTCATCCCTTTAGAGGCCTCTTCCCATCAATGTTTCTAGGATGCAGACCCTGCAAAGCAAACTAATGAAGAAAAATTACCTGCAGAGGAAAGCTTGATATCTGCAACTGCCTCAGTAGTACCAATTCCTTTCAGTGTAATGTCCTGAGGGACAAGCCGGGGGAACTCTTTCATTCGCTCTTCCCCACCCATAGGAACCTAACATCAAAACATGGAGAAAAAAATATATCAGTCAAGAGATGGTTCAGCACTCCTATCTTAAACTGGCAAGCACGCATCCTGGTTTGACATGGGACTACGTTATCTTTAATGCTTGGGAAAACCACACTTTTAGAATTTCTGAAAATATTTACTTTATAGCCAGCTATAATATGTGAGTTTCAAGGTCTCAGTGTTTTCGAGCTTTGCCAGGTTCAGCGATGAGGAGGAGCAAGACCTGGGCACTTGACCCAAGCTGGCCAACAGGATTATTTAATACCATGAATGTTGCATTCAATATAAATTGGAAAGTTTGCTGAGGAGTTTCTCCTCTTCTATGACGGCTGCCATCCTGAGAACTTCTTGCCCCAGCACCAGATCCCTGAGCCCTTCCCTTCCTCCCAAAGCCATAGTGCTCGCAGTGTCACACATTTGCTGTCCACAGCTGGGAGTGCACAGCTTCCTGCTGATAGAATTGGCTGAGTATAATCCTTGTATATTTTAATATTGTTATCAGGATCAACATTTAGTTCTTTAGTGTTACTAATCTTAATGTTCTGTTTATAATCTGTTTATATTTCAACCCTTGAGTTTCCTCTTTTCTCCTGATTCCCCTTCCCACATTGGGAGGGATCATCAGGTGACAGAGCAATTGTCTAAACAACAATAATTGTGGGTTTCTCAAACCTAACAGCATGACATGAGCAGGAATAGACTACCTGTCTGTTAGATAGGTACTCGGGCTGTTGCTAGCCAAGTAAGAACTGGCTTGACTACCCTACAGGAGTTATTTCAGGTTTGCCAAGAGCAGAATCATGATCACATCCAGAGCAACCCAGTGGGAGCTCACTGGAAGGTGAGCAAAGATGGAGAGTGTCCACTACAGGAGCCAGCTGATGGCTCAAGCTGACCGCCTTGATGTGAGTGACAGCACTTGTTCTTGATGTGTATAGGAATGGAGCTGGCAGGACAAAGACAGCTCACCCCGTCCCCCATAAGTCTGCAAGTGCTACACAGTATGTGGCAACAACAAGGGAAAAGTCACACCACCAAAATATGCAGGGAAGTGCAGAGGATCCAGCAGTGGAAAGAATAAGAAAGGTACATTTTTCAATTGTGATCTCTTCTGAAGCCCCAGTCTGACGTTTGCCATGGTAAATATCCCCATTGCTGCCTGCACTTGAAGGCTGTTCAAGAAAAGCCAAGCATCAGAGAGCAGAGCACCACAAATCTTAGCAGCTTGAGCACTTGAAACAGAAGCTGTGCTGAAACGCATCACCTCAGGTGCTCTCTCCTAACACGGCTGCAGCCATGCAGTCTGTGCAAGGCTGTTCCACACTGCAGATCTCCACTCTCCCACTGCAGAATTCCCAAACTCCTGACATGTTAGTTTTCAGTGTCAATTGTGCCAGGGCACTTCACCAGGCAGGACAGCCTGTCTATCTGCAACCAAGAGCCCGTGACAGCACCTCCTCTTACCTTTAGAAACTCTTGGCCAGCATGCTTCTTGTACATGGCATCTGCGTTACTTAGGGTAGAAATGTGGACTGGCAATAGGTTAGAAGCCACAACAGAAAACCAGGCAGGCTTTTCTCCCTGAAATAAATAACAAGAGAAGGATGTTAGTTATGATAACAGAAAAGCAGCCCTGAATTGCACTCTCCTGCTCAGTTTCTTTTGTGCATGTTGAAAACTTGACTGACATTCCCCTCCTTGTCCAAGGAGAGGTCCTTGCCTCTGTCACTGCAAAGCAGCCAGGGTTTATATAAACAGGGGAGCTGAGCTTCCAGGAGAGAAGCACCCATGGCTTCACCATCCTGCCTCAAAGCCCACCCAATAACATATCCCTTTGCCATCACATCCACTCAGCTCAAGCAAATCATCCAAGAGATATCTTTGCTCAAGTTTACTTTCCAAGAACAAACTCAGTGTGGTTATTTAGCATGACAGGTGAAGGATGTCTCCTGTCCAGTGCTTCTTCTCATATCAGTTCACATTTCTAACATGCATCTCTCATGAAACCATACTTGGTTCCAAGCTTCTCTCAAGCTATGCAAAGACTGAATATGGAGCAATTTCAGCATTCAAAAGCAGTTACTATTATACAATAGAAAACACTGCACACTGGTAACAAGTATCAACTTCAACTCTCCATCCCAAGGCATTTTGCCTTTACACAGTGCTTTATTAACAGATTCATCATTTCTAAAGCAGCAAAGAAAGGGTCTGTGAAAGCTACACAGAAAACCTTTTATTGTCTGGTACTATAACAAGAGATGAAGCAGCTGCTCAAAAAATCCTTTCTTCCCTTACCTCCAAGTAGTCTACACGTCCCAAGGCTGCTAAAAACAAGACCATTCCTGGTTTGAGAATGAAGGTGCGTGGAACGATGGCATGCGTTGGCAAAACCAGCTTTACTTCTTTCTCTGTCAGGAGATTTAAAACCTACAAAATAAATTGCACTGTTGTAAGTCATTCCAGATGTTTCAATGGGGACAATGAAATTAATATTGGTATTATATTGCTAGAGGAAAAAGATCAAGTAGAGCAGTGTAAAGAACTTCTAACAGAACAGTTCAATTCTGGTCCACACACTGTGTTGTACAAGACGCCAGAACCCAAAATACTCTTCCTATGTTCAGAAGCAGACAACTTTCAGCTTGAAAGTCAGGGCAGACTTCAACATGGATTCTAAAAAATGAGGAGGCTTTGCCCTGCTAGCTGCAGGTTTTCTGATGTGTTTGGAAGTGATTAATCCAAAATTTGAGAATTATCAATGACCATTGTCTTTGCTTTCCAGAAGTTTGGCTTTAGAAGGAGTCCTAAGGAAGCAGCTAAAACCAAACCTCCAAGGAGCAGAGACAAAAATATAATTCCATCATATGCTAACAGCCACTTTCCCTCCCTCTTCTTCCAAACTGAAAACAACAAAAAACAAACCTGCTTGTAACTAGAAATCTGCCCTGCCTGAAATCTCTTGTCCTCCAGCCAGACTGAATGCTGACTGCAGAAACAAAATGTGAGCTGAAACGTGGCATGTAGCTCTCCAAAGGCACAGCAAAGATAATCAAAACCAGAAACAGCAGCAGGTATTTCTGGAGGCAGGAAAGCCTACTTATTTCCACATTTATTATGCTCCAGAATAGAGGAAGAACATATCCAATCTCCAGTTGTTACCAAACCAGGTCTCTAAGCTGATAACTGCCTTTACACTGGACACTAACCAGCTACCAGATCTGGCAACCATATCCACTAGAATACCAGTAGTTTTCTAGTGTTCATGAAAGCAATGTCCACACCTGAGCTGTATGGTCTCAGTACAGTTCTTGCACTTCCTTCTCTTCAGAACTTTCCCACTCCTTGTACTTTTTAACTTTCCCAGAAAGACAACCTGCAGCTTCGTATAGATATCAAAGCAAACAGAAATCAAAACACAACTTTTTGGATGTGTGTAATACACTTCAACACCAGCTTCAGAGCCACCACTCTGCTGAAAGACTGAGGTAGACCTGACCTATTGGAGCTATTACCAGGACCACTGCAGACTCTGTTAGCTTCAGTAGAATGATTTCTCAAAGATTCAGTTCAGTCACGCAACACTGGTTATCCTCCTAAGCTCCACCTTATTCAGTAAGCTGGTAGAGCTAAAAAAGCACAAACTTCATGGGGTGACAGAGTTATAAACTTGCTTACAGTACTATTGCTTACTTCCCTTCATTTAGATGTTAAGAAAGTTTGATGACGCAGTCATACAATTCCTTTGCAAGATTACAGTATGCACTATTCAGAAATGCAACAGCGTTAAGACAATGAACCCTTCTCAAGTAAATACAAACCACATTTTAACACAATTGCCTAAACCAAAAGAATCCTAACCCCAGACTGCAGCAGAAATATTCTCCCATGTGCATAGCTAAGGCAGAACAGCCCTCCCAACCCCGGTCCATCCCGAAACACAGCATCACAGAATACCTACACAGTTTTCCTTTACAATCCCTGGAGTGTCAAAACACCAACGAGCATCCTTCACTTCGTTGTATGTGAACTCCTCCTTTTCCTCATGCTTCCTAGGGGAATGTTTGGGATCTTCATCTATGCTGTAGGAGAGCATGTCAGGGTCAAAGTCAACCACAGGGCTAGCCTTCTGCTGTTGAAATGTTCTTCCAACTCTTCCTGGATTAAAATGAAAGGTTTCCTGGTAATTAATTTAATAACTTGCCTTTTCTTCAGGTGGACATCTGTCCCACTCATTTGCTTAAAACAGATGCATATTGGTAATACAAAGGTGATAAAGGTGCTACGTAGGTAGAAATTTGTGTGTTCAAAATCCAAGATGCTAAGAAATGCATTCTATAATACTTGCTTAGAACTCCTCAAGCCCCAAAACCTTAGCAGGGACCAGATCAGATACTCCATTATTTCCATTTTACAGTAAAGCAGGCTGCCTTCTTTTCTCAGTGCCTTAGGCTGTCAAGCACAGAATTATTTGAAAATCAGAGCTATCTTCTGGCAGCCTCTTCTTCTGGATACCTACTAAAATGAGGTACAACCCCCGTGGCCTGCAGCCAAACCACGATTACTTAAAAATGAAACTTGTTTTCTTTCTTTGAGAACAGGCGATGGCCTACAATGTAGTATCATTGTAAACTGCTAAGCTATCTGAACTAGGTTAGCAAATGCTGGTGGGAGGTGCACTGCAATGCTACTAAAACAGCTGAAAAAATAAATACTCAAAAGAAATACTACCAGCTGGATTCTACAGCAAAATAAGGAGTTATCAGTGTAATGGAATATTTTAATTGGGGCAGAGGGGAAATACTTTTATTCACGCAACACTCACCCACTAAGTAACCTTGCTTCTTAAGTTGATTAAGGTACTTTTTTTCTTCATTGCTTAGCTGATCTTCTGTTTTTCTTGCCTCCTCTTTCAGCCTCTCCTGCCTTCGAAATATCCTGTCACATGTAGGATTAATAATTGGAAATTTCAACAGGTTCAGTGTTGTTCCTGGAAAAAAAGAAAGGTAAGTTTGGACCTCTGACTTCCAGGCACACTTAAGCTCTGAGGAACAAGAAAAAAAAATCACTTCTCCAACTTTTGGGTTGAAGTAACACAAAGTTGAAGGTGGAACTACAGCTGCTTCCTTAAAGTACTAGCCTCCCCAGCCAGGGCAGTGGAAATGAGGGATCCATCCGCTTGAGATCTGCTCTCATTCATGGTTTGACGAAATGGGTCTCAAAGCTGAGTGGTGCCTAGACTGACTTAACACACTCCAGGCAAATCCCACCTCCAGGCAGCTTGGTTTGGCCTACGATTGTTTTACGGGTGCTCACCAGTCCCTCTCTAGGCTGGAGGGCACCTCCAACTGACAGGGAGATGGCAAGGCACACAGATTGGGTACTGACTCCACTGCCAAGGGAGCACGCAGGCTGGTGCTGGCTTACCAGCCCCATTACTGCTGCAAGACACACACCACCCTCTGTGCATGCCTCCCGCCCTGAGGACAGTGACAAATGTGGCACCACTGACAGCACTGGAGCTCACTGTCCACAATGGCAACACTTCACAGTGGCGGGCACTTGTTTGGTGACAGGTCCTCCCACCCCAGCAGCCTTACAGGAGACCTGGGGCTCGCTGGCCCGCCGCGAGGGGAAGAGAGAAGTCCCCTGACCTGGCCAGGGGGAGACGGTGGCCCTGTCGACGATGTCGGGGGCGCGGGACTTGCAGTAGTCCGAGTGCAGCAGGCTGTTGAAGAGGGTCGACTTGCCGGAGTTGGTGGCCCCCAGCAGGTAGACGTCCCCGGCGCACTTCCAGGAGCGCTGCAGCCGGCTGACCAGCCCCTCCAGCCCGAAGCCCGTCTTGGCGCTCACCAGCCGCACGTCCACCAGCGGGGTTTCGCGCAGGCCAGCCCGGGTGCAGGCCTCCGCCAGCTGCCGCCGCAGCCGCCCCAGGTGCCCGGGGGAGTCGGCGGGCAGCAGGTCCACCTTGTTGCCCACCACCAGCAGCCCGGCGGCGGGGACGTCGGGGCCCAGCAGGGCCGGCAGCTGGGGCAGCACCGGGTCGGGCAGCTCCAGCAGGTCGAGGACGTAGAGGAGGAGCGGGCCGCGGCCGTGGCTCGGAGGGCGGCGCAGGGCGGCGCTGACCACCAGCCGGTGCTGCTCGGGGGGCAGCCGCAGCCGCAGGGCCCGGCCGTGGTGGGCCAGCAGCCAGCAGCGCTGGCAGACGGCGCCCCGCAGCCCCGCCGGGCCGGACGGGCCTTCCGACAGGCTCCGGTATTTCTCCGCCGGGACGAAGCCCGGCGCCGCGCCGTCTCGGCACTGCAGCTCGGCCCCGCAGCCCGAGCAGCTCACGCCGCTCGGCGGCACGGAGGGATCTGGCTGCCCCGGCACCGCCGCCACCGGGGCCCGCTGCCGCCGCTCCCTGCCCGGCTCCCGGCGAGGCGCCGCCGTTGCTGCTCCTGCTGCTGCGGCCACCGCCGCCGCCTCGCTCAGCTCCGGCTCATACTCGGGGAAGACAAACTGCTCCTCCTCGCCGCCAGCTGCCGCCCCGCGCCGCAGCACCGGGGCCCAGGGTCGGGCCAGGCGGGCCAGGAGCAGGGGGGCCCGGCGGAGCATGGCGGGGCCGGCGCCGTCAGGTGCGGGAGGCAGGAGGGTGCATGCGCGGCCGGCCCCTTCCCACGCGCTGCCTTCTGGGGGACGGCGCGCGCAGCCTCTCTGCCACTTCTCCCGCCGCCGCCGCTGCTGTCGCTCTGCTGGGGAGGTCTCGCCGCCCCCCTCTCCCCTCACGGCCGCTGAGCCCCGCCGCCCGCCCCACCGTTCCCCTCACGGCCGCTGCCCGCGGCTCTTCCTGCCGCCATCATGTACGACGCGGACGAAGGTAGGGAGCCGTGCCCCGGTTTGGCCGCGTTCGGCGGGCTGGGCCCGCGCAGGCCCCGCGGAAGGCAGCGGGGGTTGAGGGGGGCTGAGGCGGGAGCGGTGGGGTCTCCCCCGCAGGGCCACTGCTGAGGTGGCGGAGGGTCCCTCAGGCTGCCGTGTGGCCGCCCCCCCCTCCCGCCCCCCCAGCAGGACACCGAGGTGAGCGGGGCCTGGCTGAAATGGTGTGTTTCCCTGGCAGATATGCAATATGATGAAGATGATGATGAAATCACGCCCGACTTGTGGCAGGAAGCCTGCTGGATCGTTATTAGGTGAGTTTTTAAAGCCTGCTGTTTCTAACACTTCAGAATGTGTGCTCTTGGTCTTGCAGGTGGCACCTAGTGTGCTCACAGCGTGGTGGAAGCTGCAGGCCGGGGTATGCTGAAATGTGCAGTGGGGAACGCTGCTTTGAATCAAGTAAAAAGTGATTTTGGTTCCGTATCAAGCACACAGTTTTGCTCATTACCCTCACAGCTGATGCTGGCAGTAGGAAATCAGTACGTGGCTGTTCCACCATGTTGGGTGTTTTTCTCGCAAGATGTGCATGTTCAGGGCCTGCAGCTTCTTGTGACTGTTAAGGACTGGGATGCTGTGTGGAACTGAGTAAAAAACATTTCTGTTGTTAATTGCATCATTATGTATGCGATGTATGTATATGACTGTAGTTGCAAAAGCTGTAGTTGCAAAAAGAACTCTAGATCTGCAGGGGTTGTCCCATAGGCAGCCTGGATGGAGGACAGAGATGAAAAACTTTGGAGGCAGAAGGAGGTCCTTCCTTTTACAGCCCCATGACAAGTGCTACCTTTACTTTCAGTCAAGTGGGAGGTAACTGAGGCAAGTCCTTCGGCTGAGGCTGCACCTTACTCCATATGAGGAAACATTTTTTTACTGTGAGGGTGAGCGAACGCTGGCACAAGTTGCCCAGAGAGGTTATGGAGTCTCTGTCCTTGATGGTATTCAAAAGCTGTCTGGACATGGTCTTGGGCAGTCAGTTCTAGGTGACCCTGCTTGAGTTGGCTGATAGGACAAGATAACCTCCAGAGGTTCCTTTCAACCTCAACTGTTCTGTGATACAGGGTGCCCTTCCCCTTGTGCAGCAGTAGGCTGTGCTGGCAAGACTCACTATGGCAACAGTGTGATAGCCAAGGGTGTGTTCTTCTCCGGGAAGCCTGAGATTATTGGTAAGGAGGTAGCTCTTACCGGTTCTCTCTAGAGATTTTGGCAGTGATGGGGCAGAAGCTGAGGTAGTGTGGGTTGTCTGAATGGCTTCAGGAATGTGAGGTAGAGGAGTTTGCCAGCAGGAGCTCATGCAGCAGACCTGTTTGGGTCACACCATTAAAAGTTAGGATGTTGAGCTTCGAATTTAGGCTTTGATTTTTTACACCTGATTTGTGCTGGGTTGAAGCTAGGTGACAAAAAGGTTAGGGGAAATCCAGAGGAGGAGCAAAGCTGGGAATCTCTGGCTGGAACAGAGGGATTGAAGGTAAGAAGAGTTCTGAGAACTGTTACTTTGACTTAGGGGCAAGCACTCCATTTACTGCAGCTTGCAAAATTAGTTAATTTACATGCATTGTTGAAAACTTTAGCTGAACCCATTTTTACTGAGGTTAAAGTCACGTTTCCTTTCTAATTTAAGGTAAGCTGTGCATACAGTCATGGCTCAGCCAAGGGGTGGTAGCAAGTCTGTCACTTTGTTGCATCTGTGTCTTCAAATACTGAGAGATAATTGTTTAGTGTTTTTGAACATCTGCGTTCAAAACTCATGCCTTGAGAAAAGTGAATGTGTTTGATTTTGTGCTGTGTTTCATGGCTTTTGAAGCTTGTTGATGTATGTAAGTAGATTATTTAAATTAAGATCTCTTGTTCATTAATGCGCTTTTTTTTTCCTTTTATTTTTAGCTCCTATTTTGATGAAAAGGGTTTAGTCAGGCAACAGTTGGATTCTTTTGATGAGTTCATTCAGATGTCTGTGCAGAGAATTGTTGAAGATGCTCCACCAATTGATTTACAAGCTGAAGCCCAGCATGCCACAGGAGAAGTGGAAGAGCCGGTAAGTGGAGACACCTGGCAGAGGTGATGTGTTTTTATGATGCAAATTATTTTAAGTGGGTTTTATTCAATCCCTATCTCAAGAGACAGAAATACATCTCATGCAATCAATAGGACAGAAGTATGAAGGTACTGGAGTCTATGAAGTACATGGCCAAGTTTCCATACAGTCAGATATATGGCTGAGAAATACGTGCAAGAACTTGGTTATCCATGGAATCAAACTTCCCTCCCCTATTGAGTTACTCTGCCCTGCTAGTCAAGTTGTTGGTTAAGAAATGTGAGTTAAGAAATGACCAGGGATGTAGTTGAGCAACTAAGTAGACAAAAGCAAACAGCATGTTGGTGGGATTTTGATTTTCAGTAGCTTTTCCATGGCAAGAAAAGCTTATGGCTGAAAAGTTCCTTGTTAGCTTTCTTCAGCTGAAGTTACATCCAGGTTTTCAAAGGGTGACATTGCACATAATCTTCTATTGGCACCATGTTCCAAAGGAGAGCAAATTATCTAAGCTCTGCACTGCATGATGGCTCTTCTACAATGAGGGTGCACCTTCTACAGTGGCTCAGGTGCTTTTATCTGTGTCCCTCAAGTGGTGTGTTCCCTGTTCTGTAAGTGTAAATAGTGACTCCTGTGTAAAAGTGACTGCTGTCAGTCACTACCTTGCTGCTTCCCTGTAGAGATTTAAGGGAACTTTAGGACACCTGAGCATTGACATTTTGACTGTTCCTTTGCACTTTTTTGCAGGCAAATAATTACGCTGTAGATAAAATAACTGGGATTTCTTTTAGTTCCTCTGCTGGACAAACAGTTAATAAACATTTATCTCACTGTAATTCTCCTTAATGTGTCTTCTGTTGTTCTATCTATATTATTGTCAAAATCTCTAGCTGTGCAGTTCTGCGTTGCTCTATATGCTGTACATGGTTATGGCTCAGATCACAAGCATGGTATATGCTGGGCTTTTCTTTGCCTGAAAGCTAGGATTTTGCTTTCTCAAATCAGAGGGGTTAGCTTCTTATTCTTACTTATCAATTAAAGATTTTACATATATGAAAAAGGAAACTAGCTTTTTCCATTACAGGTTGCTTGCAGGCCAACCCCTTGCCTCATTTGAAGATACTGGATTAATTTAATGAGACTCAGTGTATTGGACTAATTTGACTTTTGGTTTCTTTCTCCCTCCACTTCTCTGCCTCAAATTTTGAAGGCAATTTTTGTGATTTTTAGAGCACATCAGAGGGTTTAACAACCATGCTCAGGGACAGGAATTATGATAAATGTGTTCTCTTTGAAAGCTCTTGCATGAAAACTTGGGAAACTTGGTACTATACATGGCTGCTGCTGCAAATCCAGGAAAAAGGTGTTTCTTTGGGTAGGACTCGAGAATTTTTTTGACCTACAAGAAGCTTGCCAACAAGGTTCTGCCACCTACTATTGTAGGAAGCTTTTGTGCCTTTAAAAAATCAGATTGCTTTCAGGTTTTTCCCTGATTAATAAAGTTTGTCTTTGTTTACTGATCCTATAGAGTCATCCTAGAAACTGGTGTTACCCACCTTGCTGTGTTTTCAGTTATTGATAACGGTTATGCTTCTCCAATAGCAGTTTCAGTTAATAATAAGTAAGAGAGACTATCTGGAATACAGAAGGCTAGTTATTAGTGTCTATGTGTTTATATATAGTGTGTATATATGTCTCCTATGGATAAAGCAGTAATGAAACCAGTTTGTCTGCAAGCTCTGTTTTTTTTTGATAAATTGGTGCAATAATCTGTTTAATCTCTAAAGGAAATAAAACCACCTAGCACAGATGTTAGAAAGGTGGTGTCTGTGGCTCTATGTAAGACAAAATGTATAGGATGGATAATTTGCACCTTTGCCTTTATTAGTGAGCCCAGAGAAAGGGCTGAATATGAGGACTTTGAAAATATATTTTAGAAAGTCTAAAACCACTTGCCACATAAATGATAAACTGGTTTCTTTTTCTGTGCATTCTGCTTGTTCTGCTAGAGCGAGAGTTGCTTTGGTGGTGTCCTTCTGGCTAAAATATGGTAAAGTGCCTACGTGGAATTCGAGTTTTGGTTTAGCAATAAGTATTCTCAGCTGGCAAGTCGAGGTCCTCCTTCTACCAGATACCCAAACACACTTTAATAAGAGTATTGTTTTAAAACTGAGAATTGTTCTATTGCTGAGTTATATCTGTCCTTTCATGCCCATGGTTTCTCTGTAACATGTAAAAGGATTTCTGTGGAACTACAACAAAACTATTAAATTTAATGTTGTATATGTGGGAGTGAAGGTTTACAAAAACTCGCACCTTTTTTGATCGAACAGCTATCTCGTATGTGTGGAAGCAGATTCAACTTTTTGCATCATAAAACTAGCAGTTTTATCTAAAGTTACATAAAGAATACATATCTAAGTAGGCTTATGTAAGGCGTATTCTGTTTGTTAATATACGCACTGACTTGGTATATTTGTAGGTTATTACCTATTTTATAGAAAGAACACCTATTTGGGTGCTTTTTTCTTTTACCGAATGTTTTGACCTTTCAGTTTCCTGTTGTTGTTTGTTTTTTATTAATGAGGTGTTTAGAAAATACTGAAGTTCTTCAGTGTTTTTTTGATCTAGTTTTTTTGATCACAGAGGGATTGTTTTCTTACTGTGAGATGAGGACATGCAGCAACATTGGGTATTAAGCTCTAGGACCACTCTTGAACAGCCGAAGTGGATGTTTCTGCCATTGAAGGTAAATGTCTGTTTATTTTCCAGCCCCGGTATCTGTTGAAGTTTGAACAAATCTACCTCTCCAAACCTACACATTGGGAGAGAGATGGAGCACCCTCACCTATGATGCCCAATGAAGCCAGACTGAGAAACCTTACGTAAGAACAAACTCTATAGTGGATAAACACAAGGAAGGACTGGCACTGCATTATTAATTAATAGTCTTTTTCAATTTAGTAGTGCCTTGACAATGGAATAATTACTGTTCTATTTAAATTTCAATGTCTAGTTGTTAAATCCAGATGATGATTTGTTAATAATGCTTAATATTACCAGTGAATGTTCGAATAAAAGCATTTCTTATCTTTCTGTCCAATCTGGACTAGTAGTTGGCAGCTAACACAATGGTGTTTTTATTCTCTAGGTATTCAGCCCCCTTGTATGTGGATATAACTAAAACAGTTATTAAAGAAGGGGAGGATCAGTTACAGACACAGCATCAGAAAACTTTTATAGGGAAAATTCCTATTATGTTACGTTCAACATACTGTTTGTTGAATGGTTTAACTGACCGTGATCTTTGTGAACTGAATGAATGCCCACTTGATCCTGGTGGCTACTTTATCATTAATGGATCAGAAAAGGTAAGGGATTATACCATGCACAGCCATTTTTACAGACACTGAAAGTTCTATTACTTGTTACCATATCTTTTGCAAGAAACATAAGCACTTTTATTCCAGTATATCACAGTTACTGTGGGTGCTCATGACTTAAAAAAAGATGGGGTTCTAGTTCTCTGTTAAGGCTTTCTCAAGCCGTCTTTTCTTCTCTGAGGCACATTTCCCTTTATCAGTTTCATAAACTGTTTTTCATTGGATGTCACTAAATAGTCTAGATATTTTCCTTTTCCATTTCAACCTTGCAGAGCAGTATGCACTCTAAAATGAGGTACTTCTCTTGGAGTCTCCTCCATTTTTTTCACAGCTGTAAAGATGCATTTTATTGTAAGATGTTCTTCCCTCCATTGCTGTAGCTTCAGCTTTATCAAATCATATCCTCTCCATGCTTGTGCCTCTGCAATGAAAGTGCTGTTTTTTTGTAACTGACACCTGGGCAAAAGAGCAGAAAAAGAAATAAAATGGCATTTTTCTTCTTGGGAGGGGGAAAAAAATAGTAATCTAGCTTTTACCATTGGAACTGGCATTTAAATTTAAATGCCTGTGTAGTGCACTAGCCTTGGAAACAGGTCGTGAAATGCTTGCTTTATCAGTGTTGTGCCTGAAGCTAGCAGAAATTTCTCAGTGCAGCTGGCAGATGTGGTGTGCTCGGAGTCTTCTGTTTTGGTTATTCTATCTTACCTAGATCTATGTTTTGCTTAATACTGTATTTTTAAAATGTAGAGTATAACCCATCTGAGTTTAGCAAATTGATTTCACACTGTGCAATGCTTTTCAAGTTAAGGCAACTGAAGGAATCATAGAAACATGCTCTGCTTGTTGCTTTCAGCATGCCCTGTTGTCAGTGATTTACTCGTGTTCTTGTTTCTGACACAGGTTCTGATTGCTCAGGAGAAAATGGCAACAAACACAGTGTATGTGTTTGCAAAGAAAGATTCAAAATATGCCTACACAGGAGAGTGTAGATCTTGTCTGGAAAATTCCTCTCGACCAACAAGTACTATATGGGTTAGCATGCTGGCCAGAGGTGGGCAGGTATGTCTCAGCAGTAACAGCCCCTGCCCTGGGGCTTACGTTAATGTTACATTGGTTTAGGAGTTTTCTTACTGTCTCTTCACATCATTTACTTTTGAGATTTGAGATGGTTGTGTTTTTTTCTGATGCTAAGAAGGTAAAATTAAATGAAAATGTATTCTGTTTGTCATAGATTAAGCCTGTCTCTGGGACAAATAATTTGAGGATTGAAATGAAGACTCAGTTTGGCGCAGGTTGTAGGTTGTTGTAGGGTGATGGTAAACAATCATTTTAGAATTACTGTAAATGAGATTTTAGAAAATCCAAACAAGCCTATTTCCTGTTTTTTTGATAAGGTCAAGAATAGGAGCAGGGAGCCTGTCTTTACTGACAGCCAAGCTAGTGCTTGGATGTGTTTTGCAGATCAAATATTAAGTCATATTTAACATCTAATTATGCTATCTGTGAGGGGAAATAAGTGCTATTTTCAAATTCAAAAGCAGAAGGTCTCAGTACTCGTTTACCATTGCACTGATGTTTGGAAATTGCCAAATGTGTTCAAAGAGTAACTTTACTGGAAGGCTTAGATCACTCTAGCTCCTGATGGCTGGAGCACTCTTCAGTGGTGTCTCTCTGCATCCCACAACGCTTGTTTCTTTCTGGGAGGGGGAAGCAGCTACTTGAATAGTTATGAGAATGGAGAGTCTCACACAGTAAAAAGCTGGACTTAAGCTGGCAGAGGGAAAGCTGAAGGTGGATAGAATTGCTCTTGGCAAATACACAAGGGGAGATGAAAGATGGATACAAGTGAATGGATAATATTTAAATTTTTTTGTGTCAGCACAAACCACCCAAGTTTTTGCAGACTTCTAAAGTTGGAAATACTTTTAAAATAAAAAAGTCACTGCTGGAGTAAGGTTTCAGAATAGACTCTTAGTTGGCCTGCTGAGAAGTCATGGTTTTCTCTAGTGCTTGGATAAATGCATTTGTGCTGTATCATCCAAGTCCATAGAGATATTTTTATTTAAAGGTAAGATCATTTAAGACTAATTTATGTTTTCCCCCATCTTTTCAGGGTGCAAAGAAGAGTGCTATTGGTCAGCGTATTGTAGCAACTTTGCCATATATCAAACAAGAAGTTCCCATCATAATTGTCTTTCGTGCACTAGGCTTTGTGTCTGACAGAGACATTTTAGAGCACATCATATATGATTTTGAAGATCCAGAAATGATGGAAATGGTAATATATGTTAAATAAGTTATTTCCTGGATTAACATTTGGTGATGTGAAGCTGTGGCTAATCATCATTCAAAGTATTGTTAATTTTCCAATTATAGTTTATTAGTTTATTATTTTTTGTGGGGTGTCTATTAGAAATATCAAAATTTTTCTGCCTAAACTTACCCTAATGAGTATTCTAAACAAACTGCAATAGAGATTTTAAAGAGTTAAGATGTATTTTTCTTACCCTGGTGCCATTGACTTCAATTGTAAAATCCCAGTTTATACTGGAAGCAGCAACAGGCCTAGAATGTACTTGAATTAGAATATTTTCTGAAGTCTAAATTATTTTTATGTGCTTCCTGCATGCCTCCATTACTGTTTTCTGCTGCTCTTGAAAGAGCTACTATAGTAAAGTCAGAAAGAACTGGATCAGTAACTGGCAGTTCCTGAAAAGAATCATTAGCAAGCTACTGCATAGTTTCCTTCAGCCCTAACAGGCACTGGATGCTACAGGGTTTTGCTGTATTTTGTGCATTAGGTGAAACCTTCTCTGGATGAAGCATTTGTCATTCAGGAGCAAAATGTTGCTCTAAACTTCATTGGATCAAGAGGTGCAAAGCCAGGTGTCACCAAAGAAAAGAGAATCAAGTATGCTAAAGAAGTTCTGCAGAAAGAAATGCTCCCACATGTTGGTGTCAGTGACTTCTGTGAAACCAAAAAGGCCTATTTTCTAGGGTATGTCAGTATTTTCTTTCACACATCTGCAAATGGACCTTGAATATGGATTTTATTCACTTAAATCTGTATGATTGGAAGAACACACTGAATGGAACTTTGTTAGTATTTTGGATACTCAGTAATAAACTTTAGGGTGCTGGTACATTTTTGTAGCTGAGAAAAAGCAAATGTTGATGGAACAGGAAAAAAAAAACCCAAGCAAATCTGCTGCACATTTTGGATCTTAAGTTAGAGGAGATGATAGTGATAAATGACTCCGTGACATTCTGTTGCACAGACAATATAAAGAGTTTGGTAACTAATGTGTAGATAACTGCTGATAAGCTGTTTGTAATGTAAACCCTCTCTTTAAAACCATTAGTATCTCTTCTTGATCACTACTTATTGGTATGCAGATGAACTGTAGCATCAGGAGACTTATCATTTTACATGTGACTCTGTATCCTTAAACACAGCCCATATTACAGTACAGAATAGACATGTAGCAGAAGACATGTCGTCATGATGTAAATACTTCTCTGAACTTTATCTGAACTTCTAGTGAGTCGTTCACCTCTAAGGATGTATGTGCTGAAGAAGTCTGTTTTAGGACAGCAGTATCCTAAAGATCTAGAATAGTCAGCCTTTAGGAAACAGTTCATGGATTTATCTATGAAAGCATGTAGTCCTTTTGTTTTTAATGTCTGCTGTCAGTTTAAAATATAAACTATCTTACTTGCTTAGGTACATGGTTCATAGATTGTTGCTGGCAGCACTGGGAAGAAGAGAGCTTGATGACAGAGATCATTACGGCAACAAAAGACTGGATCTTGCTGGGCCACTGTTGGCTTTCCTGTTCAGAGGGTAACTATAATATATGCATTTTCTTCTGAGATAATTAATAGTAGAGGTATTGCCAAATCGGTGCTTTTAAATCTAGTCCTACTTTACCAGACTATTCCATTGTGTCTGTTAACCAGTCTTGGACAACACAGCCTGTGTCTGGTCAGAATTTTTCATAGAGTGGGTAAGTTTCCTCTAATGTAGGTGGCTAGCTTCTTTTGAAGCGTATGTTTTGCATGTTCACAAACAGGTTAATTTGTTTTTTGGTTTTGGTTAATTTGGTTTTATCCCCCCTCCTCTTTTCATAAATTACTTGCTTCTGTGACTTTTTTTTTTTTCTAAATAATGCTGGATAGGCTGAATTGCTACAGTCCTGTTAATCGTGTTTCTTGGCATTTTCTTCTACAGGATGTTTAAGAATTTGCTGAAGGAAGTGAGAATATATGCACAAAAGTTTATTGACAGAGGGAAAGATTTCAACTTGGAACTGGCAATTAAAACAAGAATTATTTCAGATGGTTTGAAGTATTCATTGGCAACTGGAAACTGGGGTGACCAGAAGAAAGCTCATCAGGCCAGAGCAGGAGTCTCTCAGGTACAATAGCTGAACAAGGCATGGTAGCATTTGTCAGGTTTATATAAGAGTAAAACTAGGTGGTAGTGAGGTTTAACATTGCTTGGCAGCCATGCATATTGTATGTTAAATAGAATCATTTTTAAAAGGAAACTTCCATAGCTGAAACCGATGAAGATCCAAATATTTGAGTCTGGTGTGGGGCTGTTTTTCACTGAATTTCACTGAATTATTTTTTTATTGTTGTTTATTTTTTGGTTTAGCTATTTTGTTCACGCTCAACAGCTGGTGCAATTCTTGTAAAGACTTCTTGTGTTAGAGCTTATGCCTGTGTGTCTGGTCAAGTCCTAGTCCCAGGGAATCTTTAAGGAGGATGGATTTCTTTCCTTTAATTGCTTCCAGTGCTTCAGAGGTGGTTAAAGAAATTTGAGTGACACCTTGTAATATAATGGTTATGTATTCCACAACTAATAATGAGGAGTGCTGACTTAATTACCACAGAGCAGTGCTTAGTTGAGCTTGTTTCAGGATTTTGAAACAGGAAAGAGGTGACAATCTTTAAATGGTGACACATTTTGTTGTCTGGAGCCATGGTGAGATCATAATTTGGGTAAAGCAAAGTTAGGAAAGGGGTGAGGATGGTAACTGTCCCTGGATGGTGTGTTGTTGGTGTACGTGTATGAAGGGCATGTTTGCTTTTTAAATAAACTCATGTTTCAGGCTGTAAAACTAAGTTTCTTAAATTTTTAAGAAGCCTTGAGCAGACTCTGGAAAAAAATATAAATGCTGATCTATTCCTAATAATTAAGTCATCCTAGTTTTTCAAACAAAGTTTGAAAAGATCTGTGTCATTGTACTGGCAAGCCCTACTGGTAAAAATGTAGCTTAGAAAGGACTTTGACAAGTGTCACTCATTCTAGTTACCTGATCAGCGTAAGCTATACTACAAAAAACAGATTTTAAGGGTAGACAGCCTAAGATTAATGGAGGTGAACTAAAACTTGTAGCTAGCAAAAATCAGAGCTATGTTAGATCTTTGGAAGTATGTAATGTCTCAGGGACACTGATCCTTTGCACTAATGTATCACGATGTCTGTCAACAATGCACTTAAGAAGCTTTGACTAACTGAATTCCTTTACTATGTGCAGGTGCTAAACCGCCTGACTTTTGCATCCACGCTTTCCCATCTGAGACGCCTGAATTCTCCAATTGGTAGAGATGGTAAACTAGCAAAGCCCAGACAGCTGCATAATACACTGTGGGGAATGGTTTGCCCTGCTGAGACCCCAGAGGTAATTAAAGTAATATTTATGTCAGTTCTTACTCAGCCTAAACTGCTTTTTAAAAGCCTAACTGCTTTTATCCACTACTTGTTTTCTAGCCATGGCATTTGTGATGATCACTTGCACTTTTTTTGAAATGCTGTCAGGAATATTTAGCTTTATTTATTTATTTAGCTAACTCTGTAGTTGAATGGTAGAAATGAATAAACTAAATATCATGTTTTGTGGCCAGTTCCTTGTGGACTCAAAGTGTAAGTTCTCAGATCTTCTTGGGGGACTCTCTTGATTTGGAAATGCAAGTTAACTTTGTGTTTCTGCTAGGGTCATGCAGTAGGACTCGTGAAGAACTTAGCCCTGATGGCTTACATTTCTGTGGGGTCTCAGCCATCCCCAATTTTGGAATTCTTGGAAGAGTGGAGTATGGAAAACCTGGAAGAAATATCTCCAGCAGCAATAGCTGAGTATGTGCACATGAAACTGTTTAAACAGACTTAAGCTTTTAACCTTCGCAACACTTTGGGGTTTTGGTGTTTGGGTTTTTTTTATTTTTTTTGTTAGTTTGTTTTTCCTTTTTCTAGTGCTACCAAGATCTTTGTTAATGGCTGCTGGGTAGGAATACACAAAGATCCGGAGCAGCTCATGAATACCCTAAGGAAGCTGCGTCGTCAGATGGACATCATTGTGTCAGAGGTATAAATTTGCCATCTAGAGTTTGGGTGTCTTTTTAGATGAGAGAGAATAATGCCTTGAAACTACTTTGCAAGGAGTATCCAAATAGAGCATTGTTTGCAAGTCTCTTTCAGAACATACTTCATGTTACCTGTGGGTTTTTTGATTGTTTTGGGAGGTTTTTTTGGGTTTGGTGCTTTCGGGTTTAGTTTTTTTTGTTGTTGTTTGTTGTGTGTGGTTTCTTGTTTAGTTGTTGATTTGAGTTTTTCATTAGGTTTTTGTTTCCTAAAAAGAGGATCCAGTTGAAAAAACCAGTTGAAAACAATCTCTTGAAATGCTTCTGTTTGTAGGAGTGTTAATGTTTGCTCTGTGCTGCTGATAGCAGCTATAAGGTCTTTGCTTTAGGGAACTTTTGCTGTTCCCTAAAATCCTGTTTTGTGGTCCATAGTCCAGATTCTGGGCTGAGGCTCTGTACTCATGGGGTGCTGCTTTCTTGTACAGGTCTCAATGATTAGAGATATTCGTGAGCGAGAAATCCGCATCTATACTGATGCAGGCAGAATTTGTCGACCCCTTTTAATTGTGGAGAAACAGAAGTTGCTGTTGAAGAAAAGGCATATTGACCAACTGAAGGAACGAGAGTATAACAATTACAGGTGAGAGATGTTCCTGAAATTCAACTGAATGTCTAATTTTCCATCCTCAGATTGGAGAAAGAAATGTTTAAAGCTTTTTCCAAGACAAAGATGCTTTCTCTGCCTGGTAGCTTAATTGTTTTTTTTTAATCACACTGAGACAGTGGTAGCAATAATAAGCCAGGGAAGTCCCTTGTTCTTATTACTGCTGAAGAGACCCCTTTTATATATTGGCTGAGTATTTCAGACACTGGTTATTTAGTTGGCAGGATCTCGTGGCTAGTGGTGTAGTAGAGTACATTGATACACTGGAAGAAGAGACTGTGATGCTGGCAATGACTCCAGACGACTTGCAAGAGAAAGGTGTGGCATATTGTTCAACATACACGCACTGTGAGATTCACCCGTCCATGATCCTGGGAGTGTGCGCATCTATTATCCCTTTCCCTGATCACAACCAGGTCAGTGCATTGCTTCTGACATCCTGCTTTTAAAATTGGCCCATGGGTGTATGCGTAAAGAGCTTTATATTCATATATATGCATCTTCCCTTGTCTATCTAGTCTCCCAGGAACACGTACCAGTCTGCTATGGGTAAACAGGCTATGGGAGTTTACATTACAAACTTTCATGTTCGTATGGATACGCTGGCACATGTGTTGTATTATCCTCAGAAGCCCCTTGTAACAACACGTTCCATGGAGTACTTGCGATTTAGAGAGTTACCAGCAGGTATGTTGTCAGTTAACATTTATTAAACAAAAATACTACTGATTTGTTCAAACAGTATTACAAGTGTTATGTATATAATACTTGAATATTTAGGGAACGTATGTCATTTTAAAAATAATTATAGGTTAAATGTTAACTTGTAGCTTGACACTTAGACTGTGAAAAATTCATTGCTGGTGGTGTAGCTGAAACTAGTTTATCCATATGGTCTAGTAAAATCAACTGGAAAAATGTATTTTCTGTATTGTTATTCACTAGGTTCTTCACAAGAGGTCACTCTTGACTCTTTTCTACCTAAAGTTGCATTTGCCTATACCACATGTTTTTTTCTGTACGGGACATGAGATTTTATCTTGGAAAGGGTAGAACAGCTTCATTGTAGAGAATACAGTTTATTTTGAGTTATAAGTAATGCCTGTCTGGTATGCGTGCATCCTTTCAAAGTACTTGCTCTATGTATTATAGGTATCAACTCGATTGTAGCCATTGCATCATACACAGGCTATAACCAGGAAGACTCTGTCATCATGAACCGTTCTGCTGTTGACAGAGGCTTTTTCAGGTGAGGATGTAAAGTTTTTAACTGTTTGGGGGAAAAAAAAGTATACTGCGATGTCCAAAGGCTCAAGAAAAAGTCATCTTATACTGTAAGACACTACTCTCTAAGTCTTTTCAACCTGAGAAGCTTTTTAATTTTCTTTTTTTTTAATGAGGATGGAGGGAGGAGCACAATGAAAATGGTGAATGTGTATCTTAGCAAAACACAGAGAATAATGGTTCATCCTTTGTGTAACCTGACTTCCCACTCTGTCTTCCCAACTCTTCCATTTCAGTCTTATTTACTATGTTGACTGTTCTTTGTAAGGTAGTTAAATGAAAAAATAATTGGATTCTTTGCTGTTATATTTTCATGTAACTCTTGCCAATTATATGAACTCCTTAATGCGGATATAGCAGCTTTGTAATGTAGTATTGTCTTTAGTAGCGTAGCAATTGCTACGGATGAGGATTGCCATGTTCATCTCCTTGGTAGGAACTGCTATTGGGACAACTGGCAACTGATGTGACTTTGTGCATTATAGTTGTTAGATGTCTGTGCTCAGCTGTATATCTGGTCAATGGGTTTCTAGTTTTGTTCATTTTCTTTTGTCCAAGTTGAGCCCAAGAAGTGTATGTGTGGTATTTTGAATCTACTGCCTTCCCGTGTAGAATAAGTATAAGATTATTAGACTTGTACAGCTTGTAAAGCTTTTATAGAATCTTCTGTTTGCATGAGAGTAATTAAATGTGGATAATATGTATATGAAAGGCTGTGGCTTTGGTGTGCTGGCAAATGAGGCAGCAAAAAAACCCCAACCCTAAAGCCCCAGAAAGAAGCCTATATAAATTGAGTTTTCCCCTACAGCTCAGTTGTGGCACTGTGTGGCACTGCAGGGTAGCAGTAAAAGCTTAAAAATGCTTGCAAAATATCAGGTATAAGGGGAAAAGTAATATAAGAACGATATGATGATGACGTGAATAACCTTTAGGAATAACAACTGCTTTTGAGATGTCGGGCAGATCTAAAGATCTCTGTAGTTCATAAAAATTGAGCATGTTATCTCTAGGTACTTTGGCAATATCTGAAAAGCAACCATCAAAATGCCACCTGAAAGTATGTGGGGTGACTTTTGTTTGTTTTCCTCTCCTCTGTGATGGACAGATTAACAAGGCTTCAGAGGAAAGCTTGTGTGGCATGCAAACATTATTTGGTTTGGTTGACATTAGTAACAGTAGCCATAGTACATGATAAAAGCATGATAATAGTGAAATTGAGATGTACAGATGAGGACAAATGATGCTGGTTTCACTGGAAAGGCTTCATAACTTTGTTTCAGATCTGTGTTCTATCGCTCATACAAAGAGCAAGAGTCTAAAAAAGGGTATGACCAAGAGGAAGTTTTTGAAAAGCCTACACGTGAAACTTGCCAAGGTAAGATATAGGAGCATATCAAGGCTGAGTTTTTAAATTAATGTTTTGTGTGCAAGGCTATTAGTATTATTGAACTGATTCAGTCTTTGTTTTGAGCTATATAAAATAGTAGAAGTGTCTGTATTAATAGCAAAATATCAGTTGAGATACTTGCATAAAATTATCTTTAGACATTTCAGCAGTAGTCTGAAGTTGCAAGCAGGCTTGGTGAATTTCTACAAAACATCAAAGCCAATATGTTGAAAAATTTGGGAATGTACTTTTTTTTCTTTTTTCTAAAGGTATGAGACATGCAATCTATGACAAACTTGATGATGATGGTTTGATAGCACCTGGGGTACGTGTGTCTGGGGATGATGTCATCATTGGCAAAACAGTAACGCTGCCAGAAAATGAAGACGAACTGGAAAGCACCAACAGACGTTTCACAAAGAGAGACTGCAGCACTTTTCTGCGAACTAGCGAGACTGGCATTGTAGATCAGGTCATGGTAACCCTCAACCAGGAAGGATACAAGTTCTGCAAGATCAGGGTGAGCACTGACATATGTCCTTTCTATTTTTCATTGGTTTTGCTCTGTGTTTTAAGTTACCAGTTGAATGTTTTCCTATGGCTTACAGGTACGCTCTGTAAGAATCCCACAAATTGGAGATAAATTTGCCAGCAGACATGGTCAGAAAGGAACCTGTGGTATCCAGTACAGGCAAGAGGTAGTGATTTCCTCCCCACGCCTTAACATTTTATCTCTGATCTTCCTAGCTAGAACTGCTTAAATGAGTTGTCTGTGGAGTATCTATAGACTTAAATTTAGATAAAATAGATTTAGAAAGGGAGACAGCTGCTTCTTATGTGGTATTTCAGTGCATTTGAAATGCTTTAAAAGATTTAATTTGAATCCACAAACCTGCTTTTCTTAAAGCTGCTATTCAGGGAAGTACTGACTGTCTGTTTTCCTGCTCTAGGATATGCCCTTCACCTGTGAAGGAATCACACCTGATATAATTATCAACCCCCATGCCATCCCTTCCCGCATGACCATTGGTCACTTGATTGAATGTCTTCAGGGGAAGGTAAGAAAAGCCTTTTATGCTGCATGTCTGAGCAATAGGAATTAAATTTTTTTTTTAATTTTATTATATTTTTCCTTTTTTCCCTTTTTGGTAAAGATACTGCCCCCTGGTAAGTGTTACTCCACTAAAACACAAGGATTGTTCTGCAGCTACTTGATAGCAAAAGCAGGTTTCTTGGGGAAGACCTATAGTCCTGTGAATTTTGTCCACTACGTCAGACTACAGTGTACTCTCTCATCTGTTGCTTTTATTCCAAATATTTCATGTGACCTAGAAAAATGAGTACACCATTGTTCATACTGTGTATTTTTTTTTTTTAAATCTCACTGTTCACTGTGTAGCTGATAGGGTACTATCATGGGCATGGAATCTCAAGTTCTGGCATTAAGAGTTAAAAATATTTGAAACAGCTTAATGCTGTCTGACCAGTCCTTCAGAAATCTTACAAGCTTTTGCAAATCTCTTCTCTGTAGGTGTCTGCAAACAAGGGAGAAATTGGTGATGCTACACCTTTTAATGATGCTGTCAATGTGCAGAAGATTTCCAATCTTCTATCAGATTATGGCTATCATCTGAGAGGAAATGAGGTAGAACCGAAATATCAAAATAATCAAAAGGTGTAATTTTTTTAATATTCATTTGATGGATAGTAAGGCTTATGATTCAATGATTGCATTGACCATTTCAGGTTCTCTACAATGGTTTCACTGGTCGAAAAATCACATCGCAGATCTTCATTGGTCCTACATATTATCAGCGGTTGAAGCACATGGTAGATGACAAAATCCATTCTCGTGCAAGAGGGCCAATCCAGATACTTAACAGACAGCCCATGGAAGGTAGATCTCGGTAAGCATGTTTATTGGTTTCTATACAGTGTATTCTTTGAAGCTTTTAGCACTAAAAATTATCTGCCTCAGCTTTGCAGCTAGAAATTACAACACCCAATTATCCACCCATTTTCACATGTTTGGCTTAAGGTATCATATAATGGGTGCAGGTGTCAAGGTTTTGATAACAGGGAGGTGCTGCTGGGGTGGCCTCTCTGAGAAAGGACCTCCTAAGGTTGCCCTATGCTGGACTCGGCCACTTACAGCTGGCTCCAACAGACCCAAAGCTGAGCCCATCAGTGACACTGCTGGTGCCTCTGTGGTAATATATTTAAGAAAGGGTAAAAAATGCTTTGCAGCAGCTGAGAATGGAGTGAGAAAATGTTAGAGGAACAGTCCTGCAGACAACCCAGGTCAGAGGAGGAGGATGGGGAGGAGGTGCTCCAGGTGCTGGAGCAGAGATCCCCTGATGGCCCCTGGAGAGACCATGGTGAAGCAGATTGTCCACCTGCTGCGCATGGAGGACTATGGTAGAGCAGATACCCAAACTGTAGCCTGTGGAATGCCCGTGCTGGAGCAGGCTCCTGGCAGATGTGATCTTTGGGGGACCCCTGCTGCAGCGATCTGCTTCTGAAGCATTGTACCCTATGGGAAGGGCCCATGCTGCAGCAGTTTGTGAAGAACTATCCCATGGGAGGGACTCCATGCTGGAGCAAGGAAAAAGTGTAGGGAGGGAGTGGCAGAGAGGAACCGTTATGCAGTGACTGCAACCCCCGTTACCCCTGTGACTGCGGGGAGGGGAGGAAGGAGTTGGGAATGAAAGAACGAAGTTGAGCCTTGGACAAAGATAGGGGAACAGATGTTTTTAGTTTTGTCTTTCTTTCTCACCATCCTACTCCATTTTTAACAGGCAGCATATTAAACTGATTTTCCCCTTGCTGAGTCTGTTTTACCAGTGATGATAATTGCTTACCAGTCTCCCTTTTTTTATCTTGACCCATGAGCTTTTCCATCTTATTTTGTCCCCCTGTCCTGTCAACATGAGGGAGTGAGGGAGCTGCTCAGTGGGCATCTGGCAGCAGCCAAGGTTAAACCCACCACAGACAAGCAGAGAATGATTTCATGTTTACCTCATTTTCCTGTACGATTGTGCTGTGGCTGTTAGCTATCTGATATCTGCTTTAGAAATGCTCGGTGTCAGTTACAAGTTACTGTGTTTCTATTCTCCCCAACAGTTTTATTCTGAGGCGTTGGACGAGAATTAGTGTGCAGCTTTACTCTGGCCTTGTAATACTGCTCTTGTGTTTCTGCTAAGCTACTTGTTCCACCAACAAGAACTGATGTATTTTGCTAATGGACTAAAAGCTGAGGTTTTTTGACTTTTTTTTTTCCTTTTTTCAGTGATGGTGGCCTTCGTTTTGGAGAAATGGAACGGGATTGCCAGATTGCTCATGGAGCAGCCCAGTTCTTGAGAGAAAGATTGTTTGAAGCTTCAGACCCATACCAAGTCCACGTCTGTAACCTCTGTGGAATCATGGCAATTGCAAACACAAGGACTCACACCTATGAGTGCCGGGGCTGCCGTAATAAAACTCAGGTACGTGTGGTTTTCATCAGCCAGTGTTTCTCTTTGTGGGTAAGAGGAAATGCCACTCGGGTGAACAGGAGGATAGGGAAGTAAATATTTAAAGAAGCACCAGAACAATTGCTATTTTAGTTTCATAACTGTTTTAAGTGTTTATAGTCCACTACTTAATTTGGATGTTTCCTTATTAATTTTACAGTCTTGGCTTGTCACTTGGCAGGAAATGCTGCTCAAGTATTTTGCAGTGCAGAGCTTTCATGCTCTTTACAAGTAAATGCTTGAGAGCATATTTTTAGATGTAAAAATCATAATCACAGGAATTTAGAGCCATCGCCTTTGTGACTGTCCCCGTGAAGTTTATGCTTTCAGAGCTGGGTCCCCATGGGAGGTCTTTTGTGTTGCGTGGTTTTTTGTTTTTTAAATAAAAAAGCTCTATAGTGTGTGCTTGGTTACAGAACTATGTCAAAGGAGAGTGGCAGCAGAGATAAAAATAGTTGCCTTAAACAGGCATGTTCTTGCGCTGGGACTGACTGCTGCAACTCTTAATGCCGTTGGGGTTACTGAAGAGATGTGTGCTGGGAACCTTAACTGCATTTACTGGACACGAGGCACACTTTGCTATGCATGTGTTCCCTTGTTAAATGGCTCTTGTTTAAGATCAGGTCCCTTGGCTGCAGGTTTTATCATTAAAGTTGTGTCCTGGGTAGCTGCTGTGTAACCTCTACAGACAGTCTCAGCTTCCCTCTTGCTTTGTTACTGTCTGTGAGCAATTATTGTTAAATGCTTTCATGCATAACTTCAGATTCACTTTTGAGCCAAAACCAAGTTATTTGTGTAGAAGGTGGTGGAAGCTGATGCCTTAAGAGTGCTTATCACAAGCCTTCTGAAATCTCTTTCCAGATATCTTTGGTTCGGATGCCCTACGCCTGCAAACTCCTCTTCCAAGAACTGATGTCTATGAGTATTGCACCTCGTATGATGAGTGTTTAGCCTTTAAAAGGGCTTTTTTTTTAAAAAACATTGTGAGACGGAAGAACTCAGGTCTTGTTTCATTCTGTGTAGGTTGCATTTAAAATAGTTTTACTCATCTGCTATGTGTGCTGTTCAGAAGTACGTTTATTAACTGTAAATAGAATTAAAATTTGTAATCACTCTTGCGAATCTCTTTATTTGTGTATCTGAAAGTGTGCAAGCAAATCGGTAATCAAGGAGTAAGGGAGTTAAGAGATTAGTGAGCTAGAAAAAGCCGGAAGTTGCTGCTTTCCAAAATGCTAATTTAAAACTGTGCGTAAGTAAAAGTCCTCACATCACAGCTCTGCACCATCATCTGTGGAAAAACAAAAATATGTTACACTCTGTACTTTTCCAAGGGGTAATATCATAACGTGGGCAGTAGCACAGCATGTGCATTTCCTGATGTCTGTGCTGAGACCTGACAACCCAGTCCTGACCCTCTTTCCTTTTTTCCTTCCCTACTGTAGAACTACA
Organism: Gallinago undulata; assembly: GCA_026546715.1. Lineage (NCBI taxonomy): Eukaryota > Metazoa > Chordata > Aves > Charadriiformes > Scolopacidae > Gallinago > Gallinago undulata. The sequence goes on along the minus strand of JAOTQQ010000032.1, from coordinate 31,558,380 downwards.
GCAGGAGGGGGGATGGTAATAGATGGCATTTTTCTGTGCTGAGATCATCTGGATGTGGGACAACACACTCCCTAACTGTGTAGTGTGTAGCTATGGAGGAGCCTGTTACATTTGCAAGTCTGTTCCATTAATGTTATCAATTTACTTTAATTGTGGACTGCCAGCTTATTGCTTAGCTACAGCATGCTTGCTTAAGAGCTTTCTACAGCTGAAAAGAAACAGCTGTAAGATGTGGTGTGCGTAGAAGAAATAAACCATGAAGCAATACACAGGGTACTACAACCTTGCAGTAGAGTTGCTGGGAGAGGGGGAGAGAAGATCTTCTATTCTGGGGTGTAAGTGTGCTGCAGCTCATGACACAACTCAGTAAAACTGTTTCATTCACATCCATAAATAGGATGTTTGAAAAGGAAGGGATTAGAGACTAGCTAAAAACCTTCAGCAAGGTTCCTGCATGTGATACTGGGGTTTATTTTATGCTCTTATTTCAATGCCAGGTGCTCTTAATACTCTCCTAAAGGAAGTCTTTCAGCTATTCAGGGATATAAACATACAGAAAGTAAGACTATGAAGTTTGGATAAAGCTACTGGGATTAAAGGTAAGGATTATGTCCAAAAGTGGATTTGGGCAGCACAGTATTGTCTAGTTGGGTGCTTGGTTCCTAGTGCCTCTGCCACTAGCATGGTTACAGTTGCTGTTCCAGCTCTCTGGATTGATTCCAAAGCGTGTGTGGCTGTGGTACTAAGCCATCCATCCTCTTTCCAGCTGGAATGAGGGTGGTTGGTTTGCCATCAGTTTTGCATACAGCCTGGCAAAGAGGACCTGGCTTTTAAAACTGGCTGAGGGCTGGAGGGTAAAGGCTTCAGGTCTTGCCTAAAGGCTTGCAGTGTCATATGTCTCCTCCCCAATGTGCCACTCCAGCACGCAGAGAGAAGGGGCAAGGACTAGGATGTTTCCAAGATGGGGAATAATGAGATGCAGGAACTTAGCAGGAATTCAAGTGCTTGAAGTTCCCTGTCTGTTTTGGGGGCTGGTTGAGCCCATACTGCTGCTAGGAGAGATGGGCAGGTTTGGAAGTGTCCAGAGAACACTGAAAGGATGATACGAATTTAGGGATGGAAAACTACTGGAAGTTGCTTTGTAGAAAACCCCAAAGGTATTTTTAATTTGCTGTCTTTTAAATTTGCTGTCTCCAGTACTTTACAGCACTTGGAGGAGTTATTTGACAATCCTTTGAGAATTCCAGCAGCTGAGATTTGCTGGGAATGTTTTGCCAAACCCAGTAAAAGCTGCGTGTTAACTGATCTTTCTAGTATGCTTGTTTTGGTTTTTTTTTCTCCCCCTTAGAAAGCATTAATCAGAAGTCCTTCTGTATCAAATAACTGAGTAAACAATTAGGGGAAAAATGCTGCTGAGTGTTCAGCCACACTACCTACCTTTGGTCAGGGCTATTTCATGCAGAGTTTCCACAACGTGGATTTTTGCAGAAGCTGTTGCCTCTCCTTTGGCATTTGATGCATGACACTCATATTCTCCAGCATCCTCTTTGCTCAGAGGAGATATCTAGGGGAAGAAACATACCCCCCATCCCTCAGTAAGTATCTTGTTCACAGGTAGGGGTGATTCTGTTTTAAGGTATCTTGTGTAATTTGTTAATTGCTTGAGACGTAATGAGATTAACAGAATGTATGAAGTAGCAGTTAATCCTCAGGGACCATGTGGACTGCGTGATTTCTTCTGATGGCTCTGAACAGTCTGGTTCAGATTGCAATGGCTCTCTCCAGTGAGGGAGAAAAAGCACCTGCTCCTGTAGATCAGCCTGATTTTCTTCACCTCTGCTAGGCCAGATTAAATGTGTTACAATGTTCCCTTTTTGTCTTTTATCATTTACTTAGTTCAGAGATGTGTGGGGGCACTGCATGCTTGGTAAGGGGGGGAAGTAGGAAGAAAAACCCTTCCTTGCAACATGCTGTATCCAATCAAGCAGTTCAGCAAAATCATTGGCTCAAACCTTTCCTTCTTGTTTCCACCTATGCTTTAGCAAGCCGTGTGGCAACCAGCACCCTGAGATGTGCTCCCCTGCTGCCAGCTTCTCTGCATCTAGGAGCAGTCATACTTGCCATTCCCTTACTGGGATGCACAGTAGCTCCCTCTCCTGTGTGGTGATCACTGATGAGCCTGCAGGTGCTCCTGCAGCTCAGGGACTCCGAGCAAGAGCTGATGGCTTCTGTGCTGAGCTATTCTCAGATGGGTGATGTGCTTCACTGAGGAAAGGACAGTTCTGCTGGATCTGTAAGGGCTTCTCAGCTGTGGGTCAGTCCTAGGGGTGCCTTGCCTTGGTACTGGTTCCTTCCTAGACACGGAGAAGGTCTCCTTCCCACTAATGGCAGCAGGAAAGTAATGACATAATGAGGTATTTTATTGAAGTCTCACCACCTCTGATCATAGAATACATGCTTCTACTGCATGCTAGACAGAGGTGAAATACTGCAATGGGTAAGACAGCAGCCACCCTTCCCCTTCGTGTCCTATTCACACAGACTGTTCTCTTCTACATGGCCTGTCTGTTGTCGTGTGTCTTCTGTACTGCTCTTTGTTCGTGAGCTGTTTGCAAACTGCACTCTACTGTTTGTGCAGCTCTGTGCACACACTGAGTACTTACAAGCACCCAGCCAGTTACTTCGTGTTTCTCGGGGCCCCCTCGGGTCTGGATAGCCAAGTTTTCCCGATCACCTGGCAGAAGCTCCATCCTCTGGACACCATACTGTCCCCGAATTATCTAAACAGAAGGGTAGAAAGGTGTGAGAACATTGGGGCTTTATGCTGGAACACCGCAATCTCTGGGCCAATCTAGCTTTTTTCTCTAGTATTCTTAATCTAGTATTGTTTCAGCTTAATTTTAAGACCCCTCCAAAGCATCCACAAACCTCTGGCATCTGAAGGGGCTTCAGGGGCCATGCGGTGGCTCTTAGCCCTAGAGCTAGGATCCTCTCTACCATAAGCCAGGTGTTACCAGCATGCTGCCAAAATCAGCACACTACCAGAAATAACTGCCCCATGTGCTTCCCATGCTGGCCGTGGGTGATCTGTGTCCAGCCACCTCAGAGTCACTGCTTCCAGCAGTGTGACAGCAGGTCAAGGGACACTTCCCATCTGCTCTGAAAACCAGGCACTACCAAGAGAAACACAAGTCCTGTTCTGTCTCGGGATCAACAAGAGTTTAGAAAAAGATTAAGCAAAGCCAGATGTTTCAGTCTGGACAGAACTGCACAGCTGGGAGAACTCATCAAAGACGTTTGTTTCTAAGGAGAGATCTGCTCTGGCCTTTATGCTTACCAAGCAGTTTCAGCTGCCTCAGGTTTGCTGTGTCCCAGGAGCTCCTAGCAGAGCCCTACCTTGTTCCAGATGAGGACAGGGGTTGGAATGCCCATGACTTCACAGCTCAGGTAGATCTGTGCTCCTGTGACATTCCAGATATCCTTAGGAGGGGTCACAATGGAGGGTCCTGCAAAAAGGGAGAAATGCTTTTAAGCACCAAGTGACTGCAACCTTGTCCCCTTGCCAGCCTTTTCAGTGATGCTAGTTGCTTCTGATGGGTTCTGAGGATAAGGTGAAGGGGAGCCCTGCTTGGAGCAAAGCTTCCTGCACTGGTCCCACATCACAGCACTTACCTCTACAAAGCCACACACGCCTCCAACCTTAAACTGTTCAGGCTGATGGACACTTGCCCCAGAAGGAAACTCAGGTGTTGAGCAGCTTGGGTGACTGGTCCAGCTACTTGCAAACCTGAGGTTAGAGGTAGGACAGTGTTTGCATTCTGTTCTTAGGGACTGAGCAGGACATTATTAACTGCTGCCTTTGCTTATCATGTGGCCACCAAGTGCATCATTGATACTCAGCCAGCATGGAGGAAAGGACCTAGTGCGTGGGTCCCACTTGCTCTCCTGTGCCATGGGACAGCATGGCTAGCATCCTTCTTCCCAGCACGATTTCATTCTGCAGCAAAGCCTGTGGCAGCTGGCTAGCAGAACGCAATGTCACACTGCTCCTGTTCTACTCATGTGCAATATCCAGCCAAAGGAGGCTGGCTGGAGGGTGGCAGAGCTCTCCTTGGAGGGGGTGGTCCAGGAAGGAACCAGGTGAATGCAGAGTTCCGTTTTCCCCAAAGAGCTCCAGTCCTTGGTTAAACGGGGAGTTGTTTCCAAAGTCAGATGGGAACATAGCTGTTTTGCAGATCTGGCTGGAGATGTTTACCCCTCAGGCTGGGAAATTCTGGAGACATATCCCATATCCCAGGAAGGAAAGAATGACCTTTTCTGTTCAGTCCCTCTTTAATGGGGCTGTTTTGCAAAATACAGCTATTAATTCACCACAATAGGAAGCGCAGACCAAAGGAGCACATAGTGTTTATTTCCACTTATTGATATCTTGAAGAACATAGCAGATTTTCCTTGTCTGCTCTGAAGATGCAGGCAGTAACAGGAAACTGAAGCTCCCATTAGGCTCCACCAGAAGTCGGCATTTCCTCTGTGAACAAGTACTCTAGAGCCAGCCTGACTGAAGCCCCTTGGGTATGCCAGCTCACAGACCATGGCTCATTCCCAGTCCCATAAAAGAGGGGTGGATTTAGGTCCCGGATGCTCCTTCTTGGCTCCTGAATGTGCATTTTTGCCCAGCAGCCCTCTTGCAGGCAGTGGAGAGCAGGTTTTGGGTGCATCCCGCTGTGCCAACATCTTCCAGAAGAAAGCTGGTGTCTTTTTTCCTCCTTGGGATCTGGGGGCAGATTCACACTGCTATCACCAACCAGAGGATGTCAGCAATCCTTCTGTCTTAGCACAAGGGATGCCAACGTGGCTCCCCCTTCCTAAGCAGCTGGTGGGGTCCCGGAGAAGCATTTGCTTTTCTCTTCTGAGACTTCTCCCTGCTGTACATGGCCTGATGGTGGGAAGCTGCTAAGAGGCATGGGGTGTCCTAATTCTCTGTTAAGAGGTATCCCAGTCCTGTTTTTAACAGAAGGCAGCTGTGTAGAAGCAGGCAATTTTTATGTGTAGCCCCAGGCAATAGTTAAAACCATGCCTAAGGATCGGTAGGGCTGGTTTCCTGGCAGACATCACAACCCAGGTGCTCCTCGTCTGCACAGAACTGATCCTCTCTGTTGAGAAAAGCATTTCAGCAGCATTTCATTACCTCACTCTGTTCTTGGTTGTGTGATGGCTGCCTGGATGGATTCTTGTGTGCTGGCCAGGAGAGAGGCGTGTTGGAGTCACAGCACCCTTTCCAGTACAGAAGAGTGCTGGAGCTATCCTTATTCCAGGTGGCCCAGAGCAGGTCTGTACCTCCAGGCTCTGCGCACTCAGCAGCGCCCTGCTGGAGGTTGTTCCTCTGAGTACCACTGTAGCGCAGTACAGGGGGTTGACCTGTGGGGCTGGCACCCCCAGCACAGCCCTGTCCCAAGCACTGCTGTTCTTCTTCTGGTGTCCCTTGAGCAATAGTGTGCTTGGCATCTCCAGGGCAGCCCTGATACTCCCAGGCTTAGCTCATCCCACGCTCTGCAAGGACCTCCAGCTGATGTGTGCCCAGCATAGCCTGCTGCCACCACCGCCTTCTGCTCCAGCCATGTGAAACCCTCCACGTGCAAGATGTCCGTCCCAGGACAGAGCTGTTCCCGAGAGGCAGGGCTACCTTTGCCCCTGTTGACACCATACTCTTTCTTACCGGATGCTAGGGTTCTCCATGAGGCAAGAGAAACAACACAGCTGCCACTGCAGAAAAGGAGAGATCCTGATTCTTATGTTAAAAGCCTGGTGGATTTTAAGGCACCATTATGCTCTTCCAGGTCCTGGCTCAATTCTTGCCTGGTTGGGAACTGGCAGCATTTAACACAGCACTAAATCCACTGCCCATACTGTCTCAGTCTCAGCTGCTGTTGAGCTTCCCCCTGTACCAAGGGCCCAGACACCCTGGACGTTTGCTTGCCCTGCCAGGAGCAGGTCACACCAGGATTTTTCTGCAGAAACTGCTGGCAGGGGAAAAGTGAGAGGGAATTTCTACCCACCCCCTGGGCAAGGAGAAATTATCTTCCCTGGAAAGGGGAATTGCCTCCACAACTTCACAGCAAAGCTCTGGCTGGCTTGGCACATCAGCTACAGCACAGCGAGAGCCTGGCCTTAATGAAGCAACCCAGAGCTCGGGAGGTACATTTTGATCCAAACAGGAGGAATGTGAGAGCTGGAAGGAACTGGGAGCATTCACAGGCCTCCGCCTCCATCTGGCGCAGCCCTGAGACCAAGAGGGAATATGCATCCCGAAAGATGCAAGTGTCATGGGAAGAGTCAGCGCAGTCTCAGGATATTTGACTTAAGTTCAGACAGCCAAAACTTTAGAGCTGGTCTTTTTCCACCACTAAAAATAAATGAGAAAGGCCAAGAAGTCAGCAGATTTGAAGTCGAATCACAGCAGTAGCTAGACTCCCACTACAGCCAGCTGACACCCATGTGCGTGACAGCCACCCTGCTTACTGTCTGCGCTGGTCCCACTCACACTCTCTCCCATGGTCCCCCAAAGCAGCCAGGGATGGGCAGGGGACACGGCAACCCAGCAAAGCAGAAGAGGCAGGGGATGCCTGAGCCTTGTGGGGACTTCAGAGGATGTGAGGATCTTCTCTCCTACAAGTCACCCCTCCTGCTTTGGGGGTCCCTGTGAAGGGAGCAAGGCCACCATGTACTCAGCAGGACTGGAAACAAGCCCATGTTGTACAGAGTAGATGACTTGGTTCCTGTCAGCAAGGAGCCCCCTGGCCTTCATCCTGCAGCCTGCACCTGAGAGGCTTTGCTGCTCTGCTTGCAGCACTGCCCACAACAGGGAAGGTTTCTCCATCCACTTCCCTTGGGCTGGGGACTTGCAGGTTGCACCTGCTGATGAAAATGGTCACCAAGACCAGAGCACTCCCACTATCAATGGGTCTGAGTAGTCTCTGCTCCCCACTGGGGAACTGAGCCAGGGGCACCGTGGATGTACAGGATGCTTCCTGACAGTACTTGCCCTGACTGTGTAGGAGCTCCTTGGCCAAGAGGACATCGCAGGCTGTTGATGGGGATCAGCTTCTCTCCGAAGGCACTTCAGGCATTTCCTCCCTGCTCTGCCCATTGTTCCTCAGACAAATGGCTCTCCCAGGTCCGGGAAGGGGCTTATTTACAGAGCCTGCAAGCTCATTCACCCCAGAGAGGAGCCTGAAAGCACAGGGATTGTTTTTTCTGCAGATCACAGGGAGCTGACAGCCTGTGTTATGTCAAAAGCAGCAGCTGGAGAGGACTTCCCGTTGCTGTCATTGCCGCGGCAGCATGCAGCAGAACCCGTGACTTCCTTGATGAGGCCATCCAGCATTTGGCATTCGGTCCCAGCACCCATCCCGCCCCGGGCACCTCTCTCCTGCCCAGCTGCAGCAGACAGAGACCTGGCATCTCCCAGCCCACCCACCTGCCCCTCGGTGGTAACAGGATGGTCTATCACAGCTCAGGTCCTCGCTGATCTTCCTTTAATAATAAATCACAGCCCGGCAAGCAGAGCAATAATTCTTGCTAAAATCAAGGAGGCTACAGGTACGTCACTGAAGGCAGAAATAAGCCCAACGTTAAGCACTGTGGGATATGCCCTGGCGCTTGGATGTGCGTGGGAAGTCTCAACCACGAGCACATGAAGCTGTGTATCCCATGCTGAAGCTTGCGTGGTCTCCAGCCAGCCCTCCTGAGCCTGCCACCTCCCCGGCTGAAACACTACCTGGGAACGCTCCCCCTGAGACAGCGATTGAAAGCAAAAGCTGGACATTGTTCAGCCTCACAAGCACTGGCAAGTCTGAAAATGGACCCACTCCAGTCTCCTAAATTGCTGGGAAAGTATTTTTCCTTCAAAATGAATTTATATGGAGAAGGGGAAGCCGTCCGTCATAGCATCTACTCATTCTAGCTTGGCATGGCCTCAGCTGCTTCCTCCTGGGTCAGTGCCCTGTGAGAGGCAGCACCAGACAGGAAGGGGAAGCAGCTTCTGGCCTTCCCCATTCCCAAAGCTGCAGGCTGCTTTCTGGCAGAGGTACAAGCCTCCTTCTTTACCTCTTTTAGAAAACATTCCTCTGCCTCCTTTAACCTGGCCTTGAAGAGGAGTTACCGAAAGAAGCTCTGAGACATCCAGACCAAAGGAGATGACGGATGCTAAGCCTTGTCTGCTGCCTCCCCTCAGGCTTCAGCAGCCCAGTGACCCTGGAAAGGCTGCAAATGCAAGCTCAAGATTGAGTCATCAACAGCATGAGGCAGGGCCCTGGGCCGCCATCTATCTGTCGTGGATCTCCTCCTGTTTCCCACTCCACTGGGCTCAGCAGATCGGCGCAGCTGGAAATCCCACCCCTGCTGTTTTACCACAGTTTGGGAATGCTGCCTTCAGAGACCTTGTGCACGACCTTTATATGGCTACCTATTGGTCCTCTGTGGGGCTTACATATGGGTTGGGAGGCAGCACTATGAAGAACAAAACATGACACTGCCCATGCAAGTGGACTGCCACAACCCAGCCTCTCTCCTGCCTTTTCTCCCCATCCTGCCTTTTTTCCCCACTTCCCTTCCTTTTGCCAGTCTCTGAAGTATGCTGTCCCTGGGACCAAACAGGCAGTAAGTAGCTTTCTGTAAATACGCTTGCTGCTTCCCAGCCATATCTGGATGTGTATTTGGATTTTTTGGTCCCAGACAAGCTCTGTCAAGAAACTTGATAGAGACCACCACCTCTCCTTTTCTCTTTGCGTGACCTTGGCTCGATTTTACTAAGAAAACCATCATTATGGCACAAGGAGGGCCATGAGCTAAAGCCTGGAAAGAATGCGAAAAGCTTGCAGTGGGTGCCATAGAAGCAAGGCATGGCAGCATTTATGCATGGAAAAGCAAGTAGGGCTTTCAAAAGTCCAACCTGATTAGACATGTTATGTGGTAATCTCCTATTTAGTATGAACCTCAATCAACCTCAACCCAACAAAGGATTAAATGCATTTTTTTTAAACACAGCATGCCCTTCCAGCAACAGAAAAAACAAACATGGGGAGGAATTTGCTGATCTGTAATCATTCCTTCTTAGTGATTTTTAATATGCCCTGATGAGTGAGAATGAAGACGTAGGTGAAACACAGGATCCTCTTGGGTAGTGGAGGTGTTTGCATAGTCCCTGGCACACTGGTGCTCTCCAAGGCTCTGAGCTACCGAGTAATGTATTAAACAGCTTCCCTAATAAGATTTTAGCACAATAACCATAAAAATTCAAGCTCCAATGAACCAAAACTTTCTCACATAACTAAATGCTTTCAAAGAAGGAATTTATGGCCTATCCTACAACAGTGGAAAAACCCAAAGTTACGGATGAATTTTTTAAATGCCAGCATAAAGCTTCAGTCCCAGAAACTCCGTCTCAAAATCCCAAAGCACTGTGTGCTGGAAAAGCAATCTGCACACAAAATCCCATCCCCATACAAAGTTACATCTGAAAGGACCTCGTGGTACAAAACTCCACCATGCACCTTTGCAGCTCTGCTCTGCCTCAGACTTTCTGGACACAGCACAAAAACGCTGGCAAGATCCACCTACAATATTCCTTGCTTCCCCTTTGCGGTGGGAGAAAGGGGGTGGCAGACCACTGCTGCAAGACCCCCACTCCCAGCCAATGCATAAACCTAAACCAGCTTCCCGGGAGAATGAGGGAATTCAGTGCATTTCCAACCACAGATGACATAGCAAAAACTTGTCTCAATCTCTCTTTCTCCAGCAAAGAAGAAAGCACTCATAAAATGTGGATATTCTTTTAAGTCCCTTGAAAGCCATGAAAGGAAGAACAGGAGGAAATAACTAAAGCAAACTAACCCACTTGTTAACTAAAAAGCACAAATCCAGAAGAGTTTCTTGCAAAATGTGTGCAGGTATGAGCTGTGCTCTCTGGTGTCTAAAAGAGTTGGGAGCCTTTGAATTTAAGGCAGCTATATCAGGGGAGGATGAGCCAACGCCAGTGATAACAGCAGTCTGCCCTCTCTCACAAAGTTCTTCCCCAAACCCAACACCCTGTTTTCTGATATACTCTGGCAGTGGATTAAAAAAAACCCAACCAAACCACCCTCAAAATGAAAATATTTCTGGCAAAGCCTCAGCAGCTCAATTCGGATGGAATGAGCCAACAGATGTGATTTGTTTCTTCTTTTAAAATTGACCTGTGGGAACTCAGAGCTTCTTCATTTGCAGTGCAGATGTACCTTTATGGGACACTGAGGCTCCAGCAATGTGAAAACACTGCTGGGGAAAAGTGGCAGGAATTTTTTTTGGGGTATACTTCCCCCTGGCGCCGTCAGTCTCCACAACAGCCTGGCAGCCATGATCCTATATCCATCAGCCTAGTTCCTCTCCTGGACCTTCTGTGCATAAGCTCTGCAGCCTGCAGGATGGATCCTGTGAGGTGCTGAGCCCCCATGAGCAAAGGGAAAACCCCTGCACGTTCCAAATTCTGGGAAAATATTTTCATGGAGCCACAGAAATTTAAGCTACATTCAGATCAATAGAAATAAAGCAGACCACTTGGTGAGCCAGCACGTCTACCCTTCACCCAGAGAAGCTCTGAGTTTCTACCTCTGGGAGGTGTCCATAGGTAGGTTCAAAGCAGCACCAGCTCCCTGAAGAGTGAAACACTGTCCTCTGATATGCGTGGAGAGCTGCTTTGTGGTACGCTGCGTCCAGGCAAGAATGAGCACTCGGCTTTCACCAAGACAGAAGTGAGCACAGAAGAAAGGCAAAGCCTTGACTGCCAACAGCAAAATAACCTGGAGACTCCAACCCTGTTGGGATAAGGGACTTCAAGCCATAAGGCCTTTGGGCTGTAATGAGGCAACTTCAGTGGAATCTCCAGCAGTCACAGCATGTCCCTGAAAGCAGGTATTTGCTGGTAGCTAATGATAAAAGAGACCTGGGAGTATTTGTCCCTTCTTGCATGGATTAGGCAACAAGCCTGTGCCTGGTATTTTTCAGCTCAGAGAGCTCATCATGCTGAAAATCCTTCCAGCTTTTTGATGGGTGTTGGTGCTTTGAGGATGTATTTCTGCCTGGCTTGAGCTAAGCCACGCAACCCTAATTCTTTATGCCAGCTGGCTTTGCATGGCAGTGGGTGCCATGGTGCTCCTGCCCCAGGTCCTAGCTGGCCATCAATAGCCTCAGTGCATGCACTGCAAAATTATTTTCATCCTAAATTACTGAAGGCATGAACTCCACAAGAGGCTCTTTTGAACATCTACTCACAGCCGGGTAATGGCAGCAGGCGAGGGCAGCTCCCTGGCTGTTATGGTGACCTCCCCTCCTGCCAAGGGGACCACCAGAGGTGGCACCTCTGGCCACCTGTACCAGCGCTGCCATCAGGCTCCTGCTTTGTGTCCAGGCCTGCCCAGCCTGCAAAAGCTGGCAGCAGACCTAGGTGTAGCTATGTGTATTCAGGGAGAGAGCACAAGGCCAATCCATTTAAAGGCAATGCTGGAATGCAGCTGGAAAACTTCACAGCATCTATCTCCCAGCAGCCTGGTCCCCAAAGAGAAAAGGCAGCAGCTTTGCCGTGCCCCGCTGACACACCACCAACACCAGCCCTGCCTCCTCAGGAATCAAGGAGGGTGCCTTTTTCCAGCCATTCCCAATGGTCCTGCCCACATGCAACCCACTCCAGGAAGGACTGGCTGGATCTCTGCACCCGCCAAGTGCAGGTACAGCAAAGATTATCCTCTCAAACTCTCCTCGACTGTGTCTTCTTTTGCCCTTCAGCAGGAATTTTTGGCTTCAACGGAAATACCTTTTTCTGCATGGCTTCGTTATTTGTGTACAAAGAACACAGGCATGAGATTTAAGAGTTCTGGGAAACACACAGCAGAGAATCCTGAGGAGAAGGTCAAGGTGAATTACTTAGGGCCAAGAACTGGCTCCTTCCTTTTGCTATTGAACAACAAAGAAATATCCAAGTTGTTCCCAGTTGGTATATAGTCACTCTCAGTAAGAAAAACCTGTCAAATATCTTTTTACTGAACTTTTATCCCCTTGGAAATGTATCTATGGTGGAAAAGGATGTGTGTCTCAAGGACTATTTTGCATGTTAAACCTTCTGTAGCAGCGTGCTTTGTTCCCAGGTGGCTTTACTCATGCCCACATGGTGTTGCCTTATGACAAATCAGGAGGACTGTCCCTCCCTCCTTCAGACCCTTTGAATACCTGGTGCATACGGGATAGAGAGGGAGCCAAGCCTTATATTTCAAGGCATGAAATATAAGCCCAGTTAACCAAGGAATTTTAACTGTTTCAAGTCTTTTAATTGGTTGTGGCCTGTCCCTGTGTCTCAAGCACATGTTTCAAGGCAGAAGAAGAGAAGGTAGCTGCGGTGAGACTCATTCCGACCTTGCCTGGGAGGTGAGGTTTGAGCAAACAGTGGCAGGAAACAAAAAAGGGATAAATGGGCAGTGTTTGCCCCAATTGCATCTGCCTGTGTCCCGTCTCCTGCCCTGCCACCCCCAGCACACTGTAGTGCTAGGGTGGGTGAGGAGGAGCATCTACCAAGAAGCTATTGCCAGACATATTCCCTTCTTCTGCTGGATGCCCCATCTCCAGCTGCCAGCCTTCCTGCCAATGACAGCAAAGGCCAACAGCAGCCACAGCTCTGCATTTCCTCCTCACGAGGACCAACTTTAAAATAGGATGTGCAAAGCAAGCCCTCCCTCTCCAGCTCCACTTGAAAAAAAAAGAGCACTCAAACATAGTCACTGCTAGACACATGTTTTTCTGGATCTCTTCTCAGACTTCAAAGGCTGTTCACTCTTGGACCCAAAGGACACGATCCTGGTAGTCCAGTGAGTACACTGATACCTCAGAGCTCATCTGCCAGGAGCAGGAAGCCCAAGCGCTCTGTCCCTCACGGATGTCCCTCTGTGCAAAAGCTGTCACACAAATGACTGAGGCAGGCAGGATCCTGCCTATTTGAGGTCTTCCTGTGCGGGATCCCACCCTAGACAGAGCCTTAAAGAGATCATGTCTGTTTGTGGTAGGAAATGGTAAAAGCCAGAACTTCCCCTCTTTGGCTCCCATAGCATTTAGATTCTTTTAGTAACCTGGAAAAATGCTGCCTCCTACCTGGAAAGACACTGAAAGAGGCTCTACCCTGCGGGGCAGATGGGATGGATGTCCAATCCTGCCATTCTTTCAAAATCCATGTCGAGATTACACCTCCCCTCCCCACCCAACAGTCTTAACTGCCAGGAGGCCCTGAGGGCTACAGAAATACTTCCAGATGCCTGACACATGTGTGGGCTGAGTCCTGGCCTCAGCTGCAAGCCACAGGGTGATATGGATCACCAGAAGAAGCTCCACAGCTCAAGGTTCACACAGCAGAGTGATATCTCAGAAGAGTCAGTTTTGACACCACTGCTGAGCAGCCCACATCTCTCCTGCTCCCTTCTCTGAGACACTGGGACAGAGCTCTCCCAGCAGCAGACCCCAAAAGAAGAGAGGCTTCCCAGAATGACAGAGGAGGGGACATTTTGCCAGTAGCTCGGCACCACATGCTCCAGCAAAGCTCTTAAACACGGGTAGCAGCCTGCAAAGGTGTCTCGCCACACATCTGCACACCCAAAGGGACCTCTCCAAGGAAGGGATGCAGTTTGTGCATGGAGTGGCTGTCCCACGCTGTCACCTTCTTCAGAGAAGCTGCCGCTGTGATGGCCAGAGGATGGAGAGAGTCTCGCGGGAGCTGTTTGAGGCTGACAGGTCAGTCTCCCACCATCCTGCCTACTGGCTCGTGTTTGCATTGAACTCATCAAACTCTGTCTCCATAGTCTGGGTCAAAGCCTCACCAGCATCCAATCTGGGGTGGACACAGGGAAGCACAGCCAAGGTTTGGGACGGTAGCTTACAATATGAGTATCAATACCTGTTTTGCCATGAACTTCCGGGTGAGCCTTTGAGCAAGAATGTGAGAGCACGGTCCTCTTCTCAGGTACACACCTGAAGCCTGACCTCAGACATCTTTCAAACACCTCTGCTCAGTTGGCCTGGGCTGGCAGGGCCAAGAAGCAGCATGCGTTTTTAGGACTGCCGTGACTGTCTCCTGAGTCCACTGGGCAGGAAAGGCTCCTTCCAAATGCTAGACAGAGGCCCAGACAGAGGCTGTTCTTGTCTCATCCCACTTTAGCCAGAGGGCTGAAGGTCTTTCCCTCCAGGAGTTAACAGTGTACAGTGTTTCTGGCTAATATATAAACCTCAGGTTTCGCACAAGGTTTGTGAAAAGCCAGACAGGGCATTTCATGGGCAACATCAAAGTGCATAACCCAGTCCTTACACAGCCCTTTCATGCTTTCTTTGGGAGTTTCAGAAACAGTTTTTTGCAATGTATACTTGGCCCCGGTTATGGGAAGAAAGAAGGAGGAGGTGGAGGTTGTGACCCTGCTCATACTGTGTTTATGAAAATAGTCCTCCACCAAAACAGCACTTGCGCTGCAGTATCGTCCTTGAGACATTCAGTAGAAGCTTTGCGTGCTGTCTCCCACTCCTCCCTCCCTCCCAGCAGAATCCACTCTCTGAAGCCAGGATTTCTAGGAGAGGGTCCACAGCAGAACAGCTTCGTCCGTCAGCACCACCCTTAAGCAAAAGCTCGGGAAGAACTGAGCTCCTGGTTGGACGTGCTGCAAGTGCCAACTGCTCTGTGCAGGAAAGGCCCTGCTTGTTTTCATCTCACACCAAAGCAAGCCAGTGAACGCCGGCTCTGAATTTCTGTGGCGTTCGCATCCATTTAATCATCTCCTTTTCTCACCGTTGGCAATCTTCCTCTGCCAAACCCTCCCCTGGACAAGCTCGGCCCTTTTGTCCCCTGCCACAGCATCCCGAATTCCAAGCTGAGGGCAAAGTGTGCAAAGCCGGGCAGTGGAGTTCCCGCACAGCTGGAAGCCGAGAGCGAGCGAGGGGCTGAGCTCCTCTGCGTTTCTGGGGCCGGGCTGAAGTCCTACTCCAAGTTTAGGCAGCATCACCCGCCAGCTCCATTTAAGGTGGTTTTGAAACCCTCTTGACTTTCCAAACACGCATCCCGATGGGACAAATCCCTACGGGGAGCACTTGGGACCCGCTTTTCCACCGTGGAGTCGGTCGGCGCAGCCGGACCTCTCCCTTTCCCTCTCGCTCCAGCGCCCGCCGCCCGCCCCGCTCCCTCCCCGGCCGCCGCCGCCGCCTCCCCGCACATCCCCCGCTCCCTCCCCGCACATCCCCCGCCGCCGCCCCGCACCTTGCTCGCAGGCTCCCTTGCTCCGCTGGCCGATGGCGGGCTCGCCGCGGCTCTGGGCCCGCAGGCTGGCGGCGCGGAGCTGGCAGCCGCTGCTGTAGGTGAGCCCGTCGCTGCCGCACACCGGGTACCGGCTCTTGCAGAGGCAGACACCGGGCGGACCGGCGGCGGCCGCGGCCGAGAGGGGTCCCGGGGCCGGGCCGCCCTTGGCTTTGCGGCGCTGGCGGCTCTTCACGCACTCGAGGCCGGGGGCGCAGCGTCCCCCCGCCGCCCCGCCGCCGCCGCACGCCTCGCCCTCCCCGCGGCCGCACTGCCAGCAGCAGCCGCAGCCGTCCCGCACCCTGCCCAGCGGGCAGCCCCGCGGCGGCAGCGGGGGGCACCGCGCCGCTTCGCAGGGCCCGCAACCCCCCGCCGCCGCCGGGGCGGGCACCGGCAGCGCCGCCAGCAGCCTCAGCAGCAGCAGCAGCAGCGCGGAGGGCGGCATGGCGGCACGGCGCCGCCCGCCCGCCCCAGGCACTTAAACCGCGGCGGGGGAAACCCCTCCCCGACGGCGCCGGCCCGGCCCCGGCCACGGTCACGGTCACGGTCACGGCCACGGCCCCCACGCCTCGGCAGCGGGGAGCCGCCGTCCGCCGCCGGGCCCTCCGCAACCCCCGGTACCCATACCGGCTGGGGGGATGAGGGGGTCGAGAGTCAATGGACGGATGGAGAACAGTGACAAGTGGTGCCCCGTAGGTGTCCGGGTTGGGACCAGCACTGTTTGATGATACCGTCACTGTAGTGGCAGGACAAGGGGCAATGGTTTGAAATTGGAAGAGGGGAGAT
>JAOTQQ010000032.1:31465475-31541791 GCA_026546715.1 Gallinago undulata | reverse complement strand
CTGGATGGGGCTTTGAGCAACCTGCTCTAGTGGGAGGTGTCCCTGCCCACGGCAGGGGGGTTGGAACTCGATGATCTCTAAGGTCCCTTCCAACTCTAACCATTCTATGATTCTATGATCTCCAGAGGTCACTCCAACCTCAGCTATGCTCTTAAGTCTGTGTCATGGAGCTCTCCAGGTCACCTTTTGGGCTACGTAGGATTGCTGTCTAGGGCTGTGGGACACATCACGGGACGCAGGGGAAGAACATTTTGAGATTGCACAGGACCTTTTCAGGGGAGGAATCAAAGGTGGGAAACGGGAGGGATTTAGCTGACTTAAGGAACAAGTGTGGGAAATAGAATGGTAAGGAGATAAAGAGGGCTAGTTGCGTGTAAATAGTTGGCTGGTGGGTATGCTTGTTGGGCCATGCCCTGCACCTGACCGGTACAATCTGTATGATTCTATGATTCTGTGATTAGGAGCTTGGAGCATCTCCCTTATGAGGAGAGGCTGAGGGACTTGGGTCTTTTTAGTCCAGAGAAGAGAAAGCTGAGGGGGGATCTGATCAATGCTTATAAATACTTAAAGGGTGGGTGTCAAGAGGATGGGGACAGTCTTTTTTCAGTGGTGCCCAGGGGTAGGACAAGAGGAAATGGGCACAAACTGGAATATAAGAAGTTCCAGCTAAACATGAGGAGCAACTTCTTTACTTTGAGGGTGGCAGGTGGTGGAGTCTTCTTCTCTGGAGACATTTAAAACCTGCCTGGATACGTTCCTGTGCAACCTGCTCTAGGTGGATCTGCTTTGGCAGGGGGGTTGGACTAGATGATCTACAGACGTCCCTTCCAACCCCATGTGATTCTGTAATTCTGTGATTCTGTTTAATATCTTCATCAATGACACAGTGGGATCGAGTGCATGCTCAGCAAGTTTACAGAGGACATTAAGCTGAGTGGTGCGGTTGACACACCTGAAGGACAGGGTGCCATCCAGAGGGACCTGGACAAGTTGGAGAAGTGGGCCTGTGTGAATATCATAAGGTTCAACAAGGCCAAGTGCAGGGTCCTGCACTTGGGTCAAGGCAACCTTCCGTACCAATACGGGCTGGAGAGCAGCCCTGCCGAGAAGGACTTGGGGATGCTAGAGGATGAAAAGCTGGACATGGGCCAATGATATGTGCTCACAGTCCAGAAAGCCAACCAAATCCTGGGCTGCATCAATAGAAGTGTGGCTAGCAGGTCAAGGGAGGTGATTCTGCCCTTCTGCTCTGCTGATACCTGTTGGGCAGAGAGCTGCAGGCTTTTTAAGGAACCTGCAGTAGGTCACCAGAGCAAGCCTTTCTGACATGAAGTCATTGTCAGCAGTCCATTTGACAAGAAGAAAAATGTATCTCCAAAAGGAAGAAAGGGGTCAACGTGTTTCCTTTCCTCCACTCAAATATCTTTGTTTCTGTGGCAAAGAGAAGGTGAGCACCCTGGCCTCTGGAGCAGCTTTTCCTCACAAGGAACTTTTCATACTTTGGTGCAGAAGGACCTCTAGTGTTCCTTTTTTAGCTCGTGCTTTAGGCTCACAGCTCTAGCTTGGTATTTCTTAATTTAAAGACTTTCCTATGCACTGTGGAAGGAGATAAGGTCCCCATAGTGTGTGCAGGGAAGTGGCTGAGAAAGACAGGCTGGGTTGCTCCTCCCCGGGGAGAAGTCAATTGCTGTATGCTCCAGGTTCATCTTGCTTTGCTTCCGTGGCTCCTCCACAACCTTTTTTCTTCACCTCAGGGGCCTCTTTGTGTCTTTTGGTGCACCACAGGCTCTTCCGTTCAAATATAATAAATGCTTCTGGTGTCTCAGTAGGAAATTTTCCACTGTGTTTCAGTGAATACCAGTATAAACCTGTAGACTCATGTTGTGCTTCTTGGGACTCTTGTAGAATGCCCCACCAAAACTTGTGCTTAGTATTCAGCAGCATAAAGTTTTCTTAAGCAGATTGAATTTAATTCTTCAGTGGAAGCTAATAGGAATAGAATGGAAATACTCTTATGTGTTTTGAACCATTTCATTGTTCACATGGATATGCCTTATTTTATCACCTGTGGGTGCCTCATCCCTGGAAGTGTTCAAGACCAGGCTGGATGGGACTTTGAGCTATCTGGTCTACTGGGAGGTGTTCCTGCCCACAGCAGGGGGTTGGAACTCGGTGATCTTTAAGGTCCCTTCCAACCCAAACCATTTTATGATTCTGTCATCAGGATGGTCCTGCATGCATTTGAGCATTGGAATGGGCTGCCCAGGGAAGTGGTTGAGGCACCATCCCTGGAGGTGTTCAAAAGATGGGTTGACATGGTGCTGGGGGACATGGTTTAGTGATGGTTTTTTTTCAGAGGTTGATGGTTGGACTAGAAGATCTTGAAGGTCCCTTCCAACCTAGATGATTCTATGATTCTATGCATCACTCCACTGAGACAGTGCGTGAGGTGGAGCTGGCTGGGTGGCCTCTCTTAGGGTGGGGGGAGAAGCTTCCAAGGTCTTCGAAGGCAAGGGAAGATTTAGCAGAGGGTAGGTAGTGAGACCAGAAGCAGACAGCTTTTAGATGTTGATATTTTCCTAAACCGAGCTTTTCACTTGCTGCTTGACTTCACCCAGCCAAGTAGCCCCTCTGAATTTGGGTGGGCTGTTACTCGGGATATGGGGAGCAGCAGAGTAGGGCTCTGGGCTCATAGAAAGCCATGAAGGATGGACATGGCGGGTCACTCTCCGAGGTGAATAATGAAGTCATTACGGGTGCCTTTTCCACATGGAAAACCCCGACATCCTTCTACCTGCTTTCTGGAGCCGGGAGTTCCCCAAAGCCCGGCAGCTCCACGGGTCCGAGGCTGCGCCAGCTCCGGACCTTACAACGGCGGGGATCCCGAGAACCGATTGCGCCCGCTCCCTCCTCCCGCTGCTACCGCATCCACCGAGTTTCGGTTTCCATTTCTCCGCCGGGGCGGGGTGTTCCCGCCGCTGTCCCCGGCGCTGTCGCTGTCCGTGCCTCTCAGCTGTCGGGCGGTCGGCGAGCGGGGATGGCGGCGGGACGGCGACGGGGCAAGCGGCGGAGCCGGGGGAGCGACACCCGGCAGCGGCCGCGGGGCACGGGAGGTACCGACCGGAGAGAGCGGAGGGGGTTCCGGGAGGGCGGCGGGGGCAGCCAGAGCCCTGCCGGGGCTGGGAGCCTCTCGGCCGAGCGGGGACCCGCCGCCGGAGCCGTGGAGATGACACCGCTAAAATCGCAGTGATCTGCTGTGCTGCCCGTCAGGGAGAGGTGCTTAATTATGTCCTAGTGCGAGCAAGTGATGGAGGCTGGAAGGAGGGGGATCACGCTGGGGAAGAGACATGGATTCTCCTCTATGGTTACGAGTAGTGGTTAAGCTGGGGAGGTGTGAGAAGGGTGGGCAGTGAGCCTGCCAACAGAGCAGAGGTGTTAGGTAGATCAGGGAAGGCTGTGCTGATCACCACCTTTCACGTTTGGGCACCCTGTCTCTCAGACACTTGTGCTGCAGTCAGGCCACCCGGGAGCAACCGCATAGAGCCGGTGCCTCAGGGTCAAGAAAGCACCTGAAGCCCTTCAGCTGCAGGCAAGAAGGGATGGACTTTCTGCTGTAAATAGGCAGCTTGTGAATTTTCCACCATTGCTTCTCCAGTGCCTTGTAAGACATCTGACTTCAAGGCATCCCATGCTCGAGGCTGTGACAAATCTGGGGTGGTCAGATACTGCATGAGGTGCCTTATGTCCCCTGGGCACTCTCCACAGCAGTGCATAAGTAATAGACCAAGCTTCTACTGACATTTCATTGATAGTCTTGGCAACCGGTGGCACAGCAGCCTAAGAGATGGAGAAATGCCTTCTAGTCATAGCCAGGAGAGTTGTCTGGCACGAAACCAAGCAGTGGGTAGGACACTGAAACCCCAAGGGGCCTGAGAAAATGTCAGGCACACTTGTCTCACTTCTTCCTGAGGAGCAGAAGCTCTTGGTGAAAGCAGTAGCTCACAGAGACCTTGGGGAGGGGGCCAAGTTAGTTAAAATGACTGCTGCCTTAGCGTGACTGTTGTGCCTGCCTGTATTCATTCTGCAGAGCACAAGCAGTCACAGAGGAATGAGAAGATGCAATGTTCAAACCACGATGCAACACATACGCTCATTCTCTCTGCTAATGGGAAGCTTTCTGAACACTGGGCTACAGCTTCAGCCAACTGCCCAAAGATAAGGTAAGAAGCTTTCCTTCTTATGGGGTGAAGGGTGGAGGTATGGATAATAGCCATAAGGTAAAGGTAACATCCAAGAGACTAATGCCTGTTCCTGTTGTAGAGAGGGAACTGGAACACATTCCTTCTTAGTACCCAAAACTTTATCTTCTTTTGTTACCCAGCAAGAAGTACACTGATTTTAAGACCTGAGCTGCTTGGGATGTGCATGACATGGGTTTCTCTCAAACTTACTAAGGATGGGTAAATGACTTGCAAATCACAAGTGGCTTGGGTCAGACCCAATCACATCTGAACCTTGCCACCTTCTGATTAATCAGTGAAGGTAACCACCATCTGAAAATGGCAGAGCAGTTTGCTGTGGGATGTTCTGTTGACTGGCCCAGGGCTGAGCCTGATTCTCTTCCAGCTTCCCGTGGTGCTAACCACATTCAAATCAGTTAGCCCAGCTGCAGTAGGTTAGCATAAGGGCAGGGTGAATCAGCTTACAGGTGGCCTATATTTTCCACATAATTCCTGCTCAACATGTTAGGACTTGATGAGCAGAGGATCTTTTTCATTTACTTTGTGTCATGGCACAGCATCTATCTATTTTGTTTTGTTACATTTTGTTATGTTTTGGTTTTCCTTATTTTTGTAGGCTGGTGAAAGAACTAGGAAACGAAAATATTGTTCAAATAGCATGTGGGGACCAGCACGCCATGGCGCTCTCCAGAGGTAGTCTCTTTCAAGAACACTTCTCCTCCAAACGGGAGTCACATTATGGCAGTTGTGCTCTCAGAAGGGAGTGGTTAAACTCCTTCCAGTAGTTGGTGATGCCATCAGAGAGCAATGAGCAATGGGTGGGGGACATAAAGTGCGCTGGGTCAGTGCTGCCCTTTGCTTCCAGGGACCTGCAGCTCTGTCTCTCTCTAGTTCCTTAGTGTTACCCCTCCTCAAAGGAGTATTGTGGTGAGCAGATGTGGCTATCCCACTCTGCAGTCACCAGACCTGATCACTCTTAAGTTGGAGCACTTCTCTGGTTGGGAACTTCTTGAAAGTATGGCTTTAGAAGTGGGAATGCCTTGCCTTTATTCTTCTTGTGCTGAGTCACACAGGCAGTATGAGACTGCCTCAAAGGGGTTAGAAGCATACAGGAAGATTTGGTTGCTGCTGATGGTCTCACCTTGTAGCTAGAGCCCTGAAAGCAGTACTGATTTTTGCTCCCACTCCCAAAGTGCAAAGACTCAAGGGAAACAGTGAGGCTGAGCTGTATTCTTCTGTTCCGTGCATGAAGGAGGTGAACTCTTCACCTGGGGCCAGAACACCCATGGTCAGCTTGGAGTGGGGAACCAAACCACGCTCATCCTCCAACCACAGCTGGTGAAAAGCATAAAGGGCATCCCACTCGCTCAAATCGCTGCTGGAGGAGCTCACAGTGCTGCCGTGTCACTCTCCGGAGCTGTGTACTCCTGGGGAAAGAATGATTTTGGACAGCTGGGACTTGGAGACACAAAAGGTAAGGAAGGACAGCAGTAGTCAGGTGTTTCCTGGTCAATGAACTTACTGCAGACACTGGAGTGGCTCCTCAGGACTGTCAAGCTCCATTGGAGCAGCAGCAGCCAGTAAAGTCTTTTGAAGAAAGTATATCTGGATAAGTTATCTGTTTCCTGACCGGGAAAGGCATACAGGGACAAGGGGTTTAGGGGTTGTACTTCTACAGAGAACTTCTGGTTGTTTTATGTGGTGAACTGAATGACATGGACTCTTAAAAGGTCTCAGAGGTCTCTTTGCCTCCTCCCATGCTCTCTCCAGGCAGTCTTTGCCTTCTTTGCCTTTTAATTCTCTGTAAAGACAAGGTTAGAGAAGAATTTAAATCACTCATTGTCTTCAAACCTAGAAGGCTAGAGGAGAGTTGTTTTAGCTAGACAGAACCTCAAATCAGCAGGACCTGGGTGAGTTCACACCCTTGAGAGCCAGATATTTTGAAGCCAAGTACCTTTTGGCAAGCAGATGTGAAAGCATGGAGTTTTGTTTCCTGACCAGGAAACAAACATTGAATGTAAATGAAAATACTATGAGAAAGAGTATGTTTTAGCAGAGGGTAGAAAACAACTTGAACCCAAGTTGTAAATACATGAATTGCTATAAGAGAGGACTGAAAAGCACTAAACCCCTCTATTTTCCAAATCTTTCTTTGTGTAAGACCCCCAGTACTCTCACTTCAGCAGTGCTATCTCCTTTCCAGACAGGGGCTGCCCATCATACGTTGGAGCGTTAGAGCACTGGAAGACTGTATTTATCTCGTGTGGGGCAGATCATACTGCAGTTCTCTCCAAGGTGAGTCTGAAATGGAAGGTCTGAGCATCTGAGACCTCATCCTGGGAGAAAAGATACGCTGCTAGAAGTCAGCATGTGGAAATTGGGGTGGCAACACCTGCTTCTATCTGAGCCTGAAGACGATTCCCAAGGGATGCTAACTAAGCTATTGGGAAAACTGGCCTTGTCTCAGATTCCATCACCTGTGTGCAGGCTTTTGCAGGGAGATAATGAATGGGAGTCCTGGGGAAAAGAAGTCCAGCTCAACTCTCAGTGTTTTTGAAAATATCTTTTTTTTGGGATTGGGGAATTCAGAAAATTTAAATGATAGCCAATGCAGTAGCGTTTACTCATATATGTAAAGCACTTAAGCAACAGACAATTATTCTCAGGAGCTAAATTGCTTTTCTCAGGAGTTAGATGATTTGGACATTAGACAATATAAGATGAGGCTTGATGAGAAGTGAACTTGACATGTGTTTGAATTGGGGATGTTTGGAATCAAGTCCCATATAATGTATTGTGTCTTGCTGGCTCTTGGTGGTGACCGTTTGAATGCTGGCAATAGTGCAGTGATCCTGTTGTTTGCTTCTTCATCTTCAAGGAGGGTCTGGTGTGCACCTTTGGAGCGGGAGGGGCTGGCCAGCTTGGTCACAACTCCACCCGGAATGAACTCGTGCCTCGTGTGGTGGCTGAGCTGTGGGGAGCAAGAGTTTCACAGATTGCCTGCGGCAGGTGGGAAAGTACCAATAACATGCCTTCTAAGGTCAAGGTCTTAGGGGAATCACCAAAGAATAGGAGGGAGGGGAGTCACCAAGATGTTCAAATCCCTGTATCCCAGTAGGCCAGCACTGTCAGAATAATGCCCACTCTTCAAGTGTAAGCCACCCTTCTGCCACAACACCAGTGAAAGCAGAACCCTCAGCCTATGCCAGCAGAGGGAGAGGGCTCTCCCAGACAAGCCAGAAAGCCCTTGGTTTTTTGCTCTTTTAAGAAATGAAGGGTGTACTGGGTTCCAAAGGGCAAAAGACTGTCAAAAGCCTGCACTGGGAAAGTCGCAGAATTCCTTTCCACTTTGACAAACTGGTGGGTCCTTAAAAAGAACCAAAGAGTTGTGATAATTACCCAGTTTCATTCTGCATTTCTGGGGCTGGGGCAGAAAAAGTCTCCTTTTCTGGAGTCAGCTTTCCTGGGCTTTGTGTCAGGTTCAGCAGCATAGAAATTGCCCTTTAAAAAAATGGAAGAGAGTGAAGCTAGCAAGGTGTAACACTTTATTTTCGCATGTGGAACCAGGGTAAATCACAAACATTAGAGGACAGTATAGGAAATTTGAGTCCACGTGTTTCTTTATTGCTGGATGTTTATGCAAGGAAGGGTCCTAAAACTCCGGTTAAAGGGATTCTTTAGCTGGACTGTCAGGGCTTTTAAAGATGACCCTCAGCTATTCACTCTGAAAATGCACTGTAAACTTTGTTTTTATTTGATAATACCACTAGCCCAGTGGTATTAGCTTACTATGACCGTTTTTCTTTTTCTGAACAGACAGCACACCCTGGTCTATGTCCCCTCCTTGGACAAAGTCTATGCATTTGGTGCTGGTGAAAAGGGACAGCTGGGAGATCGGTCTAATCAGTTGATACCACTTCCCATCAATTCACCAGTGGATACTGGAAAATCCCCTCAGGGTAATGACCATTGCACAATGTACAATGACATTGTCCAATCTCTATTTGTTTCTTCTAGTGAGTTGTTTGCTTTCGTGATTTCATGTTTGTGCTGAGAGGCTAACATTATATCTTATGCTTGCTTGGTCATTGCAACAGACTTTACAATGGATAATTCCATTTGCTGCTTGATCTATCATCATCATGGGTAATGGCCACATAGGATCAACTTTTAGACAGACAGCTACTATCTGAGGGTTCTTCTTACTGTTCCACATCTGTGCACTGAACTCTCAGAACATAATTGTCTCTTCAAATATTCCCTTGAATATCTTTTTACTCTTTCACAGAAAACAACACATCACAGAAGGTGATTCAAAATATTGCAGGAGAAAAACAAAGTATTGCCCTTTGCAAGAACAAGGTATGCGTATATTTGATCACAGCTTCTAATTTTACCATTTTTCACGCTGCCGGAAACATTTGGATTTCCCATCCTGCTTTAGCCCTCCAAGTTTACTTATGTCTCTTGCAGTTCTTTCCATGTTTACCCGGAAACTGACTTGCATTGCAATTACATATCCGTTCTGTGGTTAATGCAGCTGAATCGTGCTGGACAACCACTAATTTGTTCATAGTTAGGCTGAAATCCTTTAATGATTGGCTTGAAAAAAGAGAATCCCATCTGCTAGACCTGTAATCTTGTCGATATTTTAATATATTTTCATGCATTTCGCACAGGATTCTTATTTGAATGGTATTGCCACTCTGAAGGATGAAGATGTGGATGCATGGATTTCCAATTCCAGTTTTCAACGCTGGGAGAGTGTAAAAAAGTAAGTTAGAAACCTGCGGGGTTCCCTCACTTCCCTCCTCTGCCAGTACATGACTTTCTCTAAAAATTATTATTCTTTGGACACTATTGTAGGAACTGATGTTCAAGAATTTAGCCGAGACAGAATCTTCTACTGGCACTTCTTACTTAGTTTTTGCACAGGAGAAAGATTTGTTGATAAACAACAGCCCTCTGAGAATCCTTTTGCAGGAAGAGAGTGGACGTGTTGCCGGGGTCTGGAAGCCTGTCCTCTTCTTGCACAGAGTGGCTGTTAAGCTGATGAAGAGCTGACAAGTTAAATCAGTGAAAGATTCGGTCTGCAGACCGAGGTCTTGTGCAAAAATCATAATTCAGAGTACCCAGACTAGAATGTTTTGTGTGCATCCGCATTTAAAAATTAGTGATCACTTCTTTAGTTACCTATTTCCAAAGCAGTAAGTATATACTGCTGTGGGGAGCCTTACGCTTATGGCTGAGAATTATGATGATGTAGTCTTTTTCCAGATCTTACGCGGGAGGTTATTTTCTTTGGGAAAGTCTGACTCCAGCTGTCGATTTTGAGCATTTAAAAATCTTGGCTAATTTGGATCTAAGCATTTCCCCAATGACTTTTAGTACAGTTTAGATCATATGGAAAACGGTTGTTGAGAAGGTGAAGGAGAGAGGGTTCTCTCCAGATCCCTATAGGAAGGGCCTGACAGCAAATCACATGATAAAATAGCTGCTTTGGAAAGAATGGAACCAGGAATACAGGTAGTGAGAAAGTCCCAGCCTTCAGATGCTGGGAACATTTTTGTTCTTTCAGAATTAAAAACCTGAAGTTGCTCCTCATGCTGAAGGAGGATTGACTTTGGTTTGTTGTTTACTATCAGGAATATTGGACTGATCTTTTCATCTGAGGCTTGCATCAACGGAAGCTTCCTGGAAAAAAGGTAGAGTGTGCTGATTTAGACGTAACAGAATATATTGACTGCATGTAAACTGACCAGAAAGTGTTCTTTGAGACCAGAAAGTGTTACTTTAGGCCACGTATATAGAGAAGATTAGTCGTATCTGAATTTGAAAGAAGCAAGTCTGCATTTCTCAAAGTCCAAGCTAAAATAAAGTTTTTTATCCCCCCAGTCCTATTGAAATGTGCTACAGACGCTCACATTCTAGAAGATTATCCCATAGTGACATTTGACAGATGATGATAATCTCTTTAGGCAATATTACGGCTCCCAAAAAGGATACATAATAGCTCCTCCCAGCAGTTGAGTTGCAAGTCATTTTAGGGTGAAATACAGGAAGCATATCTTTAACAGTGCACAGCTACACAAGAATGGAAGGACAGAATATCCATCAGGGCACACCACAGTGAGAATATCTTCTTATAATAGACGAAATTATACCCGCTGGGGTCACAGCTGAATTTTCCAAGTATTTTCTGATGTTAGGATGCTTCAGTGTTCAGTCAGTAACAAAAAACAGCTTCTCACATCATTTGGTGTTCTTTTTTCTTTTACCTTTGTGATAGAGACAAACATTTCAAAACTTCAAAAGAATTTTTGGGTATAGACTTGTCAGAAGTGGAATGTTTTTATAAGAAGATCAGCAAGAAGCCAAATGTTTTCGAGGAGGTAAGGATTTGAAGTAAGGATTCTCACTATGCAGATACTGAGAAGTTCTGGGTTTGTGTGTGAAACTTGGGAATTTCATGCCAACCTAATTCATAGATGATTTTGGCAAAATGTAATTGCATTTTTAACCCTTGTTTCTTTTTTTTTTTTTCCCCTTCTGAAGGTGCAAAACCAGATCAAGATGTTACTACCATCATTGTCTTCCTCTCCCATCTCACCTGAAAATTTCAGAGTCTACCTGATCTTGCCTTTCCTTCTTCAGGGAGAGGATGGCAGCTCTTTCCATTGTCTTGGGCTGCTAGCAGAAGCAATCATGAGGCTCCAGTCAAAGGACCTGCAAACTCTTGGTAGGGTTTCATGATGACACAACTAACTGATTAACTGATTTAATCAGCTGTGGAGCAAGAGTTAGTATCACTGATGTAATTTGTTACAGAGTTCTGCCTGAAAGAAAAGCTTTTGGTAGAAGTAGAAACATGGGGACTACACAGAAAGACACAAGAAAAAAAATAAATTCTGAGTCCGAGGTTTATTAGTTTTTGTAGTGCAAAATTAAGTATTTTTTGGTTTAGTTGATTTGATAAAAAGAGAAAATCCAGCTTTGTTTATTAGCACGGATACTTCAGTAGCTGTTTCCTTTGCAGAATGCCTGTGGTCAAATCTAGAAACATCCTTTTTCAATAAGCTGGTCATTCTATATCAGAAGGTTTCCCAGAAAAAACTGTCTCGATTCATCACCGCAGTCAGAGACTACCAAAGAAACATTTTTGCCCTGCACCCCCATGAAACTGTGACTCTCCAAATACTGCAGACTCTTTACCAGGTGAGAAAGTGTTTGGATGGTGACTAGACAGGACGTATCAGTTGGAGTTAGAGTATTTTAATCCTTTTTACTTGTTGAATTCTCTGGTTTTCCTTCTTACAAGGGAACACGCAGCCTTGTCATTTGACATTGCTTCAGGAATCTCATTGGCTCTACACCAGCCCAGCTTTGAAGGAATCCTGTTGTGCCTGGCTGACCCTCTATAGAAAATGAAAATCTGAAGCATGTTCTAGCCCCTGGCAGGGCGAGGAATGTGCTCAGGGGTGTGAGGAATGCAGGCATTGATGCGTACAGAGCTATAGATGTGGTGTCCGTTACCATTCCCCTTTGTGCTGGTGAGATCCCTCACCCCAGGAGCTGCTCACAGCGTATAGAAGATGACTCCTCTGCTTGGCACATGGTGGCTGCCACAGTAACCCTGCGTGACATTTAAAGAGCCTGTTACCAGATAAATTTTCTGGGACAACAAAATTAGAGCTGCAGACGCACAAGGGGAAGAAAGGGGGCAATCACTGTACTCTTCTTGACAGCCATCCTTTCTCCCGCTGAGATGCTCAAGGTTTAGGAAAGTAAAGAGCTCAAGCATGCACCTAGTATGAATTAGAGAAAGCCGTTAAAATCTGTTCAGAATTGAATATCCTTTTGGCTGAGAATGCAGATTTGGGCCTCAAAGTTTAGACTCTTGAATCTGTATTTATCCAGATAAATACACTCAAAAGTGCAAACAATGTAAGTGGCTATGTTGTTTGGAGCTTTACATGTTCACCATCTCCCCGAAAATACTACCTTTGCCAGGAAATAAGTACGAAGATGAATAGGGAACTTCAGATTCTCCTGCAACATGAGAGACACTCAAAGTGAAACATAACTTTCCCGGTGGAGTCCTGTTAAGGGGTCTTCACTGTAAAGGAAAATCACTTTCCTGGTAGTTTATACCTGGCTTTCTGAGACTTTTCACTATTGGGTGCTGTGCTACTTGTACACTTCTGTGCAGGGCCTCCAAGCTCTTTCTGCAGAGCCCTGCTACTCCTCTGTCCTGCCCTGCCACACAGAAGTGTAGCTCGCTGTGTCTGATGACACTCCTTTTCACATGCCGTGTATCAATGCAGGTGAACTCCAGGACTGGTTTCAGAGTACAAGAAAATAAGTTCTATGTGCCTCAAGTGAAAGAGATTATCTCATGGTGTTGGCTCATTACTCCGGGACATGTAAGTATAAAACACTACCAGCAATGCAAAACACTTTTTTCCACACTTTATTTAAATGAGTCGATATAGATGGAAATCAACTCTAGACTCTTGCCCGGTACATCTCAAAGACTGCATTTACCTAGTCCTCCAGCTGTTCTAAATTATGCAAGCCATTTACCAACCCAGCTGTATTTTAGCAGCTACAATAGTGACTTTAGTGAGATGACCCCTGATTCTCGGGGGTCTATTTGCTTTGAACCTGTGACCTGTGTGAAACAGCCATGAGGGATGGTTGCTGTGCTTCTCGTTACTCTGGATTTTGTTATGTTTAATTAACAGAAATACTGTGAGGTCTCTTTAAACTTTTATGTAGAAATCCTATTGAGCATTTCAGTATACTTACATCTAAAAACAAAGCTGTGGTAATTAAAAATAATCTAGGAAACGGTCCATTTCTGAATGACATGAGGGAATAAAATTAGCTACCAAATGCAATTAGTTGTCACAGCGAACAGCATGAAATCGTACTGTGGATAGTAGGGGCTTCCTTAGGCAAAAAATGCATTTTTCTGGCAACTTGGCTGGAACTCTCAGGGAAACTGCCTCATTCTCTCATAACCTTTCACTTGCTAATGTACCAATTTTGTACCAATTAACTAGAGTGGAGGAGGAGGTTTGAGAAACGGTATAGAATCAAAAGCCAAATAAGACATTACCTGAAGCTGCTGCCTTATAATACCGGAGGTGTAACACTTTGAATTAGATTATTTTGTATACCAGTTTCTACTTTTGGCGTTGCAGATAATAAACCCAATGTTTTTTAACAACAGTGTATCATCACCTGGGTATCCAGGGCATTTTCACCATGTGTTTTGATTTAGCTGAATTACGGAGGATGCTATTAAAATCACTCTCTCCCTATTCTGTTCTTGGGGGTCTGTAACACCAGTGTCTGCCCGCATAGACAGTTCAGATGCCTGTCAGGGTTTCCTGCTCACCGAAGTGTTTAGAAGCCGCTTTTAAAACCCGTGCCTCTGCTGGTGTAGCGTTCATGTACAGCACGAGGGCATCTTTCAGAGACACAGGAGTTTGCCAGCGTACAGGCTGGCAGCTCCATCTGCACATGTATCCCCAGACTCTGATTTTGCAAGAGAATCACCACGTCTTTTTCTTTCTTGTCACTTCAGTTATTTCAGCTGGCCATGTGGAAGCTGACCAAATACCCGTGCATCTTTGACATGCAAGACAAGAACACAATTTTTTCTACAGAACGCAAGGCCCTGTCCAGCCCCTTCAATAATGTAAGTGTGGCCTCTTTTTTTTTTTTTTTTAAACAATTTAGAAGAGAGAAACACACTGCTAATACACTGCTACTTCACTCTTCAGATACCCTTAGCACTGGTGGACTACGAAGAGCACATTTTAATAGCTGACAGACAGCACCTTCTCCAAGACATATGGACCTACTTAAATTCTGCACAAACCTCCCATTTCAGAAAGATCTTAAAGGTAAGATACTGAATTGTATTATTTGTTAGCCCTGCCATCAAGCTTTGTTGGCATAAGTTAAATGCAAGTGGCAGTGCTATTTACTGTGAGGTTGCTTTGGGGTAATGTAATAGGATTCTCAGTAAACTGGTAATGGGCAAAGTCCACGACTATTATCGCTAGACTGACTTTAGAGGCTCTGGGCTAGTTTGCTGTATGTGAAAAACCCAGTGGCGGGGGAGCCAGCATTACACGCCAGCAAGTCACATAGCCACAGAACCCATTTCTGTCATGGAGATACTGCCTGAAGGGAAAGGAAGGACAGTGCCAGCAAGAGAGATGAAAAGCGGATTATAATGCTGCTGTCTCTGAGTGGAGACATTAATTCTGGACATAGAGACATAGGTATCACCCAAGTAAATGTCTTCATTTATGTCGTTTGGTTATTAAACACCAGCTTAATTTATTTTGTGTTCTTCTGACAGTGAGACATCAGTTCAAAACAAATAAACAAACCCAAAGCTCGCAATTCAGAGACTCATATTGCTGCATGTTATCATTGCTTATTATTTAAGATCAGTTATTCCAGTCAGGGTACAGTCCTTCCTTATAAAAATCACCACCACCTAGAAGATTTTTCTTAGTGCCACTATAAACACACACCACTCTTGAAGGGATACACTAGAAGGAATTAGTTCTTCTTGTTCCTCCTCTTTATCTGCCTTAGCAATAATTAAGTAATAGGCTGCTGCAGATGACTTTATACGGTCCAGGTACCACTAGAAAAAATGACGAGAGTCAGTAGTGCCAGAAGGGAACTCCTCAGATCAGCTGTGTACCTGATGAGATTAAATAAACGGTGTTGCTTTAGAGAAGCCCAGGAGTTGGCAAATGCGTTGCGCTAGTTGTGCCTAAAAAGCTTAATCCCCATCCAGGTCCACAGATGGAAGAACACATAAACAGGTATTGTAACAGGAAGGAGGAGGCTGTAGAAACATAAGCTGCTTGTGCTGGTGCAGCCCTGGGGGAAGGTTTCATCCATGCTGGCTGAGTAAAACAAGCCTGCTAGTGACAGGAGGGGAACCAGTACGGTCAGTGTGGGCAGGGAGGGGAGCAGGCCTCCTCCAGCCATGGTTCCCAGTTTACCGCTGTGGCTGATAGGTGCCTCAGGGCTGCTTTGAACCCTCGGCTGAGGGCTTCTTCTGAGTCGTCCTGGCAGCTTCTGGGATCATGTTCGGGATGCCGTCGATGACAGGGTAGGCAATGCCCAGCTCCTCGTTAATGAGCTCGTTGGTAGCTTCGTCATACCTGGCCAGACAAAGAATTAAAAAACAAAACAAAAACAACCAAAACCAAAAGGAGTGAATAAGCCGGGTTTGCCCTTTAGTAGCCCCTCAGGAAGGAAAGGAACGGTGGGGAGGCATCAGCAGGCCCCAGAGGGCCCGGCCCCCTCACCTTAGCGGCCGCTTGGACAGCGGGCACACCAGGAAACGCAGCAGCGACGGCTCCAGCCGCGCCGAGCCTGGGACCTGCCCCGGTTCCTGGCCCTGCCCGCTGCTCGCTGCCCGCCGCAACACCGCCGTGGCAACACGCAACATGGCCGCTGCCGCCGCCCGGGGGGTGTTGGCGGGAGGGCCGGAAGCGTTCCTCAGCGCCGCTTCCGGTCCTTTTGCCAATCCCCCCCGGGCTGCGCG
This sequence comes from Gallinago undulata, assembly GCA_026546715.1. Lineage (NCBI taxonomy): Eukaryota > Metazoa > Chordata > Aves > Charadriiformes > Scolopacidae > Gallinago > Gallinago undulata. The sequence continues at coordinate 31,525,963 of JAOTQQ010000032.1, read as the reverse complement.
GTAGCCCAAGCCTAGTGGTTCCGCTTCCCCTCCGTTTTCCCCCCTTCCTCCCCGGTGTCGGTGCCCCAGTCGCTATGTGTGTCTCGGGCCTGGCAGGTGTGCTTCGTGGGCGAGGAAGGAGTGGACCAAGGCGGGCCGTCGCAGGAGCTCTTCAGCGTCGCCGCCAGGAGCCTCTGCCGGCCCCATAGTGGAGCCTTCTGCCTCCTTGCCTCCGGCCTGGCGTGGTTCCCCACTCAGGTAAGGAAGGGGCTGAGCTGAGGAGGCCGAGAGCCTGGTCCAGGGAAAGACTTTTTTTTTTTTTTTTTGTAAATATATTTGTTTTTAATCAGACGTCAAGCTGCGATGACATCTTCTTCCGAATTGGGATGCTGTGCGGAATGGCCCTGTATAACGGGTGCATGGTGCCCTTCCCCTTCCCCAGGGCTCTCTACAAGAAGCTGCTGGGCCTGGAACCCACCCTGGAGGACTTCAAGGAGCTGTTACCAGATGTCAGCCGGTATGAGCCAGGCCGGGAAGCTATGGCTCAGGCGGGTCTCCTCACTTGATGATGGGCATGGAGATAGAATCATAGAATGGTTAGAGTTGGAAGGGACCTTAAAGATCGAGTTCCAACCCCCCTGCCCTGGACAGGGACACCTCCCACCAGACCAGGTTGCTCACAGTCCCATCCAGCCTGGCCTTGAACCCCTCCAGGGATGGGGCAGCCACAACAGAAAACTTCTCTGGGAAGCAAAGTTAGCAAAGTTTTGCATCTAACCTCAGGCAGTGGAGACACCATAAGTACAGCCTTTAGACCACTGTTGACCACTCCATAAGAGTATTTTAAAGGGGAATTTTTATACCCTTACATGGGATTTCCTCAGTTCTTAGAAGCTGCATACCCACAACAAAAACGCTCCCTGTAGGTTGATGGGAAATAAAGATTTGACTCCAAGGCTGTAGTCAGGGTACCTGTGGCAGCTAGGTTTGCCATTGCAGTGCTGCTAAAAGCCTCAGGCTTCTAAGGTGAGCCTTGTCCAGGACGCAGATGTTGCTCTCAAACAGAGGCTGGTATTGCCAAAATAATAAGCTGAGCCCTGTGGCTTAGAAAGGGTCAGGTTTGTGCTCCACATGAACTTAAGTCCACATTGTGAATATATAGTTCAAAACTACTTTGAACTTGGAAGAACTAAACACACTATTGTTGTTGTGTTTTTTTTCTGATTTACCAGTTATCAATGATGTTACATAGAAGCACAGTATTAGCCTATGCTGTGCTTCTGTCAAATCTAAGAACCTGTATGTGGGGTTTCCACCCACTGGAAAAGGAGATTTCAGGCAGATATGTCAGCAAGAGGTGCTGCTGCCACCAGCATAAAGCTTCTAGGCCCCTGAAGCCCAGCTTTCTACGCAAGTGTTATAAATAGCCAAGAAGATGAGAACCCCTTCTCGTGAGCCAAGGACTGTTCAAGTGGACTGAAACATCAGGTTGCCTGCAATATTTTGAGAGATGCACTCCAAAACAGTTCTACCAGATCGTCCCCCTGGACCACACTTAATGCCTTGCTAAATGATACTTGGAAGAACAAGGCTGTGGCCCAAGCCTGCTTGGCATGGAACTTTACATAAAGTTATTACCACAGGGTGTAGGGGTGGACTTGCCTGGAGTCCTTCATGGTGAAGGCATTTGCCCTCAGCTCATGGCAGCAGTGGCACATAAGTGTACAGATCAGTTTAGGGCCGTATGGGAAGGTTCTGTGTGAGTACAGTTGCTCTGTATGTATGTGCATTTAAATACTGTTTGTCCAAGGATAGCTTTCAGCAGAATTTGAAAGTGCATTGAATGTCTCTTTTTTCCTCTTTGTTTTTTCGAAAGGAGACTTCAGGGAATTTTGGATGAAGAATCTGATCAAGTCCTTGAGAGCCTGGACATGGACTTCACGGTAAGACATTATTATGCCATTCAGACCTGCTGTGCATGTGCTCAGGTAAGACAATGTTGTACTGCAAATGACACAACTTGTCTGTAAACTCAAACTAGTAAGAGTGCTATGTCAGGCCCTACAGAAAGAAAGAATGCTAGAGGTAGCACATGTATGGCTGTCATATATAGATATAGCATCTGGTGTTCTCATTTATTTGCGTAGATAATAGAAGAAGGAGGTTCCATTGTTGAACTTAAACAAAATGGTGCCAACATTCCTGTCACTAAGGATAACAGGTCAGTTTTACTTTTCTTTTTCCTATCCTGTTGTCTTGTTCCGAGCGTATGAAATATCATATCTATCCCCATCCCCATATAGTCTTAGAAAATACTGAACAGCAGCATTGTGCTGTTGGCTCAGTAAGTTGTATGCTTTCGGTTCTCACTCGCTGTATGTCCTGTGTATGTGTCAGACATTGGCAGTTTGTGCAAGCAGTGGATAAGAAAGGGATCCTTGGACATCCTGGCATCTGCATATACAGACATGCATGGCCTTGTTGGGGAAATTCCTAAAAAATGTATAAAATATCCCTGAACAACTTTTTCAGGGAAATGCAGGCAACTTGTTCAGGAAATCCAGCCATTGGTACACCTCTATAAGGCTGTTTTATGAGCAAAAAATTTCCTGCTTAGTTATGCGTATGGAATGTATTTTCTGTGTAACAGAGGAGGAGCAATCTGTCAATAAGGTATTGAGTCAATATTAACCTCAGCACAGGGGACGGAGAGAAATTCTGTGGCCTGAGTTATGCAGATAATCTGAGGATTTATAGGGCTGTTTAGGAAGCTTAAAGAATTTACATTGAATTGATTGTGCAAGAACAACATCACTAAATGAATCTGCATCACAAACAGAAGAGTGAAACTACTAATTAGCAGCTGTGCAAATATTTATTTTGACTTCAGGGTAGTTCTTGGGCATTCGGTAGGAGTTTTGGTGAATTTATACCATTTAGGTCTGCTAGATTCCATCTTAACAGTGAAGTGTCTGATAGGATTTCATTGGAGAGCTCACGTGAAGCACAAGGAGGATGATCAAAATGAATCCATGTTGGCCAGCATTCTTTTTTATTTGTGATGATCCTCCCAGCTGATTCAGGGAATAAATAATTGCCAGCGATGACTGCTCTCCAGTAAAGACTGAGTCTTTACTGGAGAGCAGGTCATATGCAATAAAGGAATATGGAATAAAGTTCTCTGTAATTCTCCTTCTTAAAAAAGCACCTATTGCATTGCTTGTTTGATTCAAAATATCTTTGCAGGAAGGAATTTGTTGACTTGTATGTGAATTATGTGTTCAATGAATCGATACGGAAGCCATTTGGGGACTTTAAGAAAGGGTTTCTAAGAGGCTGCCCAGCTGGAAGTTGGACGATGTTTCTCCCTGTACAGCTTCAGATTATTCTCCAGGGACACACAAAATACGACTGGAAGCTGCTGCAAAAGGTATTGGATACAAGTACATAAGTCTGCTGAGCCTAAACTCTTTCTGACATGTTCTTTTGTTGAGTGTATAAGTCGTGAACAGAAAAACAGAAGTGCTCAAGGGACTTTCTCTTTTCTTGATTTGTGTCATTGTTTTGAGTCTCTTTCTAATCTACATCAGATACAAGAATAAAGGGGGCTAAAAATCAAGGATCGTCATATGAATCTTTGAAAAACAAATGAACAAGCAGATTCCAGAGGTTAAGAGGATTTTAGTATCTATGAACAGGATTATCAAATTTATCGGATAAACTGTTGTTGCTTTAAATAAAAATTGAAATAGTGAGGATTAACTGGCCAGTTTTATTTTTATCCCTTCGACAGAATGTGGCATACATACAGTATGGAATTTTAGATGAAACCATCAAGAATTTTTGGACTGTGTTTCACGAACTCCCAGAAGAAAAAAAGAAAAAGTTTCTTGGTAATGTATCAGGCATTTTAAACTTTTCACAGCCCTTTTCTTCCCCCCACAACACACATTTTAGATGCTTGGACATGAAAAATACTATAGTTCCAAACTGCTTTTCACCATGTTTCCTCACACTCCTCTCCCCCCAGTCCCCATCTTCCAGTGAAAGCCACAAAGAGAAGTGACACAAAGAATTGCACAGACACCGTTCTGACCCTTCTCATATCCCTTGAGGCTTGTCTGAGTGCATCTGACTGCCTTGAACCTTGCCATTACTTTATCCTTTACTTCTGTGGTTTTCCGTTGTTGGTCAGAGGCCTCAGCCTGTATGAGCAGACCATGCTGATGTAAGCAGTTCAGCTTTCTCAAAGGATGGCAGAAGCCAGCTTATCCTTTTTAAATGTAGAAGGTCAAACCTAGCCTGGCCTTTTTCATCCCCAAAGTCTATATAAGTAGAAGAGCACTTACAGTTATCAGTCAGCAAGAGAATTTGTTATATTCAGGTACAAATTCAACAGAACATAATAATTAGCTCATGGAAATAGCCCTATTTTTACACTAATTTTCCCTCATGATTTTCATCCTCTGATAACATTATCTGTTTTAATTTGCTAACTTGTTTTTGCTTTTCCCCTTCAGCTTTTTTGACAGGATCTAATCGAATCCCTGGCTATGAACAGGAAAATTTTAATTTTGCTATCATAGATCCTGAAGTGGAAAATCCGGATGAGTTCTATCCTTCTGCCAATACCTGCTCCCACATTTTGTTCCTCCCCAGATACAGCAGTAAAAGAATACTCAAGAAAAAGCTGCTCTATGCCATAGAGCGTAATGAAACTTTTTTCTTGCCCTAGCCCTTGGTCAGGAGCACTTTAAAGCAAAAATAAGAAAACAAGTCTTTCTTTCATTTGTCCTATTTTTGTTTTAATAACTCCAGTTTACTGGAGTTATTAAGCATACTGCCTTATGTTTACTGCACTTTATAAACACTTGAGTGTGTAGATTCACTCAGATTTTTGTACTGATTATAAAAATGAGCTTAGACCAGATACCTGATTGTTAGATTATAAAGTTAGGAAAGAAGAATCGTATTTAACAAGCTTCCAAGAAGTAAGCTGATAACCAAATTTATTTACATGTAGGTCCATCCTGTCTGCGTTGTGCTCATCTGGTTTAATTGGTAAGCTTTCAGGGATTCTGTGATTTGAGATATCTGAGAGATGTTCTTCGGATGACAATTTGATCATTTCTAGACTTTCTTAAAAGCTGTATCTGTAAAGCATTAATGGGCTTTTTATTATTTAATGTGATGACACAGTGATGTTTGTCATGTTTCTTTGTGCCTTCCAAGGAGATGTTTGGGAATTAAATCAAAAAACATTTGAGGCTTGCAGAACAGCTCTGTCTACAGAACCCTGTGGACACGAGGCTTGCAGGGCTGCTGGAAGCTCATTGTCAAAAGAGTGAATAGCCCTGGTGGGATATTGACAATGTCAGGCAGGATGTGTGTTTTTCTGTATATTTTGCTTTGTGTAAAAAAATAATAAATATATATATATAGGAAAACAATCATGATTTTTCAGCAGTCCTCCATCTTTCCTTTAGTGTGTTAAATGTGTTAGTGGAGATACATATGTAAAGAAGACTTCTACTGTGTTGAATTAAATGATGGTTGATTAAATTTGCACACCTGTAGTTGTGTTCTTCCTTCATTATGCAGCTGCCTGTGTTTGACAGTGTGTCTGCTTTCTGTCCTTGTTGATACGGGGCAGCCATTCACAAGAGGCTTACACAAAGGTAAGTGTATTTTCACACAGATGCATTGCACAGGCTGAGAAAGTCAAGGTCTCTCACATTTGGTGCTTTAGAAGAATGTAAAAATTGAGAGTGAGAAGAAGACAGCAATTTTTACCTCCTGTTCTGCCTGGACTTTGTGTTGAGTACCACGTGCACACCTTCTTGGACTGGGGAGGCCACCTCTGAAATGCCAGTAAATTTTTTGAGAAGTGACTGTTGGGCTAGTGCTTTTTTTTTTTTTTCTTTTTTTCTTTAGGAAAATAAATGTTTCCTATGAAAGACATAGGCATTATTTATGAATTCCCAGCTCATTAAAGAGGACATTGCATAAGGAAAAGAAAGCTTCTGTTTAAGTTACAGTATGGTTATTAGTAAAGAAAAATGTCAAGCTACGCACCTCAAGGGCCAGGGCAGAGCAGGAAAGGAGGCAGCATGGCACTGGTGAAGGGAAGAGGGGAGCTACCTCTTGGAGGATGCCAGATGTCAGCCAAGGGGACATGTGGCCTGTGCAGATCTGTCCCCTGCCCCCTTGCCTGCCTGGGGCAGACAGGACACCACAGGGATGCTTACATCCTCTGGGAAAGGCACCACCCAGCTGCAGGTGTGTTTTTGTGGAAAGAGGGAAGTGGCAGAAGCCCAAGCTGTTGTCCCTGTGGAGCTGGAGGGTCCCCATCCCACGCCTGGCTGATGCTGTCACACCTTGAGAGATGTCTGTCAGGGCAGCTCAGCCTGCTGCTCCTCACCGCCCTGTTTCCTTTTTTATGTTTTTCTAAGCCTCTGTCAGGGCTCTTTGAAATCCAGAGTGATCCTTGTTGCTGTGCGAGTGCACAAAAGATGTATTCTGTTTGGATTTCAAAATAACCCATTAGAGATTAAATGATAATAGGTTTATTTAGAGCCTGACGGAATTTCCTTCTCATCATGTATGATGCAACGTCACATGGGGGATTAAAGCCCAGAGTCAACTGTCAAGGCTATTTTTAATTTGTCCTCAAATAAGCCCTGCTTTTATAAAAAAAGAAAAGGAAAAAAAAAAAAAAGACCTTAAGAGGGAGAGAGAGCAGAGCAGAGCGCTCCTCTGTCGTTTTCTGGAATGAATTTGAGCACCAAGCTGCATCTACATTTTCTCAAGCAGTGCTCATTATAAAATATGCAGAGGAACACAACGTGACTGAGCCTGGCACTTGGCTGTGAGGTTAAAAGGCTTTAGACAGGCAGCAGAAGTACCTTGAAACTGCGGAGGGAATTTATTTCAGACCGCTCGTCTGATCTGAACGTTACCTGTAGAGAAGCGCAGGAGCCTGGCAGACCAGCTGATGTCACCAGGCTGGATGTGGGGCAACCAGGAGAGCCTGGCAGCTTGTGAGCCATGAGAAATGGAGCGGGTAGACTGGTGAAGTGTGCTAGGGGTGAGCTTGGTGCTGGATTTGCTGCCCAGGACACCATGCAGAAGTACCACTTCCATGGGAGGTAGCAGGACCTCGCCTTGGCTGGCTAATCCCCAGCTGAACCCCTCTGAAAAGCTCTTCCCTAATGTGGTAAGGGCCAAAAAATAAAAAAAAAATACAGAAACGTTCATTGCTTCACAGTGTTGTTGAAGGTCATGAAGGATTTTTCCTGCCCACGCCACCTTTCTGGTCCAGGTGCCCGGGGTTGCCATACCAGTGAAAATCTCTGACAAACAGGCAGGACTGAGTAGGCATAAAGCGTTGCTCCCTCTGCACAGCCCCTGGCAGAAAGTCTGGGCCGTGGCCCATGGGAGCAGAAGGCTGCCAATGACACCTAGTGAAGGACCTGGGGGGAAAAGTACCCCCTGGAAGAGGGTTCACAGGGCAGGTGAAAGCTGCCAGCCACCCTGTCTTCCTTTGTGGAGATAACTCCAGTGAATAATAACTTGTATCACTGCAACATTCAGGACACCTCAACGCATGCTGGCCCATGAGGTTCTTGAGACTGGACTGCTGTTGAGCTTCTTGGGAGAAAGGAAAAGTACTTTGGAAACCGGGGCAAGCTACAGATTTTGGCATCTCTGGATGTCTTCAGACCTGGTCTCTGGATGACCTAACCCATTGAGGAAATGGCAAGCCACATGTTCTGCTGGAGAAGGTCCAACCTTGCCATGGGCCTGTCTAGGACAGCCCTTAGCCAGCAGGGAGATGTGGACTCCAACATGATCCAGCCTGACCAACCTGAGGTGAGGAAGCCCCACGGTGCAATGAAACCTGGGCTCTTAGGAGGAAATCCGCAGAGATAGAGGCCTCCAGAGGGAGCTGTGCACAGTGGAGTGCAGGGAGACCAACAAAAGGGGCTAATTTTGGTGTCTTTATTCATTTTGATCCATTTATGAAGGCCCAGCCTTGATAGCTCTCCAAGAAACCAAAATGCAGCAGCTAGAAATTGGTTTGAGCAGGAGACTCCTGGCTCCCTGGGACAGATGGCAGACTTTGCTCCCTCATCTACAGCTTTTTTTTTGATTGTGTGTCCCTTCCCCTCCTTGATTACTCAATCAGAAATAAACAGAGGAAACCGAATGTAAAGGGAAATGTCAACTGTTTTGTAAAGGTCTCCAGATGATGAAATAAATAAAACAAAACAAAACAAAAAAAAAAACAAACAAAGGAAATATTATTTCCCTCTCTATGCTTTTGGTTATTTCAGAACCTGCTGGTAACACTAAGTAAAAGCTGTTACATCACTGGTGTAATTTTACACTAGAGAGTAGCTTTTTGTGCTAAACATGCATGATCCGTGCAAATACAGGGGAATTTTTATCTGGTATGTGACACGCTGTGTGCTGAGTACACAAACACCGTGAATTGCCAGAGGTGTGCTGAAGGGAGATGAGAGCTGGGGGCACTGGACTCGCTTTAGGGACCCCTTCCCCCACCCCCAGCCCTTACAAGCATCTCCGTGTGGTTTGCTCAAATATTGACTGCTATTTTGATGGTCTGAGCAAGATCCAGCTTGTGCATTGCTCTTCTGGCGCACAGAGTCTTTTTCTAATGGATGGCATTAAAATCAGAAAATGAGTACTTGGGAGTAGTATAATGGCTGGCTCATCGGCCTCTTTCTTTTTTTTTTTCCTTTTTTTCCCCCCTCTTTCTCCCAACAGAGATTTATACTTCAACCACAGATATTTTCCTAAGGTTGAAACTTTGTATAAAATGTATGAGTTCCCAAACAAACAAGCCTGTGAGATGCCCAGAGGCCATGTAAAAAGCAAGATATAAAAAAAAAGAGAGGGGAAAGGAACTGACTCCTGTTACTAATAAGTGACATTTCATGCTTGGCAAAGCCAAGAGAGTAATTTTAGACAGTGGAAAGCTGGCTTTCCCTTGAGACATTCATTTAGAATAGAGTAAATTCTAGATATTTGTATACTACAAGAAAGACATGGAGATTTTGGAGTGAGTTCAGAGAAGGGCAATGAAGCTGGTGAGGAGTCCAGAGCACGAGTATCTTGGTAAGTGGCTGAGGGAGCTGGGGTTGTTTAGCCTGGAGAAAAGGAGGCTGAGGAGAGACCTTATCGCTCTCTGCAACTACCTGAAAGGAGGGTGTAGTGAGGTGGGGGTCTGTCTCTTCTCTCAAGTAACAGGCAACAGGACAACAGGAAATGGCCTCAAGGTACACCAGGGGAGGTTTAGATGGGATATTGGGAGTGATTTCTTCACTAAAAGAGTTGTCAAGCATTGGAGCAGGCTGCTCAGGGAAGTGGTGGAATCCCCATCCCTGGAGGTATTTAAAAGACGGGTAGGCGCGGTGCCGAGGGACATGGCTTAGTGATGTCTTTTGGCCGTGTTAGGTTGATGGTTGGACTTGATCTTAAAGGTCCCTTCCAACCTAGACGCCTCTATGATTCTATACGCTTAACTTGGCCCGTTGGTCTCCATTGCCTTTAGCGCAGCTCCCCATCCCCTTGGCCTGTAACCCTCGCTCAGTCTCCGCACCGGCAGCCCCCGGTTCATGGCTGCGCAGGCTGGCCAGGGCCTTCAGCCTCCCCCAGGCTCCTGGGGCCTTTCCCAGCCGGCAGGAAGCCCGGGAGTGCGGGGTGACCCCCCGGAGCTCTGGCCCCAAGCAGCACCCTGGCTTCGGGGAAAGGAGATTCCCCAGGCAGACCCACCAGGCTGCCCCGGAGAGCCCTCAGCGCCGGCAGCCGGGCCTGAGGGAGCCCGCAGCAGCCCCTCAGGCTGCCTCGGGCCCGATCCGCCGCCGGGCGGTACCGTGGATTGCTCGGGCGGTGTGTGGACCCCGCGGGGGCCTTCTCGCACCCGCCCCACGGGCCCGGGGGAAAGCGGTGACAGGGAGGCGTCGGCGGCGACTCCCACCGTCCCCCGCCCGTCACCGCCGGGTGGCGCGGCCCCGCGGGCTGACAGACGCGGGGGGGAGGCGGGGCGAGGCTCGGCGCCCGTCGCTGATTGGTGCACCGGGGCCGACCCCGCGCTTTCTATTGGTCGCCCTCAGCCGTCACTCCCGGCGTCGGGGGGCTGGGCTGCTTCGTTGCTGTGGCGGCAGCGGCGGGGCCGGCGGCAGGTGAGCAGCGGGGAGCGGGGCCGGGGCGGCCGGGGAGAGGAAGGGAGTCGGCGAGCAGGAGCTGTTCGTCTCGGGCGCCCCGCTCGGCGCGGTCAGAGCCCCGCCGGGGTGAGCCCGAACCCGTTGCGCGGTGGTCGGGCCTGGCGGCGGGAGGGAAAGCTCTGCTCCCCTGTGTGGGCCGCTGCCGGTCCTGGTACCGGAACGGTGCGTGCGTGCGCGCGCGCGCGCTTGTGGGGGGGTGGGGAACGGGGCGAAAGACAACGGCGGTGGGGTGAGGGGACGCAGAGCAGCGCGACGGCATGGCGGAGCCCCGCCGCCCCCTCCTCCTCCCCGCCGGCGGAGGACACGCGTCCCCGGGCGGGGCCTTCCCCCTCCCGGGCCTGATGCGGTGAGCCGGGGGCGGCGGCGGGGCTGCGGCAGGAGCCGGTCGGCGTCGGTGCTGCTGCTGAATCACCGGGCGTAGGTGGCCGCGGGGTGGGCAGGGGTCTGCTGCCGCGGGGTGCCGGGGCTGGGGGTGGCGGCGGGTACCCAGGACCGCCGGTGATGGGGGGGGTGGGTTGGGGTGTCGGTATGCCCGCACGGCCCCGCCGGCCCGGCGGTGGGGAGCGGCAGGGGTGAGCTCGGAAACCCAGAAGCCTGTGTCCGGAGTGATGGCAGGGAGGGCAGGTGTTTCTTCTTACTGGGATTGCAGAAGGGAAATAACGGAGAGGTGTGTGTGTGTGTCTTGTTTAGGTTTTTATTTATCTCTTTTAAAATGTTTTCTCTGTAGAGGTGCCCCTTGCTGAGGGCATGCCCTCGTGAGGGTTATACAGCGGAAACGCTCTGCTTCTGCTTTCGCTCATTTGCTGTTGCACCTTGCATTCTCTTGCTCTGTAGCCTGGGCTACACTGGACCTCGAGTTGGAGTAAAAGGAAGGCAAAAGGAGGAAGAGGGGGGGCTTGGAGGTATAGTAGGCAGAAAGAAGCAGTGAATCCCATTGTTATTGGGCAATGCTGATAAATGGAGCGCATTTGCTAGCTGAAATCTCACAAACAACAAGGGAAGGAAAAAAAAACTTGTTTATTGATGCTCTGCCAGTTGGCAGATCTCTTTGTTTAGAGAGCATCGAGCCTTCAGTGTTGCTTGTTGCAAGCACAATGTTTACTTAACTAACTTTCCCAGAAAGGGTGCAGTTGGGGTTGCGGCTATGGCTTTAGAAGACGTTTGTACAATTCTCTGTACAAGCCTCTGTGAAGAGGCTGTGTATGTCATGACAGTTATGAAAAAGAAAGAAAAGGGGGGGTGGAGTGGAAAAGTAAAAGAAAACACATCCTGTCATGATCTTACATGCAGCATTATTATTTTACCAAACCACCATAGATGTTTTCTCACCAAAGGATATATACTTAGTACGTCAGCTGAGCCTTATTATAGCAGAGGGTGGATCTTCCACCCACAATAGATTTCCTCAAAATATTCCCCACAGTGTGAGGCTTTCCTTTCTCTAGCTGTGCTGTGTACCTTCTTCGCTGTTTCAATGGTGAATTATTTCTGGAATGTCAGTGTTTGATGAAGTTGAGTTATACCTTTCGCCTCCTTCCTCCCCCTTTTTTTTGGTTTTGTTTTGTTTGCTTGCTATATGTGGGGGGTCTCTGCAAATGACCAGTTTTGTTGCGTTGTATCTGGTCTTATCTCTAAAGTATGAATATCAAGCTGGCTGTGTTGTCATCTGTGAAGAACAGGAATAGGTGGTGTGGTTGGGTGCTACAGCTCTTGCACTTCTTGCTGTTCAATTTTCGAAAGGAACTGGGAATGCACTAACTGATGCATATTTTTAAAAAAACACACCTTCCATAAAGGTTTGTCTTCTGAAGACAAAAATTCAGCTTTCCTAAGGTGTATCAAGCTCAGTGCTATGAATAACTAGTTGCTCTTAAAATTTCAGATAAGTAAATATAAACCTTATCTATATTTTATATATGTGTGTATATGTGCAGACATATTGTGTTAGTGTCTACCCACACTGGAAACTTCTTGTGTATTTTATTTAGCATAAGGAGGGTATGCAGCTTGTAGAGGTAGTTTGCAGTGTAACATGTATTTTTACTTCCTCTGCTACTGTCAAAGAAGAACTGCCTTAACCAGATTGGAAACGGAGCATGAAATTGTCATTTGAAGCCCTGTTGTGTTTCAGGACACAGTTCCTACTTGAATACAAGATGTATTAAGGCTTGCAGCAGCTTTTCTGGGGGCAGAAAAAAAATCAAACATTAAAACTGTTGTGATTTTTAAAATGTGTTACGTCTTCAAAATAAGTAAATTAAAAATGTGGCTTACCAGACCAATGAAAAATATTTAACTGTGCCCCTACACTCAAATGGAAAGTGGCTATGCTGGTTTTCACTCTTGAGTAGAAAGTGCTGCTCTGTGCCCTTGCTGCATTTGTCAGCAAAATGTTTGGAGGTTGGGGGGGTGGATTCAAAGGAGATGCTTAAATAGATTTTTAGTTAGGTTTCTATTAAAGACCAGATTTTCTGAAGGGTCTGGCATGCCTTATCTGCCATAGGGATTGTTAAACTTCAGGGCGCTTCAGAAAATCTGGCCACTAGTATGAATGAGCGATGAACTCTGATATATCACCCTTGTGTGCATATGAATTACTAGGAGTTTGAGCTCTTACTGTTTTAAATAGTGTCTTACCCAGAGGAAAAACTATCTCTTGCCAATCATGTAGCACCCCCTGTGCCTGTTACAGCAACTTCTTGTGTGGAATATGAACACAAGGAAAGTAATTAAAGTATTTTTAGCATTTTAAATGAAATTAGCACTAGGAAAAATGACTAGTCTGCAGGGAGCAGACTGTTCAGGAACCCTTTTAGAAAGATATCCCAAATTAATATTTAGCTCATGTTGTACGATGTCATTGTAGTTCAAGTCATACAGTGGTGAAATCTTCTAGCTGAGAGGCAACATCCACTTATTGTAGCAGGGCATGTGATCTTTGGATCTTCAGGTTTGATGCTGTTGCGCTGCTTATATTTTCATACCGAGGTAATTCCCCAGGCTGAGAGGAATGGCAGTCCCAGATCTCTGCTGTTTCAGATGACACTTCTGAAGTGATTCCCTGCCTTGGTTTTGCCACCTTCACAGTGTTGCTTATGCTGGAGTTTTTTTGAGACAACATTAAGTTCACTGTAAATATAGCACTTGTGTCATTTAAAGCACATGCATGCACTTCAATTTTACTCTGTCCCACAGCATTCCTATTCTTAGTGTACGAAATGGTGTAGCCAGTGTAGAGGGTATCTTCCATCAGGCTTTTGTGCTGAGGGCAAATGAGTACAGAGTGTACACAGCACCTGATTTAACTAGAAAAGAGCCTTGTAACCTCCTGCTTTTTCCCCTGGGTGCTTTGGAGGTGGCCGGTGATAAGCACACGTGTGGATGTGAATGAATTGAATCATGCTATAAAGGAGCAAGGGCCATTAGTGATAAATGGGTTTCATAGCATGCTATAAAGCACCTAATAAGAGATCCCACTAAATGGTTTGTGGTAGGAAATTGCACCACTGATGAAGTACAACTGAAAAATCCAGTCCTTTCCTTCCCCCCGGTCCAGCTCAGCCCTGCCTCAGTGGAAGGGACCACAGCTGACAGGCAAGGGTAGCGAGGTAAGAGATGAACATCCATTGCTTAGAGCTTAGATTAGGGAAGGCTTTATTGCTAATACCTAGGGCTTGAATTAGCACCAGGCTTTGGAAACAAAGTGAATGGACGCATTTCTTATCTGCTCAGTGTAGGTGAAGGAATCTAATTTCCTTGAGGAATCTGTGGTGCTTCAAGGGTTACTGTCTGGTTTTTGATCTGCTGAGGTAGGAAATGCTGTTGCTGTAAATTGCTTTAGCTTAAAACTTGGCATGGTGACTCCTAAGACTTGATATCTTGGATCTTTTCATTTTCTTGTCTGTCATCTTCTCTTTACAAAAAAAATTATCTTTAATTGCTTTCTGGTTCAAGCAGAGGAGCTCTCAATGTCTTGTTAATACAGCACATTTAACAAATAACCCAAACCTATGGAGAATAGGAGTGACAAGGGAGTGTTAGTAAAATCTTTCACATGCTTCTTCTGGAATGAGAGCTGTTTCCCTCTCCCCAGCTTTTATGCATTGGCATTCTGTTGTCATTATCGAACTCGGGTTAATTCCTTGGGCTTTTTTATATTGCTGTGTTTTTTCTCTTCCCATTTTACCCCCCTCTGAAATCATGACTTTCACTGGGTGCAGCACAAGAGAGAACCTGACTGCTGGCAAGTTGCATCAGTGTTATTTGTCAATTGCTGTCAGGGCCAAGCTGTCACTGTGCTGCTCCACATGAACTGTTTCTTGAGGAGTTCTTGCTGCAGTTTAGGGATGTGTGTGTGTATAGGTATGTGTTTGGGTTGCAAGAACGTGCTCAGTTGAGCAAAACACTTCTTAATCTGGATTTATCAGAAATAATGCAGTTCTGCATTGGCCAGTACACCGTAAATACCTGTGTTAGTCCATTCAGGGCTAGTTTCACCACCTTTGAGATAATTTCTAAATGTTTCTTTAAGTATTGATCCCAAATACGACACTATAACTCCAAAGTTTCAGGTTTGGATCCATTAGTCAAAAAAGCATTACAATTGGTTTGGGGATGTGGTTGAGTTTTGGTTTTTGAAGCAGAGTGATTTTGGTGAAATAAAAGCTCAGGTCTGCTGGGTTTCAAAATGCTTCTACTGCCTTACAGATGGAGATTGCCAGGTGCTGACTCAGTACCTGAGCTGAGCTGTCTTGATTCTTGTTTATCTGTGCAATGGTGGACATCAGTCCACAAGCCTACCATTTATGCAGGAAACACCTTTTTTTCAGTTGTTTCCACCTTTTGCTCTGAGCAGCTCCTTTCTATGGGATCCTTTGTTGAGTACTTGCTTCATTCACTCCTTCCTCTGCTTCTGTTGTCCAGGAAGGATACATGACTTGCTGAAAAGAGAAAATGCTATACTGGGGATACTCATCCTTTGGACAGCCTGGGATAGGTAGCAACCTCCAGGTCATCATTCCTGAACCGCAGGTGTATGGATTCATTCATGACAGAAATGTCAAGGAGGTGGCATGTGGAGGAAACCACTCCGTGTTCCTGCTGGAAGATGGGGAAGTGTATACCTGTGGTTTGAACACCAAAGGCCAACTGGGGCATGACTGTGAAGGAAGCAAGCCAGGTAAGTCCACTTTCTATATGTGCTTCTTGGACTGGTGGGCTAGGAAGATTATGAAAGCTGCTTTGTGTTGATGGCTACGGAACTGGAGCAGCTAATGGAACTGAAGATTATGTGTGGTAACACAGTAATGGTGCTGAATAATATTTGCTGGTTCTGGAAAGCTAAAGCTGAGCAGCATGGGTGAGGAGACAGGTCTGTTCAGTTTGTCTGGGAAATGCGTCTAAACAGAGGCAAGTCCAGACGGTCTCAGGGCAGATCTTGTTATTTTGCATTATGTTGCCTTTTTTTGTAAAAGGGAAGAGAGGATCATGAGTCACAAGTGTCTTTGCTTTGTCTTTCCAATTGTACTGCATCCTTATGCTTACTCTTGTTCAGTTATTGTTGGGAATTTTCTCATTTACCTCAAAGGGTATAGATCTGTGTTGAGTATAGCTGAATAAACTTGCTTTTAGCCAAGAGGGTTTATAAATTTTGTTTTCCCCTCTTGGAAATACCTTGTTGACTTGTGCCTTCTCCCCTTCATGCTTCCTTAATCTAGGAGGAGGTCATTGTGTTCCTTGTGTTCCTCAGACTCAAATTGCATTGTCTTCACTGTGTTCACATGGGCAGAACCTGTGTGTGTGGAATCATGAGCAGCTAATGCCTCTCCTTCCCAGGGTGAAGGAGTGGTTTAATTGTGTATTGTTACTCTGAGAAACCCTGAAGCCTTACTGACTTTCTTTTGAATGTTGGACTTCCAATTCACTTGCCATTAACTACTTGGTTTTGGCATGTGGTAAAGATACAGATATTTCTGTTTCCGTAATATAATAAAAATCCCTCCGTGTGTAATTAGGTTACTAAGACCTCATCATTCCTCAGACTGCAGGCTACCCTCTGTAGGACTTGGGACTTCTGTAGTTTACCTTATCGCACAGCAGAGGTACAAGGTGTGTACAAAATACCCACCCTTTTCCACGTAGTATGTGCAAATCTGACCTGACCAATTCCATTACCCCTTTTTTCTGTCAATGAGTCTTTTGTCCCTTTCTCTCAAGCATGAGGTGATAGATGTGGGATGCTGGTTGTCTGTGATGCTGGATTAGAGGAGTTTACCTTGAATCTGCTCTCTTGATTTTTCCTAAATGTGTTTTTTAGGCAATTCTAAGAGGTCAGGTCTGTCAGGAGTGCTTAAATTCTACCTGCACAACCACTGGTCATCTTCTGAGGACTTTTAAACTTAGGGCCTTGAATTAATGAGGGGCCTAGTAAAGGAAGTCAAGCCTAGGAATATTCCACCTGACATGATGAGAATGCTTTGTCCTGCAAGGTCTTTAACTGGGTGCATGACTCTAGTGCAGAGGCCCCAGAAATCCAGTACTATTGTTCTGCGTGCTGCAAAGACGTGTACTCTGAGAAACATCTCTCGGTTAGCCTGCTGTTTGTCTAAAAGATAAAGCAAGCATAAGATGGTAATGAAAATGGAAGCTTCACAGCAAGTAAATCAGAGCTGAGAAAGGAATCTTATGAATCCTGAATGCTGAAGTGTAGGCCACTAGCAACTAGGTAATCCTGTCTTCAGCAAGGACCCTAGAAGAGGGGCATTCTGAGATTTGGAAATAGAAATAAAATCTTATTTGGGTTCGATCCCAAGTGTCCTTCTACCCTTTAAATTATGGGACCGTTACTAAGATGTGACACAAACTTGTAGTTATTCTGAAAAACGTCCTGCAGAAACTGCTCTCTGAGGAGCCTCTGACCATCATTGAGAAACTGTTTCTTTACTGACACAGCACTACTGGCTTTGCCTGCAATGGAGTTTCTGCTGGCTGGGGCACATGGGAGGGGTGTGCTGTAAAGTAAGGAACAGCTTTTCTTTTTAGCTCTTGGTGAACAGCCACGGTAGTCTTTATGATAACAAACTGGGGGAGAGTCCCATCCCACACACTGCTTTATGTGGGTCCCCTTTGGCTTGCAGCAATTGGAACTGAATTTCTTAGTTCTCCTTTGTAAAGAGGAACATGAAGAATCAAGCCCTCCTTTCACCCCCACCTCCTCTGTGTGGGATAAAGACAGCCTTGTACCTTCTGTATTGAAAGGTATGTCAAAGATCATCTTCTTTTTATTCTCCCTTAGTTGTAGACCAATGAATAAAGACATGATAGGAAGTGAAGATGCGTGGGTGGGGGGCTAGGGTCCTGAGCTGTTGAAGATCATAGAATCCTATGGGGTTGGAAGGGACCTCTGGATATCATCTAGTCCAACCCCCCCCCCCATCCTGCCAGAGTGGGTCTACCTAGAGCATGTTGCACAGGAACTTGTCCAGGCAGGTTTTGAATGTCTCCAGAGAAGGAGATTCCACTACCTCTCTGGGCAGCCTGTTCCAGTGCTCTACCACTCTCACAGTAAAGAAGTTCCTCCTTATGTTTAGGTGGAGCTTCTTATACTCAAGTTTATGCCCATTTCCTCTTGTTCTGTCACTGGGCACCACTGAGAAAAGACCAGCCCTGTCCTCCTGACACCTCCCTTTAAGTATTTGTATGCATTGATTATTATTACTTGTATGCATTAAGTCTTCTCTTCTCAAGACTAAAAAGACCCAAGTCCCTCAGCCTTTCCTCATAGGAGAGATGCTCCAGGCCCTTAACCATCTTTGTGGCCCTTTGCTGTACCCTCTCCAGCAGTTCCCTGTCCTTCCTGAACTGGGAGGCCCAGAACTGGACACAGGACTCCAGATGGGGCCTCACCAAGGCAGAGTAGAGGGGCAAGATGACCTCCCTTGAATGAGGGAAATATAGATGATAGAGAGAAGACTCCAGCACGTATTTCAGGGAGAGAATGGGAGTCTTGCAAGTTGTACCTCTCCAGCCTCTGCTGGACAAGGCAGCGTGGGCTGAGGCCTCTGGGTTTTATTGTCCTGTGGTTTGATTCTCTCCAGCCTGTGAGGGCAGCTAAGAGTGGCTGACCTCTGCCCAGCTCTGGAAGTGAGCTGCATCGCCTGCTGTGGGAGGCTCTGACACAGAACTGATTGTCCCCTCCAGGCAGCCTCTGGAGAGCCCCCTCTGGACTTCAGAAATGTTTACCCACAGCCTGCAGAGTGGCTTGGCCATCTTTGAGGGCAATATTGGGACATGAAAATATGCAGGGGGTCTTGAATGTTTTGAAGGTGCTATAAAAATCTTGGATGACTTCAGAGGGGGATGAAGTTATTTATGTCATTCCTGCTGCCCAGGTCTGTGTTCATAAGAGGAAACTCCCTTTTACTTCTCACACTTTTTTGTGTGTGAGTGTATGTGAGACTTAGGCTGGCAACATGCTGAAAAGCTTCAATTAGTGTTTTCAGAATATTTGATCATCTTGTTTACCTGGAGATGGTTATTTCCCAGGATGATGTCTGCTTGTGAATAAGCTTCTGGGACTATACAATGCACTGAATGTGGGTCTAACCCTTGAAAAGCCTGCAGGTTTTACTACTGACTTCCAGTGGGAGAAGAGTTGTTACACTTGCCGTGAGTGCTTTTAAAGACTTTGCCTCCCTTTCTTCCCTTGCTATGTATTCCAAATAATTACTTTTTCCTCTTGTTCTGCTGCCCATTTACACATATCTGTAGGAGGAAGATTCAGTTTTGCTTCTCATTCATGCTACTTGCAAAAACATCAAACAGTGGCATAGAAGTGTGTTTCAGTAATTCCTCTTAGAGGAGCCCTTTAGAAGGGCATTGTTCGAAATGAAAGAAACTTTTTAATTAAAAGCTGTTTACTGTCACATCAGCTGAGCTTTGTGGATGTAATACAGAGACAGGATAACAACCAGTGAAGTGATTCTTGTGCCTCTCCTCTACAGGGAACAGAAATTACCGGGGGAGTATGTGTCACTGGATGAGTATGAGTTGATAGAGGTTTATTTTCTGGAAGTGCCCTTTCCTTGAGTTTTACATTGTGGGGGTAAAATTAATATTAAAGATCTCATAAGGTTATCCTAACTAAAAGAGCATACTTTGACTAAGCTAACAGCCTGTGATCATTTCTAACTCGCCACTTCTGAGCTAGGGTAGTACTGGGTGTGCCAGTCCTGTGGGCTCTGCCAAGAGGCATCTCTCCACATAGTCATACTATTTACTGTTTCATTCCTTTGAATTGTGGTGGTTCTCAAGCTACATGGGAGACAATTTCTCTCGGGGATAGATATCTGGCTTTGTTAATATTGAAATGATTGTTTTTCCTCACTTTATTTTTTTCTTTCTTCCATCTCCCCCAAACCATCTATAGTTTGTGCCTCTGCAGTCACTTGGCAGGGATGCAGAGACAGAGACACTGTCCCAGTGTTCTGTCACCATGACCATAGTTAATAAAGCTTCTGTCTGACCTGTCCTAATTTTTACTTGCATTGTTATGCACTTGGGAGTCCCCAGAGTCTCTGACAATACTTTCAGAGAAGCAACGCAGCAATCTTAGTTGTGAAGTATTGAGCCCATTGTTCTGCAAAATCAGTTTGAGTTTGCATTAGTTTTTGTGAGCATCATCAGGTGTTAACACACATTGGAGCACTGGAACAGGCTGCCCAGGGAGGTTGTGGAGTCCCCTTCTCTGGAGATTTTCAAGACCCGCCTGGATGCAGTCCTGAGTGATGTGCTCTAGGTGTTCCTGCTTTAGCAGGGGAGTTGGACTAGATGATCTCTAGAGGCCCCTTCCAACTCTGACAATTATTATGCCTCTAATGGGAAGTGGCAATTGTGTACTGTGATAGTTTTAAGAAACAAGAAACTTATTCTCTGTAACTTTATCTAAATTTCCACTTCTTCAGCCTTGTGATTTCACTTGATTTGATTTTCTTCAGGTCTGACATACCGTCTCTACTCCCTTCTGATGAATCTTAGATAAGTGTGTTTTATCTGAATGTGCACGCATATGCTGGGGAACAAAAGATGTGCACAGGTACTGAAGGTAAAGGCTTTTTTGAGATTTGGGCTGAATTATAGAGGAGTGTAAAACAACTAGCTGGTTGTTAGCCATTTGTAAAGCTTTAGGAACATGCTTGAGTGTGAGATTTGCAACTTGTTTTCTGGCCTAGAGATTTGTTCTCTGCAAGTCATTTGAACTTCATTTGATTTCTGTGAGTGAGCAAACCTTTTGCAATTAGTATCTGAAGGGAGTTACAGGAAAATGTCTGGTGCCAAATTTGCCTCAAACCTTTCTCCTGGTAACATACAGTAGACAAAATCATGAAGTCTTTTTACCAGATTTACTGTCTGGATGCAAATGTCAGGGTAGCATTGCTTCCTTGTGCATTGTGGAATCTATTTGCTCATAGCTGCAAGGCTAGAAATACCATCATTATGTTCACTCTCATAAAAACCCCACAAACCCACCAAAACCCCACCAAAACAAATAAAACCAAACAACCCACTACGTGATTCAGATCTTCTGGATTTCTCTGAGCTCAATGGCCTTTCTTTTCAAACATAAATCTACTTGTCCTGAACTTCAGCACAGGGCTACAGTGACCAGAGACCTTGCATGCCTGTTAATCATAAACCCTGTAACAGCTGAGAATTCAGATGTGTGACCTGCTTGGAAGGACAGTCTGTATGGATCTTCCTGGTGGGTGAGAAGTCAGCCAGGAGGCTCTGGCTGCTCAGGAGGAGAGGTGGCAGGGCTTGTGTTTGTTGGAAGCAGCCGTGGCAGTGAGGCTGTTGGAGATGAGGAGATAGGCTGTTACATTGAGTAGGTAATGTTGAGAGCAGCTCTCAGGTGGGATGACAGTGCCAGGAGAATGGTTAGATCCCCCTGCCTTCCTCCTCTTTGCACGAGGAGTGAAAAAAAGAAAAAAAAAAAGCTTAGAAAACAGTAATTCCAGGAGATTCCACTAAGCAGACTTTTCACAGGGGATCTGAGCCAGTTTTGTCCCCCTGTTTGGGCAAGAGCTGAGGCTCAGCACACAGCTATTGTGACAGTTCCCAGGTGCTGTGGTGTGGGAGAGTCCTGCTTTGCATTCATCACGTTTTCTCTACACCCCCAAAGCAGAGCTCCATGAGAGGCACAGCAGCCCTGCTTTGAGTCTTGCCAATGCCTGGGAGGATGTGCCTGGAAAGGAGAGTGCTGAGGCATCTGTGGGGAGGGATGGAGTGATCTAGGGGACAGAGGGGCTCTTGCAGAGTCAGGCCCTTGATGCTAGTCTGCAGCAGCTTTCAAACTAGAAAAATAATAAAGGAAGGCTTAGGACAAAAATTATGTTTCAGCACCTATTGTAAATCTTATTTGTAAGAAGAGTCAGATTATTAAACTGGCCACACCTTGCAGAGTCAGGTGAGTTCACTTGTACTTATCCTTTTCCCTCCTTTGATTGCTCACAGGATCTGACCAAGCTATTTGAGGTAAATGTTATGCCTTCGCTAGTGACTGCAGCAGCATCCAGCAATGTCGACTTGTGTTACGGTATGTCTGTCTGAGCTGAATTAGTGCAACTGGAGCTTCAGGATGACTTTAGGCTTCAAGATTTGAAGGCTGGATTTAAAATGACTTCATTTAGAAACGTTATGTATATGGTCAAATGAGAAATATACCTAAGGATACTTCCTTAGATTTTCTTAACTATGCATCCATTGTGTTGAATTGTTTGGCTGAGGGCTCTGAATATGCCAGACATTTATATTGGGCCATTTTAAAATTTGCATGGTCTGTATCATGAAAACTGATTTCTACAATACTCTCAGACTGCAGGCATAGGAGACCCTAAAATGTGGAAAGATAAGGCTCTTTAGGAGAGCCTGAGCCAATAAAAATCTGGTCTCATGTCAATAAAGAAATTTACAGTCTGAGCCTGAAATGGCTGTAATATGTTCTCAGATGTAACTCTAAAGTACTCTCTCTAAAAACATGTGTATTATTACAACAACCAGATTTATCTCTTGATTTTTACTTTGAGGGCTGAAAACAAGAGTGGGCCCAGGAAAGCAAGATACTGGTATTTTAGAATGTTCAGCCTATGTTATTGAAGACCTAAGAGACCATTTTAATATCTCTTGTCTTGAAAGGCAATAAGACTGACAAGCTTTTTCCCTTTAACTGGGGATTTGTAGGGCAGATTGGCAACATAAACTTGCATCTGTCTTGGTCACATTTGTTATTCCTGTATCATGTGTAGTATTCAGAGGCTTTCTGAAGTTGCAACAGAAATAAAGGCTGTCCACATGTCTGGCTTGAAAGGAGCGTGAAACCCTGGTGTTGGCACTTATGACGTTCCCCTTTCCTGAAACTATGCTGAAGCTGAAAGATGGGCTCAGAATAAAATTTGTGGGTAGATGTGTGTGTGGTGAGGTGAAGGGAGAGGGCAAGCAAGAAGCTGGAGGTGATAGATGCACATTTTCTGAATGCCACAACCTGTTTGTACTCTGAGTAGTTGTCTGTGCTAGACAAAAGTGGTTTTAATTAAACTGAATGCATAAGCAATGGCGAGAGTCCCAACTTCCAGGAGAGATTTCAGTACTTTGGTGGCTGTTGATGCTGCAAGTTCATAGTTCTCGTCTTCAATATGTGTTATGTGACACAACCACAGATGAAGTTATGCAGATATTGGGCAGTTTTTGTATAGGTGGGGGTCTATGAATAGACATCTGAAATAAGAAATCTCTTCCTCACCAACTCCAGACTCATTCCCAGTAAAGCAGTTTGGGTGCTTTTCTTCACTAGGGATGGTTTTATTTATTTTTTTTCCCCTCTTGCTTTAATATCCTTTGTTTCCTTTGGATGAAAACATGCAGGCATGTGTTTTGTGGTAGCAAAGCCTGCGTTTGGTAAAGGTAAATGTAAAATATTCTGTATGATTTGATCTTGAAGGCTCACAGGAGTGTAATGGGTCTTCAGGATGAATGTCCACTTTCCCGATGGAAAATGGGTTGGCTTGTGTGTAACTGTTACATGACTCATGATGTATGCTTGTTGCTTACTCTGTCAGATCTTCCAGAAGATGCATAATGATGTCTAAGTTGACTCAGTCAACACTAAACAGCCTATTACTCTTCCTTAAGCTGTAATTGGAAAGAAGAATTTATCTCGAAGATCTTTGTGAGACTTCTCCTCAGAAATCAAATGTTTTTGACGCTTCAGACTGCTAGCAGAAAACAGCTGTTCCTGCAGCAGAGCTGTGAAGAAATACCTTCTCAGCACCTGACCTGCCTTTTAAACAGCTGCCTGCCTATATAAACTCACCAAGAAGGAATGTACAGATGCTTGTATCTCCTTTTCTTAGAATGCCCTTCCAATCTTACAGTAAACTAATAAAGAAACTTTTGTAAATGTTTAATAGGACTGCATTAATTACCTCCCTTTCCCAGTCACTGTGCTTCTTGGCAGTAACGTATTCTCAAGCAGTATTTGTGAACCTGATGGGGATGTCATTGAAAGCAAGGGCAAGAGTGTTCTACTGAGTCTGCACTGGGCAGATGTAGCTTTTCAGGAACATGTGGCTTTGTCCTGCTCCCATGCAAATCACTGCAGGATTGAAATAAACGGGAACAGAGTGAGGAGAACACCAAGTGCTTTGGAAAATCACATGCTGCTTTGTCAAAGCCTGCGGCTGCCACAAGTGAGACTCTGCCAAACGCAGCTACCTAGAGAAATGTAGCCTCCTGTCTAGAAGAAAATCTAAAACGCCTGTGTGAAGGTTAAATGCTTCCTGTTGTGCAAAACTGCTCCAAGAGTGTGAAAAGATAGCAAAAAGTGGAGCAAAGCCCTTGTGGCTGGCTTGCAGTGTGTGTGATATACAGTAGTGCTCTCTGTCTTGTGGGAACTTGGAAGTGCTTCACTTTGAGCCCTCTGCTTGGACATAGTCACCTGCCACAGAAGGACACCCATACAGGAGTGATCTGCAGGATTGAGAACAGCAATTCTAACAGCAAACTCTTACCTTACCTCCTACGGCAGTGATTTGTGGCCTGGAGCAATGGACTGAGCCCCAAGGACAGGCTGGAGATATTCCTGGGTCTTTGTGTCTTAAAGCTGTTGTGATTTGCCAGCACATACCCTCGAAGGGGCTGTGTTAAGATCTCTTCCTCGAAGGGGCTGTGTTAAGATCTCTTCCTCGCAGTGCTAGGAGGTGAAAGTGCTGTTTTTTAAGTGGAGCTGTCAATTTTACACTAGTTGCCTTTTCTTTTACATTTATAAGGTTGGCTCAATAACTGCCACAGGACTATGTTAACTCCTCCATGTGGCTATGATGAACTGTAGTGAAGGGCTTATTTTTCCTTTTCCCTGGTCTGCTGACCCCGCTTGCTGCAATCAACCTTTGTCACAGCTTTCAAGGTTGCTGTGGCTTTGCTTGGGGTTTCTCAGGCAGAAATACAGGTTTGCACTGCATAGTACCAGCACATCAAATCCAGTCTCTATACATCCCATCTCCCTAATTCCTCCTTCCATGGCTGAAGTCCATCCTCAGCATGTCACTCTGAAGTCTGACACATCCTGGCCACACTGGAGTTGCTGCCCTGGAGCCATGGCGTTTGCTGGGATGTGCGTGGTGGACCTTGGGGGTTTCTCAGCAGTCACAGCCCAGCTGCAGCTTCTGCGCTGCCAGTGACCAGCAAGCCTGGCCGAGTGACCACCTTTACAGCTCTCTGCAGTTACCTGCAGAGGAAAATGGGGTTTCTGAGTTTTCTGAACATATGTTTTCCCTGTTTCTTTCACAAGTCTTGGTGCCTTCCCTCTTTGAAAGATCTGCCCTTACTTGTTTACCTCCAGGATCTGAAGGTGGATTCTTCTCACTGCCAGCTGATTTTTGTCAGACTGAAGCCTTCTCTGCCTTGCCCAGCCCTTCCCAAGAGCCTTCTCCACCTGGCTGCTGGCTCTGCCCATGCCAGTCTGTCTATGGCTCCTCAGAGAGGCTATGTTCTTCCTAGACAAAAGACAGTGAGGCAGGGAAGTAAAAGGCTTTTTATGGCTATGTTTGAGGAAGGGGCTTGCTTTCTAAGGGTTCAGAGCTGTGAGGGGTTTCTCTGCGTTCAGAGCTGTGAGGGGGAGTAGCTGCCAAAGCATATGCGAAGTGACATTCTGGGGCGTCACTTCTTGCTTTTACGTTCCTGCCTTGAGATGACCACAGGTAGCTTTATAAAGTGAAGGCAGTGCTAATAACTAAACCAGCCTCTGTCTGATTTAAGTCTGTAAGTAGCCATGCTAAATAAGTTAATGAGCAGTACTGTATGTGTTGTGCAGGGAAGCAGTTATCTGGGTAGGTGTCATTAGTGCCTGTGGATGAAAGGGGACTGCAGAATCTGTGTCTTGGAGTTTCTCAGCCTTGACTTATGGATGGTGTTCCCACCCCTGTGACCAACAGTGTTCCTGGGAATGTCACCTGCTTTGGTCTGTCCTTTACTGTCTCCCCCCGGCTCTGTTTTTATTTCAGTGAATCTACTCTGTACGCTTCCTCCTTTGTAACAAAATTATCAGAGCCTTATCAGCTTAAGTGCTGCTGTTGTCAGTCTCTGCTGTTGGTACTGTTCCACTTTCTGCTGCAAACATGGCAGCAGTTCACAAAAGAAAGACCTCAAGATTTGGGAGTTAGAATCATAGAATTGCCTAGGTTGGAAGCGGCCTTTAAGATCATCTAGTCCAACCATCAACCTAACACTGACAAAATCCATCACTAAACCATGTCTCTAAGCACCATGTCAAGTTGTCTTTTAAATACCTCCAGGGATGGTACCTCAACCACTTCCATGTGCAGCCCATTCCAATGCTTAATAACCCTTTCAGTGTAAAAATATTTCCTCGTATCCAATCTGAACCTACCCTGGTGCAACTTGAGGCCATTTCCTATTGTCCTAGTGCCTGTGACTTGGGAGAAGAGACCAACCTCTACGTCTCTACAGCCTGCTTTCAGGTAGTTGTAGAGAGTGATAAGTTCTCCCCTCAGCCTCCTTTTCTCCAGGCTGAACAACCCCATTTCCCTTAGCTGTTCCTCATAAGACTTATTCTCCAAACCCCTCACCAGCTTCATTGCCCTTCTCTGGACTTGCTTCAGCACCTCAATGTTTTTTTTTTTTGTGGTAAGGGGGCCAAAATTAGGCACAGTACTTGAGCTGGGGCCTCACCAGTGCTGATACAGGGGGACGATCACCTCCTGAGTCCTACTCGCCACGCTGTTCCTGATATAGGCCAGGATGCTGTTGGCTTTCTTGGCCGCCTGGGCACACTGCTGGCTCATGTTCAGCCAACAGTCAACCAAGACCCTCCAGGTCCTTTTCTGCCAGGCAGCTCTCCAGGCACTCTTTCCCAAGCCTGTATCAGTGCATGGGGTTGTTGTGACCCAAGTGCAAGACAAGTTGCGCTTGTAAAACCCAGTCTCCTTGATGGATATAGTAGACTTCAATTGCTGAAAGTCCAGAGGAGGTTACCTGCTGATGGAGAAGGTTACATGAGCACTTGCTTGCTCCATACTTCAGTGCTTTTGCCCTGTACTGAGAGAAGTTTGAGAATAAGGTGGGCTGCCATACATGGGTGAGAACAGCAGGTAGAAAGCGAGGACAGCTGTCCTGTAGCAGGGATGTGGTCTCCCCATGGGGTTTGCTGTTGTCATCTTGTGCTGTACAGATGCAGAGCACGTTTCCCACAGCTGTGCACACAGCAGTCCCACATAGTCTCAACACAAGACACAAGAGTGTGATGCCTTCTCAGAAGGGCTTGGCTAAGAGGAGAAGAATAGCAGGGGTGAAATGGTGGGGTTGGTGTTGGGCAGGGTGGTTCCAGCTGCCTACGTGCTGTGTGTGTCGTATACCGTCCCATGCCAGAGACTGTCTGCAGTCACAAAGGTATGTTCCTGAAACCATCCTTCAGACCTCGCCTCCTCCCTGTGAGCCTTCCTCTGCTGTTACTGCTGACAAACCATAGCCTGCAGAGGTGGTGCAAGGGAAGCCACAAGAGCAGTTTTAGCTGGTTGGGTTAGATGATGTTTTCAAAATCACCTCATAGCTTTGGAAAGTCTGTGTTTTGCTGAAATGGTTTATAGACTCTGATTTTTTTTCCTCCCAGTCCCAAACTCCAGATGTCCATGGCAGCTGTGAGCATGAGGCTTCTGGGTGGTCAGAGTTGAAAGTGTGCAGAGGGAAATCAGAGGCTTATTCTTGGGGGCTTTAAAAAGGAGAGGCAAAAAGGCCCTTGAAAAACAGTATGATTTTTTCCCCTCCCCAGTTACCAGTTTCCAAGTGGCAGAATCACACTTCCACTGGGGATGATGTTTCCTGGAAAAGTTGGTGAGTGTACTTGTGCTGCTAATACTAGTAAAAGCATTGAAGAGCTAAGATGTTGTTAAAGTTATGTTGACAAAATAAGGAGAAACTTTCATAAGGGGAGGGAGAAATCTTGGGTGCACTTTGGGTTGCAAGCATTTCAGTTACTGCATTTTGTTTTTTTCTCTTTTCCTTTTTCCAGTTTCCTAAAACAGATGTGTTTTAGTGCTCAGCTGACTTAAGGCTAAAATCACGAAGCTCATCGCAGCTTGGAAATGCAGCCAGGATGTTCACATGCAGAAATATCTGGGATGTGCTTGTGGAGACTGAGCAATCAGCAGTCAGTTGAAGTTTCCTACTTAATGTATAAAAATCTTGTCAGGAAGTTCAGTGATCTACTGTGAGTGATAAGTTTGAGCTGTAGTTTTTTATCATTTTCTTGTAGTACCTTTTGAAGGCAGTAGCAAGTCTTTCATGGAGTTTTTGGCTGCTGGATCAGGCTTCCATAAGTGCTAATGCTGTTAGTGTCACCTTGTTAGATGGTTCGATATGTTGGTGTAATTCCTCTCCAAAAGGAGAGAACTCCTTTTCTCTAAGAATTAAGGCTTTTCAGTGTGTAAAAGAGCAAGACCATATGAGTAAAGTTTAGGCTGCTATTGGTGTCTGATCAAATATTCAGCTGCCTTGTGCATTAAAATGTTTTATCTCACATTTTGAATTTTCAGGTCTTGGTTGCACGATGCTCAGGCATCCTTGGTGTGGATGTGGACTATAATAGCAAGTGTGGCAATGCAAAGAAATTGGCTCATCTGTACTCAGACTTGCCAGCTGCTAGCATTTAACCCAGAGGAGTTTCTTGCCAACATTTGTTTCTCATCTGTGTTTCTACCACCATTTCTCTCTTATCCAGGCAAGCTAGTAAGATAATTACGTTAGAGTCTCCTAGCAGACAGCAATGACCAAGATGAGCAAATACTCTGAGTTGCTTATTGTCAAGCTGGGGAGGTAATGAGGATCTTTGGCCAGATGTCCAAGCAGAATGAAATCACTTGAAGCTCTTCCAAGCCACAGCTGCTTCTCACCAATGAGGAAATCCAGATTTTGCCGCTGAAGGTGTAACCTCAGGGCTCATAGTTTCTCTACAACATTTTCAGACAGTAGAAGCCATGTGGTGCTGTTCGTGTGCACACCGGTACACATATGGCTGAAGGATTCAGCCACGTCCTCTAGCAAAAGTCTGTTTTGGGAGCAGCTGGAAGCTATACGTAGAAAGGATGTGCCAACTCTCTGATAAACTTACAAGAAGTAGGAAAGCTAATTAATCATTCATTGACTGTGCATTCTAATCAGCGCAGTATAACTGAGTGCTTTGTGCTTCCAGCAGTTGCAAAGATTGATGATCTTATATAGCTTTCCAACGCTGTGGGGACAAAGTATATAAGCCTTGTTGTATAATAGTGAAGCTGTGAACTGAAGGTGGGCTTTTTCAGGGGTTTTCATTCTTGGACACCCAGCTTTACTGCCATTTCCAAAACTTCAAGCTAAATGTGCTGTCAGAAAGCTTAGTCACAGAAATAATAGCACCTGCCCTCAGCTTTTGCTGGAGTGTCCCTGCAAACCACAAACAGGCAAGAAAACACAAGAGCTGACCTAGGAAACAGAGCTGTCACCATTCAGAGAAGGCCTCTCCTGAAGGCGTTTTGCCTGGACCTCATTCTTTGATCTAATGTGTATTTGATGAAAAGATCATAACAAGGTTAAGACCCAAGGAAGTCAAACCATGATATGGCTGTTTGTGTTGAGATCTGTGAGTTAAAGTGGACAGAAGAGAGAAATGAAAACCTGAACTCCACCAGATATGAAGAACTGATAAATGACTTCCAAGCATTGGTGCTGTTTTGAGACAGCTGATGACTTCGGAAAGAAAAGATTGGGTCAGTGTGTGGTTCTTGGAATTTGGGGGGGTTTGTTTGGTTTTTTTGAAAGTTTTATTATGACATGTTGAAACATCGTACTACGTAACTCCTTCAGCCCTTCCCTGTTGCTTTCAGGGTTTTGTTCTGCTTAGCTTTGTATGTAATTGTGCCTGTTAAGCTCCATTTGACTGGTTTTATTCATCAGTTACTGAAGGCACAATACTAAGAATAAACTTCACCCTTTCCACCCTTCATCTCAGTGCAGTGATGCATCTCTTCTAAGGAATGAATAATGGTGTTGTGATGCTCTGGAAATTAAAACAAATGTACACCATTCACTAAAATGCCTCATATTTTGATGTGAGGAGGGTGGGAAGTCAACAAAGAAGTAATTGTCAGATGTTTTTGATAATACTACCCATGTTAGCAGGGAGATGATACATTTGGTGGCTTGGCAAGCCTGACAGTGAGCTGGAACCCTTGCTGGACTGCTTGGGCACTCTGTGCCCCCAGGGGAAGGCTGGCTTTTTTCCATCTCTGCAAAGAGATTTGTGTGAGCATGTAAAACTTAAACTGTTTGGAGGTTACATTTCTTCATGACCTTGCAGGCAAGCTGTGACAGACAGGGTCTTAGGAATGTGCTGTGGTGAGATAGGCCATGGGCATTCATTTCTAAAGGCAAAGACCTTCAGCTTCAAGACAGGCCTTTGGTTATCCAGCAAGTCCAGGTGTTGTGCTTCTTGGGTGAGCACTGTGGTCACTGAAGGCTTTTAGTGACATAGGGCAGCCTTTCAAAACAAGCCAGTATTTATTAGTCCCCTGGGATGGCACATAGAGCAAGGTCAGTTTCGCGTTGCCAAATTAAGCTGAAGATGGAGTCCGTGGGGACTGAAGCAACCGCTCTGCATTTCTAAAACCACTGGCTGTCCTCTCCATGTCCCAGTGTGTGAAGTCCTTGTTATGTAGTCCTTGCCACAGCCTCCTGATACCTCAGGGCACTTTTTCTCCAGTTGCAGTACTGCTGTGGCCAGTTCTGCCTCCTCCAGCTCCTGATGTTGATCTTTGGTCACTGGGGTCTTCTATCACCTCCCCAAGGTGCTCTGGTGGCTCAGGGGTAGCTCACAGTAGTCCTTCCACAGCAAATGAGACACATATAACAAATACTGCTTTCCCAGGGAAGAAATTAGCTCAGTCATGCCTACAGGTAGCAACACATATTGGGTTACTGCCCTCAAAACCTCCTGTTTGTGTCTTTGCTTAGGGTTGGCAGTGGGGCTGGGTGAAGTTAGTCCTGCTGGAAGGAGCTGCAGGGAAAAGGGCTTTATTAGATGGCAGGACTAAAGAGGGGGTTAAAGGCAGGCAGGCTCACTCCTCAAACCCTCCTAGGTGTTTGTGTGTTTATTACTTGTCAGCTGCACCTCCGTTTCCATTACTTATTTTGAGTTCACTCAAAAGGAAGCACACATTCAGGTAGCGTTTTCCTCTGTTAGAATTCAGATTTAAATTATTGTCTTCTTTCTGCTCCATAACATCCATTAGGGATTCTTCTACTTGTTTTCTGACTTCCAGACTTAAAAGGCAAGCCCTCTTGGGGTGCCTTCCTTTTAAATGTAAGACATTTAGATTGGTTGGTGTGCAGTTTTTGGTGCTAGGTACATTAATTATTTCTGGATGTCTCTGATGTGGGGTATCATTTTCATATACTGACACTAACTACTCTTCCCTCTTGTGTCACAGCCAAGAGGGATGTTAATAAAACTAATCGCTGCCTTGTAGTTTACAGGGTGAAATCTCTCTTCATTCACCTGAAATATTTGTATTTATTCAGGCAAGAAGAAAGAAAACTAACTTTGCTTCTGTCTGGCTTGGGGGGAGTTTTTTTGTCAGATGTGTGGCATTTCCAATGTTTCATTGTGAAACAAAATTTGTTCATGTCCATTTGTAAAAACTCTGCATAACGAAAGGATTTGGTTGTTGATGTTTTAAGAGTAGTTGTCAAACCTATTTCAGTGGGTGTGTGAGCTGGCATAGGCAGGATGCAGGAACAACGACAAAACCCCAGTTGAAATGCAAAGAGTACATTTATTTTTATTGCCTCGTGGACTGGGGGATCTCCAAACCAGCACCGGGGCAGTGGCAGACAAGTGGGAATGCCAACTCCAAGGAGCTCGGTCCTTGCTAAAAGATCCTGGAACCTGCTGTTTTTGCCTGTTTATGAGGGATTCACGCAGGCGTAGTTTACCGCTGTACTTTGATCTTTCCCACAGCAGGGCAGGAATCTCAGGCACGTCCGAGAGGGTGCCTCTAAGTCTTTCACAGGCCTGTGTTATCTAAACACAGATGTTCTACTTGTTAAACACGCAAGACTAAACAATGATTAGTATGATATACGTGTTTTACTACACCTACCCCTCAACTGCAGGTCACTTGAGCATGTTTACAATCATCCTTGCTATTCTTCTGTAATTTCCCATAGTTGCCTAATGATGTAATGACGACAAGTCAATTGCGGGTGATTTTCTAGAGGACTGAGTGTGTTTTTTTCTCACACACACTCTCCCTCCTCTTTTATTACTCTGTAAGGCCTTCTTGCTTTGCTTCCTCTTCATGGGACTTTTTTGTGGCTGTCTGACAGTGATAGTAATAGGTCGATAAGTTCAAACCTGTTCCAAGCTTAGGATGAGGGATGGTGTAACACATACGCTTTCATGCATCAAGCAATAAAGCAAGGGGTGGTTGGGTTGATTAGCTTTGTGGGTGACTTGTCTTTGTTGGACATGAGAGCTGTGGAAGGTCAAATATGTTTTACAGGGTCTGCCACCTTCTGCATCCTGGCTGATCCCCACGTCAAAACTGAGTGAGAAAACCTCAAATCTGGGAAGTCTGGTTGTTCCTAAATAACCTGATATCCCTGTATCTGTAGAGCTATCTGTGTGTACACCATCACTGTGTTTGGGGGCATGCACTTGCCTTTATCCTGTGGCTTGCAGACCAGGCTTTCAGAAGAGCTCAGCAGCTACATTTTTTCAGTAAAACCTGGTGCTTTCCTCTTGTAGGAAGTGTTTTAAAACTAAATTGGGTATCAGTGCACCCATCTAAATGGCTTTGCAAACAGATTCACCTAGACCTGATGTCTGCATGTCACTGAGAGGTGCATGCTGTGACCAAAGAGGTTTTCTGTTTTCCTCAGAGCAAATTGGAGCCCTGGCTGGGCAGCACATCGTGCATGTGGCCTGCGGAGAGTCCCACAGCGTGGCACTCAGTGACCAGGGACAGCTCTTCTCCTGGGGTGCTGGCAGCGATGGGCAGTTGGGCCTCACTACTATAGAAGATGCAGTTACAGTACCAAGGTAAATTTTTAACAGGTTGAGGTTTCCTTACGGTAGCTCCTTGGAGGTGACGATGCATCAAGGGTTGCTCGCTTTCCAGCCTGGAGTTGGTGGGAGCACTTTTGCTCAGAGGGGCAGTAATTGGGCACTTCTCACTTTGGGATGCAAGAATGATGCCTCCTCCTTTTCCGTACTGTTCTGGTGCTCCTTAAGCCCTCCTATGACTCAGACAAGTCTGCAGGAGGTTGGAGAGGACAGACCTTCTACCCACAGGTGCTTGAGGCATGGAAAAGAAAATCAGAGCATGCTCAGCTTCCTCAATGAAAAATGCCACTGTGTTTTGAACAGAGCAAGGAGGTGCATGGGGGAGGACTCAAAAATAGAAATGACATGTGTGATATCCATCTCTATTTTAGTCGCTAGGAAGTCCTCTGAGATAGGAGATACATTTCAAGAACGGGAAAAAAAAATATATGCCTGCATGAACTGGCACCTCAGCTCTGAAACTCTTCTGCAGTGTTGTCCATTAGCAGCAAAGCTACTAAGCCAGCCTACTGCAATTCTGAATAGTCAATGTTGCTCAGAAACTTCAGGGTAGTGCTCAGTTTTCTTCATTTACTTATTTAACATCTCTTAGCTGTGTCAGAGCACTAATAGGATTAAGTGCAAGTACATATAGATGGTGGCAGTGGCTAGTGGGGGACACCAAGGGTCCTCCGTCCAAATCAGCTCACAGATGATAGGTCTCAGCTTATTGCCATAATAAAGATAACCAATCTCTTTGTACTTAATGGTGTCGTATCATAGAATCATTTGAGTTGGAAAGGGACCTTCAAGATCATCGAGTTCCAACCCCCCTGCCATGGGCACTGACACCTCCCACTATACCAGGTTGCTCAAAGCCCCATCCAGCCTGGCCTTGAACACCTCCAGGGATGGGGCAACACCTCCAGGGATCATCCTACGTTAATAACAGACGTAGTCCCTCACTTATTCAGTCTGCCTCTGCAGATCCAGTGCAGAGCAGAAATTTGGGACATCTGTCTAGGGTGGCTGTTATTGTTGAAATGGTATTTAAAGGAAAAGAGTTTCAGTCAAAAAACATTGATGTTTGAGCTGAAGGGCTCTGTGAGAAGACAGTTCTTAACTTGCAGGTGGCTCCAATATAACAGAGAGACAGGCTCACACGTCGTCAGTGTGAAAGTGCCATTTTAAAAATAACATTTTTGTGAAATAGCTTGAACTTTTAACATGGTGTTCTCTGTACAAAGCACTGAAGAAGTTTTAGTGCTGTAACTCATAGTAACTGCTACACCCCTGACAGCATGAAAAATATCAGTGCCGGAAAAAGAGTAGTGAGAGAGACACCAAGAACCAGTTATTTTCACCATTTCCAGATGACTGGATTCAGCGTTATAGCAGTAAACGTAGTCGGAGTTAGTAGTCAAGTGTCTAATGGTCTCCACAGATGTGCATCTATTATGTATGAATCCATATCACCTTTAAAACACCATTCCTCAGTCCGAAACCATAGGTTATGTGTAGAATAAATATCTGGATGGAAATCAGAGTTTCAATCTAAAGTGATACTGTATTTGTGGACATGTATTCTAACATAGTGTCTTCTTTAGGTTGATAAAGAAATTGAACCACCAGACAATATTGCAGGTTTCCTGTGGAAATTGGCATTGCCTGGCTTTGGCAGCAGGTACTGTAACATTCATTATTTATTACCAAGATTTGCGCTGTTATTTTGCACAGTGTCCAAGATTGCATATTCCTACATGATAAACCAAGGCCATCTCTGGCCCAACTGCTTTTAGGCCAAATGGGAGGCTATAAAATGGATCAGTTAACATGTTACAGACAGGCCACCCACTGTCTCACTTGTGAATGATTGCAGGAATACTTAAAAGGTTTCCATCTTGGCATAGAAAAATGCACGTAATTAATTTATTTGTGTTGAAATTATCCTTGGCTATTACTCCTCTGTAAGCAACATGTGGACTGTTCTTTGTTATGCTGTTTAAGTTGCAGCAGTCTGATGTTGTATTTTGTACTTAGTTGCATGTCTGTTTACTTGCCTGGTGGTTTCATTATTTTGGCAAAGAATATGTTGCTTGATTTTTTCCATCAAATGCTTGAGTGGGAGCGAGGACCCCAGCACCGGTTCTTGTTTGTTCTGACAAACTTGCTTTTCTGTTGACCAGCTTTTACTCACTGTTCTCTTTCTTTCCTTGTTTCAGATGGCCAGTTCTTCACATGGGGGCAGAACAGCTATGGTCAGCTGGGCTTGGGTAAAGAATGTCCCTCCCAAGCCAGTCCACAACGTGTCAAGTCTCTTGATGGGATCCCTTTGGCTCAGGTTGCTGCAGGCGGAGCCCATAGTTTTGCCCTTTCTCTCTCAGGAGCTGTGTTTGGCTGGGGGAAGAACAGCTCAGGACAACTGGGATTAAGTGATGAACGAGGTATTAAAATTGTGCTCCTAGGTGAAAGAAGGATGGACTTTTCTGGTCTATTGTCTCCTTTTGCATTGACAATATATTTTTACTGATAAGATCTGTAACCCTCAGCAACTCCTCTTGGGAGGAGGGGGGCAGAGGAATAGTCTCTGATGGACTATATAGGCTTTTCATACTTAGTAGGAACATAAACACTTTTTTTCCCCTTGTAGAGGAAGTTAGGAAGGTCAAGAGAATGATTTTTCAAATGTGGGTGTCAACATGCAGGCACTGAAGTTGTGCTTATATTCTTTCTTCCTCTTATCAAAAATGCTTTGTCCATATTTTGTTTGAAGTTGGTGTGGAGCAAAGGCTCTCCCTGCAGAACAGCAGGCTGAACCCATCCTCTTCTTTGCCAACTTGTATGTGACTGATGAGCATTTGTACACTACAAAATGATGGTGACACATAGTATCTCAGTATTGTAAAGTGTTGTCTAGTTTATTTCTTGCACAATTTTCCAGACACTCAGCACCTGTGGTAGTTTTTTTCAGGTGGTGTGTTGTTCAGTGAAGCCTGGATATCAACAGACTTGAAGATAGGTTTATAAATGAGGCTGATGAGTGGACATAACATTACCGCTAGTCTGAAAAGCCTCAATCTCCTCTGCTTGTTGTTAACACATCCTTAACTTTTTTGTAAAAGCAAGTGAGTTAAAGATGCTCTTTGGATCTTCAAATCAACCTCTTCATTGTTTTCACACAGTTGCTGAGTAGCATTAAATATCTAGGCAACTGCCTGAGTGTGGATGTGATACCTAGCATGCACAGGTAGTTTAATTTGCATGGGTGAATTAATGAGGTGTGTATATTTGTAAGCGTTAGGTTGCATAATGTAGTAGCATATAAACACTGTATGCTGCAAGAGAAAAGGGTTACCTCACTTTTTGTGTACCTATGGTGGAATGATGCATTTTGACAACTCACCCTACCAGCTGAAACATATTTAAAGCAATTGCTCAAAAGCAGCCTGTAGTTTAGCAAAGGAGGCTTAAATGTTGTATGTGTCATTTCATCTTCATCTTGCTTTACACTTTTAGAAATATGAAGCATAGTTGTAAGACTTGTGTTCTCTCAAAAATGCTCCAGGTGTATTCTCTTATACTGTATGTAAGCTAGAGTTGATCTAATATAAACGCAGCCATGTTCCTGCCTGTAGACTAGCAGATAAACACTTCTAATTTCAGCAAAGCTGCAGTTCATATATGAGAGGCTTGCTTTGACATGAGGCTAATCTTAAATGAATGCATAAGGGACATCTGCTTGTGGGGCTGTGGTGGCCAGCTTACCCCTCAGTATATAGCACTGTAGCAAATACGTGATATTTATGGTGAGTGAATCATGGTAAGACAGTGTAAATTATACTTAGTGAACACGAACAGCAAACACGAGTAGTCTACAGCACTGTTATTTAAACAATTATACTGTAGAGATAAGTGTTATTTCTGTCAAATAAAGATCAGGGTGCTAAAGTACATAACAAAGTAAATGAAAAATCTGCTGTCATTTCTAAATCCATGAAAATGTGACTACTTTGCTTTTGCTACTCAGAAAAAGGCACCTGTCAAATCCTAAAAAATGGACAACTTGCATAGGTAGGAACCTAATTTTTTGTTGTTAGGAAGTAAGCAGCTGCTCCCCTTAATATCCAGCTGTTTTGGAGTGCTGGCTGCTGCTTGAAATGCTCAGCTTTTTTATTTTTTATGTCAGTAAAACATGTAACCTTATGTAGTGTATTAATCCTTGGGAGACACGCTTTTCAGGATTAGAATGTCAGAGTGAAGGAGAAAAGCATCACTTAATGGTTGGCAGAGATTAGCCTTTGCAGTTAGGAGGATCTAGTTCTTAAAGGATGACAACAGAAGGAAGGCTACGCATTTAAATACACCTTGGGATTCAGATTGTCATGTGTGTTGTGCTCGTGTATCCCACATGTCAGGATTGTTCTGTATGGAAAAGGCCTAAGCAAAGTTTTGGAAACAAATGTTTGCAGTTATCAGTGAGGAGTCTGGAATGGAGCATGAGGCTGAAGGTGGGTGTAGCTAGCCTGCACTCATCATACCGCCCAAACTGCAAGGGCATGCTGAGTTTATACAAGATTTGCATTCTTGCTCTGGACAGTTTGCTTTGACCTAGGCCAAATCTTACAGGAATTGGAGGAGGAAAGCAGTAGTGAAGTACTCAAGGACATCACTTTTTTCCACAGTTGTTAAAGCTTCCATTGTACATGTAAACCACGTCTGAAAATCAGACGGCCAGTGTTTTTTTCAGACATCTAAGTTTGTGTTTATGACACAACTCCTCCATTTTCTTTGTCTTCAATGCAGACCGAGAATCCCCTTGTCATGTGAAGCTGTTGCGGTCTCAGAAGGTTGTTTACATCAGCTGTGGGGAGGAACACACAGCAGTTCTGACAAAGGTAAAGATGCTAACCTGGGCACCCTGGCTGCTGTCTCACCTGCCTGATGATTTCACATTAATGTCCTGGGTAATGGTGGAAAAAAAGAGATTGACGTACTGTATTCCATCCAACCCCAGCAAAAGAAATTAAATAGAAAGTGTAGTCTTATAATTTATTCTGAGATTCATTGCCAGCACAATCCATTGCTGTTCTTGAAGATGAAGATGTTACTAATCCATGACAAGGAATAGTAAAATTCAGGTGAATAGCTCAAAGGAATTAATTTGAGCAGAGAAATTAACAAACGTACATCCAAAGGGGCGAAAATAGCACTTTTTTTTGGATGATAAAAAGAGAATGATATTGTGCATCAGAATAAAATGCAGGTTGAAATGAATGGGTGTTTAAATGAAACATTAGCAGTCACTCACAGCATTTACAAGAGGTTTTTGGTTCCAAATCTGATGTTTCCAGGTGGTGTATAGTTTAGTGGACAGAGGACAGGGTTAGGATTTGGAAGATCACTGCTCAGTTCTTGCCTTGCCTCTGCCACTTCCTAGATATTGCTTCCTTTTTTGGTGCTGTGTGTTATCCAATTTAAAATTAATTAAAGCAGCTAACATTGGGATTCCTGTGGGAAAAACACTGTAGATGATCAGTTATGTAGAACTTCTTGTTGAAGGAAAAAGCTCACAGTCCTTGTGGTCAGCAGGTGACAGAGATGGGTGTAAAGTACTGTGGAAATAAGCACCATTCAGACATGTTTAAACCTGATGGAATGTCAGATTCATCTTTGTGGGGGGAGGGAAGCTGGACTATTGTAGACATACCTAAAGATAATTCTGGGTGGCCAGGTAACTATTTGGAAGCTGCATTGGCAGGACTCAAGTTTCTTTTCTGAATCCTTTGGAAATCCCCAGCAGTCTCTGCTTCAACTTGGGCTCGTGCTGGACTGGAGTCAGAGAGATGCTTCTGGGTTATGGGTCCCTAAATGGAGAATATGCTGTTTGATTTGCTAACAGAGTGGAGGGGTGTTCACGTTCGGTGCAGGTTCCTGTGGGCAACTGGGACATGACTCCATGAATGATGAAGTGAACCCCCGAAGAGTTCTTGAGCTAATGGGCAGTGAAGTATCCCAGATTGCTTGTGGCAGGTGAGTCCTGTGTCTTTGTGTGTCTTTTTCTTTGGTGGAGGTAAATGCTGACACTGAGCCTTGTAAATAGTCTTGCTTCTGCATCCTACATGTCAAAATCAAGTTAAATTTTACTTCCCATGAGAATTTTAAGGAAGGCATTATTGTGGGGTTTTTTGTTGTTTTTTTTTTTTTTTTTTTTTTAATTGGGGTTGTTCCCTATGCTGTCACTTGCCATAAGATACCTTTCCATCGTAATACTTCACCAGTACTTTGGAGTAACTCCTTTGGTCACAATTTTCCAACCTCTTTCATGAAAAGAGAGTTAGTAACTGGTGCTATGTCATTGCCAGGTTTAGCAAATGACTAAGCTAATTCAATCTGTGAGCCTGATACCAGCCCTATGCTGTCACATGCTGCAATTTGTCGCTAAGGAGGTTCTTCTCATAAACTGGTGCCATCAGGTGGCAAAAGCTGAGCATTGATGCTAGTGTAAAGATGCTACTTTGCACCAGCTTCTGGTCTAGGGGAACTGAGCATAAGTTTTAGGCTGCTTTTGTGGGTGTTGTTTCGTTTTGTTTTGTTTTTTTCCCTTTTAATTGTTAAACAAGGCTCAAACTTTGTACCTGTCTCTGTTACAGACATCACACTTTAGCCTTTGTGCCTTCTTCAGGAATGATCTATGCATTTGGCTGTGGAACAAGAGGCCAGCTGGGAACAGGGCACACTTGCAATGTTAAGTGCCCCTCTCCTGTCAAGGGTCACTGGGCAGCTCACAATGGGCAAATCTCAGGGAAACCTGGTATGTATTACATGTGATTTGGAGTTGCAAATGGACGTGAATTATTTTGTTTCACCCATGTCTTTCTAAAGATATGTTGACATTGTTCTGTGAAAGTTCTTGAAAACACAGAAGAAACTCATCCTCCTGTCCCAAATGCACTATGGAAGTTATTGGGTGACCTCTTGATCTTTCTGTTAATGTGTGCACTATCTCTTTCTTTTTTCATGGCAGAATTCAATATTTGGAGATCTTGAGCCTTCATGAAATTATACTAATACTGATTTCTGAGGGCCTTCATTTCTCTTTAAAATCTCCATTGCAGTTTAAAGACTACATTTTTTCCCTCTGCCAGGCCCTGTGTATCTCTCAAGGAAGTGCTACAGTTCTTGAGTTCCAACTGATTTCATTCTGGCCTTCAAGAGACCCAGGTGTTCCTTGTAGTGTAAAGCCTGAGACACTGACAGTGCAAATGCAGGGGAAGAGGTTCAGTAGAAACTTGCATTCGTCAGCCTCTAACACAATTGCATCTCTTTCTTCAACAGACGCCTGTAAATATCACATTGTTAAACATATCTTCTCTGGAGGAGACCAAACATTTGTGCTTTGCTCCAAATATGAGGTAAAACAAATGAAGTATCTTATCAAGTATCAAGGGGCTGCTCCCCTGTCCCCGCCTTCACAATGCTTTTTTTTTTTCTTTTTCTTTTGGCAATACCTCCCAAAAGTGAAATGTTGCTTTGAAGTCCATTCTGTTTTACAAATGTTACCAATGATGACGATTGTTACAGGGATTTACAAGATTTTAGGAGTGGCTGAAAATTGCCTTCCCTTAAGAGCACATCAAAGAGCCATTGGGAAGACACTGATTTCAGTTCAATCATCAGGATGGGAGTTATTTCATTTGGGGATTGGAAGGGAGGGGCTGCTCTCTTCCTCAGACCCTGGGGTCTGCGTGTAGGGCCATGGACCCATACACTGGGGTTTTTTCAAGATATACTGGATGGAGGCCTGAATGTTGAGTTGATTTTTCTGTTTCTGTCCTCTTATTTCTTTCAAGAAGTGTTGAAAGACACTTTTGAGGCATGGAAGTACATCTAGAATAAATGTACTAAGCCTGTAGTTATATATAGTGGTATTTAAGAGGGCTTTGGCACATTGAAGGAGATGATATTTTGTTTTTTTTCTTTCCTGCTTTTTAAAATGTACTTGATGATGATCTTGTTTTTTTTTCCATGCCTTTCCTTTTGGATTTCTTAGTAATGCCTCAGCTTTCTAACCAAACCTGTTCAGAGACCACACTAAGGAAGCTATCAGTTATATATAGAAAACAGAGATTATGGATAAGAAGGAATTGTTTTACAAGCCTTGTCTTTGCTGAAATCTGTATCTTCTCACAGAATTCCTTGCCTGCTGATGATTTCCGGACCATAAATGAAACACGTTACACCTGTTTAATAAATGATGAAACTATAGATGTCTGGAGGCAAAAGCTTTTAGAAAAGAACAGTTCTAATTCTGTCAAGTAGGTATTGTGGCACTGGACAAGCCTTTTGTTGAAAGTGTTATTTAAATAATCTTGTTGGCTTCCGTGCCATGCTTTCACTTGAAATTTAGCAGCCCTTTCAAGTGTGGTTCTTGGTCGTTTCCAAGGGGAGGACAGTTGCTAGTCACAAGGCTGCCAAGTTAGAGTTTCTGAGCAAAACCAGAGGAGTTTGAGGCTACCTCAGAACATTGCAAATGGTGGGTGGGAAATGTTTTTTAAAATTGTCCTTCATTGTGTGCTTAGAGTTTATGAAAAGCAACAAGAAGTCATGAGCAGACTGATTCATTTCCTTCCCCTGAGCTCCCACCATGAGAAGGGCAGAATAGGTAGAAAGGAGGCACTGCTAACATCCCTCCTTTCAAAAAGGGGTGTTACATGATCCTGAATGAACCACTTACCCTCTGTGCCTCTGAAGGGGTCATCCTGACATTGTTTCCCATAGAAGGAAGGGAAGAGAGCTGAAGAGATTTGCTGGGACATCTGTTCATTAACCTCTCTATCTGTTTTCTTTTGTCTTCCTGCTGCAAACAGTAATGTTGTTCAGATACTGTCCTCAGCTGCCTGCTGGAATGGAAGCTTCTTGGAGAAGAAGTAAGTAGCAGAGTTCAGAAGTCTAGCTTTCCCTTGAGGCAGACTGGAATCCCTTTGCTTCACTCACTGCTGCAGTAGAATTTGATTTCTCTGATCAAACAGGAGATGGGGGTAGAAAGTGTTCACTAAAGAGGTGGGTGGTCAGAGCTGGTCTAAGAAAGTGCATGGGGAGTGTACTGTAAGTGGCACAGATTGCCTGGAGTTGTCACAACTGTTATTTTCCTTATGAAACAAGTATCACCATCTTTAAAAAAGAGGGATAGAAGTATTACATAAGGGGGAATCAGTGATGCCAGGTATCTGAATAGTCTCTCGCCCATCTGAGCTAGCTGGAGGGGGCTGGTGCACATGGAGGTATACTTGAACACAGGCTGCTCTTGAAAAATACATCTGGGGCAGCATGCAAGCACTTTCCTTGTAGGTGACATCAGTTGTGGAATGTTTTGTGCTCCTGCTTACAAAAGCAGGAATTTCAAATGGGTGTAACCAGCAACAGGTGGTGACAAGGATATAATATGCAGAGCTGAGTCAAAGGCTGTGGGTTGGGAAGGATTGTGTTGGCTGTGTCTGTAAATGTTGGGGAGGTAACAGCATAAGATGAGGAGGAGGAGAAATTTTTTATGGTGATGTGATGAGTAAGTGACCTGTAACTAGGTGAAGAAAAGCTTAGTTACTCTGAGTAATCTTTGAGTAACATTTTCCAAGAGGAACTTGAAAAAGAATACAATTTACTCATTGTTCTTGCAATTTTTTTTGCTTGTCCAATAGTTTTGCTATAAAAGTAGTGTATATGAGGACAACACAGAGGATCTTGATACATATGATAGATACATATTTTACAGATTGTTTTAAGCAGTCCAGCCTATCTAGGCAGGCTCATGTGTCAGTGAAAGACTCCTGGGAAATCAAAGACTTAGATAAAGTGTTTCTTTGCAAGAATCCCAACCCTAACCAAGGCCCAGAGGAGTTCAGAAGGAGGGATAGTTGTCTTTGGCAAGAAGATTCCAACTTCTGCTTTGTTTCTAGTCTGATTAATTTCCTAGAGGTCATTTCACTGTTGCATGTTCTCAGGCCATTCCAATACTCAGTTATAGTGTCTTTTCCTTAAACTTATGCCTGTCTGTGGGATTTTTATTTTTTTTTTTAAGAATTGATGAACATTTTAAAACCAGTCCAAAGATCCCAGGGATTGATCTGAACTCCACCAGAGTGTTGTTTGAGAAGCTGATGAACAGTCAGCACTCCATTCTCCTAGACCAGGTATTGCACTTCTGGGGTTTTATGTATTCAGAAGGGAAATAAAGGCTTTGTACCTCTGTAACATGCCAGTAGCAGCAGCTTTTTTGGGGAAGGGTTGTATTCCAAATTTGCAGGTCAGATCCTTCATGTTATCAATGGATACTTCTCCATTGACCTGGGCTGATTTTCACCTTCTCAGAATGTGTGTGTCTCTAAACTTGTTTTTAAAAAAGTTTAGTCTCATGGCATTTAATACTTGAAATGGATGCTGAAATTAATTCTGCCTATGTTATACTTGTAAATAATGACTATGTGCTCATTTATTGCCTGTCAGGAGTTGAGTACTTTATGGTTGTATAATTTATTCTAACGTAGACAATTTCTTTCATGAATGCAGATCTGTGGGATAACATCGTATGTTTCCCATGCCAATTTTAGCTATAATTTTTATAGCTTTCTTTTTCTCTGGGTTTGACTTAAAGTAGGTGTGTAACC
Source organism: Gallinago undulata (assembly GCA_026546715.1). Classification (NCBI taxonomy): domain Eukaryota; kingdom Metazoa; phylum Chordata; class Aves; order Charadriiformes; family Scolopacidae; genus Gallinago; species Gallinago undulata. The sequence goes on along the minus strand of JAOTQQ010000032.1, from coordinate 31,482,428 downwards.
TTAACAGGAGGGGTTAACTAACCTTTAGCCAGCCCTGGGAAAACCTATCCAAATATTCATGCATTTTGGAAAAAAATGGAATTTAGTCTTGTCCTATGGAGTGTTTTTAAAAGATTGTGAGCCAAAACTATGAAGTCCACCTGTTTTGAGTGTGCTCCAGTTCATCAATTCTTACACGTCATCTACATTGTAGGTGTTCTGTCACCCAGGATAAGTTGCTTTCTTTTGTCTTGTTTTCTTTTAGATACTGAAGAGCTTTGAAAGCTTTTTGATTCCTCAGCTGTCCAGCTCACCACCAGATGTCGAGGCGATGAGGATCTATCTGATTCTCCCTGAATTCCCACCCTTCCAAGACTCCAAGTATTATATCACGTTAACGCTTCCTCTAGCAATGGCTATTCTGCGCCTCGATACAAACCCCAGCAAAGTTCTTGGTAAGAGGCTGTCATTTAAGATGCACGATGCTCTCAGTATCCAGCTAGGACACAGTGTTGCCTTTAGGTTTTTCAGTCGTGTTTAATGTTGGTTTGATTTTTCTGTTCTGCTAAAACGGCTACAATGCTAATTGGGTATTGCTCGTGACACGGTGTTGTTATGAAGCAGTTGCCTCTAAAAAGCAGCTGGGAACAAAAAAGACTCAAGGAATCCTTCCCTCAAAACTTATGTTCTCATGTAAGAGAAATATAAATGTAAAACTTGAATTTTAAACATGAAGAGGAAATGAAGACTGCCATGCAAGTTAGGTACGGGAAGTTAGTTACAGTAACCTAAGACATAAAATTTATGGTGGTGTGGATAATAAATGAGAAAAAAAAATTTGGATTAAGAATTGTTTAGAATTTACAAGTAGAATATAATTTCAAAGAACATTTACTAGGGAGTTTAATCTAAATTACCTTATCTAGTTTACCTACATTCAGAGATTCAGTTCCAGTTCAATTTGCGTGCCTCTGTGTGAACATAGGTTTTGTATATCATGAAGATTAAATGATCTTATTCTCTTAAATTTAATGTGTTATCCACATTAGAATGTCATAGAATCATATCCTTTCTATATAAGGTAAATAAAAGAATATACTAAACATAAAGTTACTTTGTCCTGTATAAGGTACAGAAAACCCATTGACTGCTCTGTGTCCAAGCTGAACACCCCAGCTCTTCTTCCACTTCTGAATGTTCTCATTTCTGCTTATACTGTTTCCTATGAGCTAATTTTAGGCTGAGCAGAACATATGCTGCTTAATAATTGTTACTCATGTTTCCTAAGATCTTACTTTCCTTGTTATCTTACTCTGTTTCTTAAGGGTGTCTTTTACTAAATCTCATATTATCATGTAAAAAGCTGTGTAATAAATTCAGATCTCCAGGAGTGTTGCTGCAGGGAAATTTATTTTGAAGTTTAGTGATTTATATTTTGTATTCAGAGAGGCTTTAGAACCAAATTTCGTCCTCTGCTCATAGTAGCCCACTGTGATTGTTAGCATACAGAAATATAAAGGGTTCTCATACCTTTGCCGGCCAGAATCTATTGTTGTGCTGACACTTGAGGGGATAAATTGGTTGACATGATTGTTTCCCAGGCTCCAACTTCTACTTTGCAAGTGGATTGGTTCTAGCAAGGAAGCTAATAGTCAGGGTCTCTCTAGAGGAGAGGTAAGGGTTACCTGTCCTTGGCAAGAAAGAAATCAGCCTTTCTAAAGAGAGTCAGTTCCAACCTTTAGTACAGATGTGCCAGGTAACATACTGTGACACCTGCTGGAAAAGTATGTGGTACTACAAAGCAGTGGCCTGGACGGTTCTTCCTTGTAACGCATGAGAGACAACATTTTGCCCATAAGATCACAGCATCTTGAATACAAGATGTATCTTGAATTCAAAGTTGAAAAACGTTGAATTCAGGTTCTCTCACTGGTCAGAGATTGGGGCTGATAATGACTGGGGTGGGTGTATGAGAGTGGAAAGGGAAGAGCTTTTCAATTTCAGGTATCTGTCTGACTCTTTGCTCACTTTCCTGTTGGTACAGTTAGGAGAGAAACAGGGAAATTTTTTGAAATAACCTTTAGGTGCATTATCCTATTTTCAGCCATAACCCCTAACCTTAGGGGTTACTCTGGCTTTTAATTCAGGATTTATGTTGATGTTCCTCTGCTTTCCAGATAACTGGTGGTCTCAAGTGTGCCCAAGATATTTCCTCAGGCTAGTAGACCTTTACAAAGGCGCAGTGGTTTACCTCCTCAGTGGAAGAAAGACACTGTTGATCCCAGTCCTGTTCAGTAGCTACATTACAGCTGCTCTCAGACTTCTGGAGAAACTCCACAAGGTAAGAGGAAAGCCCTGGGCATGTGTTGGCTCAAGATGATTCACTCTCGTTTGCCCTTTCCCAATGGGCAGGGGCAAAGTGGTCATGGTCTTGGCTTGTGAGCTGTGTCATTGTCCACCAAGACTCCGCATGGGGAAGATGTTAGTGGTTTTCCTGAATTCAGGGTACTTGAAGATTGTTTAGTCGTGTCTCAAACACTGGGAAAAAGTTACTCTAAAGAATGCTGCTGCTGAACCACCAGACTGTGTGGTTTGGCGTCACAAATACCTGTCTCATGATGCTTTCTGCTCCCACTGTGTTATTGCTGGTTAATATGTGTGAGGAGGAGGGGGAACTAAAATAAATCAGAAAGAGATTTATCATTATTCATACTAAAATAGAAGGCATTATGTGTTTTTGCAAGACTTTCTGGGGCCTGTTGTTGCAAGCTGCTACAATTGATTTTGTGAAAGCAAAACCTGTGTGTTCTAAGAAAAATGCTGAATATATCCATATTTTAAAAACCATCTGTTTTCTTCATTAGGTAAACCAGAAGGTTAAACATGTAGAATATGATAAGTTTTATATTCCTGAGATTTCCAGCTTGGTGGACATTCAGGAGGATTATCTCATGTGGTTCTTGCATCAGGCTGGAATGGTAAGTAGTTTTATATATAGTCCTTGAAATAGCTGTCTATGTTTGTGTCTCTGGTTGTAGAGATCTGTATTTTTAATATCCTTAATGACAGTGTAATGTATTCAGTATAGGAGCATATTAAGTCTCTCAGATTTGGGTACTCAGTGGCTTGACAAAGTTGACTTAAAATAAGGCTGTCAGAAGAGCTGGAGCTAACAATATTTAACTAATGCTTGCAATAATCTCTGTGATTGTTCATGTGAATCTCATTCAATCCTTGCACAAGGTGATTAATTCAGTCACTGGATCCTTTTAATGTAATCAAGACCTCAGGAGCCAAATCCTGCATACTAAAATTATAATTTTTACCCTTTACTTCTGCTGTTTAGGCAGGTATTGTGAATAATGTAGCCAGTGATCTTAAAATGTTGCTCTGTAAGAGGAGGCAGTGTGGCGTTCTGGCTAGGGGACTGAACCAAGACTCAAGAGATGTGGGTTCTATTCCTGGCTCTTCCAGTAACCTGCTGGGTGATCTTGGGTAAGACCCTTCACCTCTTTTATGCCTCACTTTCCCATCTGTAAAAAAGGAGATAACTAAAATGAGGGCTGAAATATGTTGTGTAGGAACCTGGGGAGATTATTTAATTATAGCAAGGAAAGGAATCCCAAGTGTGAGAAAACACCAAAAAAAAATCTGACAAAGGATGCTGCAAGAATAAAACCTGACTGTAGCAAGAATTTTTGTGGGTTTTCCTGGACTTTCTAAATGTTGTGTGCGCTGTGTCCCCTGTCCCCTTTCCATCATTTAAATAGTGCCGCTGTTATGCGCTTACTTTAAGTGAGCAGAACAATAAAATATTGACTCCAGTTTATGTTATGGTGATAGTTCAAAATGTAACAATATGGCTAATGAGAGGAGTAATTTGCATTGCAGGAGTGGTCTTACATTGTCATGTTGTAGCCTTATGGTCTTTCCTGTTGTTTCCTATGGTCTCTGCCTTTGGGGTAGTTTTCTTGGTTTTGTTCATAAGAGTAAGTCTCAGCTGTGGCAGGCTAACACGGGCTTCTGTGCCAGTTAGTCCTCTTAGTAATATTTGCTCTTCAAGTTTTGAATTGGACTTGTGCATTTTCTTCAAGGAAGTTCCCGTGCTTTTCTTTGTGAGGAAAGGTTGTTGGTCCCAGAGGAGAAAAATTTTCTTTGGATTTATCTCAAAAAAAATATAAGACACAAAATCAAAAGAGTAAAAGATTTTTTATATTTCACTTCTTTTCCTTCACAGAAAGTAAGACCATCTATCATGCAGGTAAGAAATTTGTTTTTTCATTACTCTTAGTTAAAGAAATATTATGGAAGCTGTAAATAAGAATGAATCTGCTTGCCTTTCTTGCAGGATGCTGTGACGCTCTGTTCTTACCCTTTCATCTTTGATGCTCAGGCTAAGACCAAGATGTTACAGACGGATGCAGAACTACAGATGCAGGTAATCCTCTCTCTCAATTTTCCTATCCCATTTCTTTTTTTCCTGTCTTTTGCATTGATACCAGCAAGGAAAGGAGTTCACTGAGAGTTAGTGTGTCCAGCACTTTATTGTTTCCATTGGAGAAGACTAGCTGGAGAAATTCTTTGCACTCCTTTGCCCTGGATATTGCAGGGGCAATGCTTCGTGTCTTGCACTTCTGTGCAGAGCTGGGGTTCTCCAGGAGTGTGCTCATGGCAGGTTTTCAGCTCCAGCACCCTTACCCTGTAGGTGGCAGCCAAGCCACCTCATGGCCAGGCTGTGACAAGGACAGCTGCTCTCTGTGCCACCTCCTAGCTCTAGGCATTGCTCATGCAGGTGGCTCCTGACAAGGTCAAAGCACTGAGCACAGGTCCCTCATCCAGTGCAGCTGGGGCCTGGGACTATACTCTGTGAAACTGATTTGTTGAGGTCCTTCGTTGTCAGGTTCCTTCAGGGTAGAAAACTGTCATCATAGTTACTCATGGCCATGGTACTGGTTCTATGTAATACCCACTTCTTAGCTTTTCTATGGCTGCCTTCAGCCTGCAGCAAGGCAGAAGAGGCTCAGCCTATACTCAGAAGCTGGAGTTGCTTTCTTCTTTCATCTTGTCATGCTCTTGTGTGTATTTTCACCTGCCCAGTTTATGAGCAGTGGATTACTGTGAGGAGGGTATCTACCCTATCTTGGCAGGACAGCAGTCTGGTAAAGGTTTTGTTGCACTGAGAGAATCTTTATGAAGACAACCACATAGGCCAGGTGTGGTTGTCAGCTGGCTCCTGGCTTGGTATGTTAGTAACACTACTTTCCCTCATGGACTCTCTGACTCTTGTCAGGGTTGTGTTCACACTGAGTTTCTTAACTCAATAAGAGAATGAGTAAAGTGTCTTCCCCCCCCACCTGCCTAGAGTCAAAAAGCATTCAGGAATTTGATCTCACTTGCTCAAATTTGGTGAATCAATCAGTGGACTCAAAGGATGTTGGTGTGGGAAATGGGGAGGACAAGTAGGCACACATATACACACCCTTGTAAAGTGAGCACGGAATCCTCGTACCCTCCAGCAACTAAACTAAAAGGGTAAGGATGAAAGGAACACCAGGCAAACCATTGTTAACTGTTTTCCTTCCATAGGAAGAAAGGAGCTGAGCTGTGGCTATTTTTCACTCCTCTCTTATTTACAGGTTGCAATAAATGGTGCAAATTTGCAGAATGTCTTCATGCTTCTCACCCTGGAGCCTCTGCTGGCCAGAAGCCCTTTCCTGGTACTTCATGTTCGCAGGAGCAACTTAGTTGGTGATGCTTTAAGGGAGTTGAGCATTCATTCAGACATTGATTTGAAAAAACCTCTTAAAGTAAGTTTTCCCCACACCTTTAGCATCCTCTCACCCAGGTGCCATTTCTTCAGCCTTTTACCCCTTCACCAGCATACAGTGGCTTTGCCCTAGGTATAGCACACAGGGACGCTTGATCTATTAAATGTGGGCATTGAGTCTTTCTCTTCTCTGACTCGTGGAGTGTTTTGGCAGTGGACAGTTTACAAGAAGGCAGGCAGGGGATGTACTCTTTTCCAGGTGTGTCTGCAGGGGCAGGGCAGGAAACAGTTCTATGATATTATGCAGTCTCTAATTTGCTCTTCTGCAGGAACAGGCCACTTACAATAGGGCGTATTTTATTTCTGAGAGATTGCCACAAAACTCAGCAGCTGCTGTCATGTTGCTGCTTTTGTTGTTGGGAGAACAGCTGGTTGTTTATGATTTGCATAAGGAGTTAAAACATTTTCAAACTATCTGATTTGCCACCCTCTGTTCCTTTTCCCTCCCTACAAGCAGAGCACTTTCAGTGGCTCATGGGTTGCAGTGGATTTCAGCATCTTAGACAAACTGTTTTGCATGACTTCCAATTAGAAAGCTGTCTGATTCATCCAGCCTCAGTTCTGCATCCCTGTTACTGACCTGCCTTTTCTACAGGTCATCTTTGATGGTGAGGAAGCTGTTGATGCTGGAGGAGTGACAAAGGAATTTTTCCTTCTGTTGTTAAAAGAACTCCTCAACCCCATCTACGGCATGTTCACTTACTACCCAGAGTCAAATCTGCTGTGGTTTTCAGACACGGTAAGCTCTTGCTCTCTATACACCCTGGTTGAAATAATATGCTGCATTTGAATGACAAGAAAGTTAGTGGCAAACTATGGGAAAGAAATTACCTTCCTCTCATTTTTCACCCACAATACAATGTGAGCTCTATTTTCAGTACTGTAAATTAGTATAGGTCCATTAACTTTAGTAAAATGGTGATGACTGTACCTGTAAGGAGGTGGCTCTTTCTCTTTGTTCTCATTCCATAATAGAAATTGTGTTAAGTATCAGATGACAGTTAATAGAACTCTTATTATCATGAACATGATAATCATGTGCTGTTTTACAGAACCACAGGCTTAGGTTGAAATGGTATTAGAATTCTGTGTTTCCTTTGCTGTTCACGTAATTGCAACCAATCTACTTAGTCATGCATCACTATCATCTTCAGGATCTAAACTCGTTAATGCTTTATGTAAGGAAGCTCTTAAACAGCAAGAAACACAATTTGTAGTGAAAGTTGGTTGGTTTTGGAAGGGTGGGGAGTACAAGTTCTGTACCTGTCAGATAGCATTATGCTGGAAATGGTGGTTTATGTCCTCTTATCTTCACCTGCCAAGCTAGCAAGATGGGAAATAATATTGTCAGTCTTCCCGTAAGGTGTAGCTGTCCTGGTGGGGGTTCTTTGAAATTATTAATTACATTTTACAAGAAAGGAAATTACATGGTACCTTTTGTAACTTGTAAACAGTATTATAGAACACTTACTCCTCATGTTAATGCTATAAAAACAAGTCTTTTGACACCAAGAATAATGACAGTGTAAGCATCGAAAATTAGTCACGTATTTACAAAATTTAACAAATATAGGCAGCCAGTCTGTGACTGATAAACCAGTGGGAGAATAAATATGTGAAGGAATGAAGGCCAGTATAGCAACACCTATGGTGGTATACTTGCTTGGGTGGCACTGTGGTTATGCAGAAGCTTTTAATAGAAGATAGAAGGGTGGTAGGGAAAGAATTGTTAACACATTTTCTTGCAGTACATAGACAGCAAACATCGAAGCTTTGTTAATGTCTAAATGCAGAGGTCTGTAAAAGGGAGATAAAAGGCAGATAAGATGGAAAGCAGCTGTTGCTGTTTCCACAACTAATCATGGCTTACAAAAGTAAAAGGGATTGGGTTCTGAATCTTTATTTCTTTATGCTCCAGCAAGGAGTTCACAACCAAACTGGGACCTGATGGGAGTGCTCTGATTTTTTGTCCTAGTTGGAAAAGCAGGGGCTGGCTTCTTCGCGCATGGGGGAAAGGGTACTGTGTGTTGCCCCTGTGACAGCATGTGTCATCAGGATTTCTCTGTGTGGTTTCGCAGTGTTTTGTAGAACACAACTGGTTTCACTTGATTGGCATCATTTGCGGTCTTGCAATATACAACTTCACAGTGGTAGACCTTCACTTTCCCTTGGCTCTGTACAAAAAACTCTTGAATGTGAAGCCCTGCCTAGAGGATTTGAAGGAGCTATCCCCTACGGAAGGAAGGTAAGAAAAACAAAATTTGCAGCCTTTCTGGGAAGGGAGACTGACCATCTGAGAGGAAGAAATGCCAAACTGTAAAAGCTGTTCAGTAAAACACTTCCTGATCCTTTTTAGTGACTGATTGATTTGGGAGGCTGTGATCCTACCAAAGTACATAAGCCAGTAGTGAATTTCACGTCAGATTTCTCTCCCACAGGCTATCAGATCCATCTGCTTAGGCTCTAACCCGCCTTCCCGACCCCAGAAACTGGGTAGCAACACAGCCAAAAGATACCTACCACACACCTTTGGAAACAGGGGGGGGGGCTGTTCCCTCCACTGCGTGACTGCATGTGTGACCCCAGGTCTGAGCCGCAGCCTTTCCCCTCAAACCAGCCTTGGGTTAGCCAGCAGATCCGCTGCGTGTCTCTTGGTGTAGCCCAGGATGGGAACTGTATGTAGGATGTGATCTGTCCCATCCCTGAACCAGTGTGACTCTGACCTTCTCCCATGCCAGAAAGGAATTGAATAGAGTGAAGGAATGACTTTTTCTAAATGGGGTATTGATTTTTTTTTTCTGCCTAATTGCATGGTGATATTGGTTCCCTCTAACACTGAGAGGCTGAGATCCCACTGTTTGACTGCTGTCTTTTTTTGTCTCCTGACTTGTCACCTGATCTATCTGTACAAAGCTATGACTGTATTGAACAATAATGAGGTAAAATATCAGGAAGACAGCAGCAGGATTTTGAGGGACAGGAGAAGATTATTTTCTGCATGATATGGATACAGATACAATCCACCACCCTCTCTCCCGCCACTCTTAGACCTTTGTATGGTGATGACATAAATACCTTGCAGTCCTTAAGAGCTAGAAATGTAATTCTGTTCTAAGGCCAGGATCATTAAAGTGGATCCATGTTCTAGGTATCTACTTCTAACAAAGCATCTCTGAGCTGTATTTCTTTCTCACCTCTTCAGGTGACTCAGATTCTCTCTCTTGCAATCCTGTTATCTAGATTTATGATGCTGTTTACTTTTGCTGATTTTAGTTTTGCTCTTTGAATAGCTGATTTTTTTTTCCTCATTTCTTTCCCTACCTATCATGTAGGAGTCTTCAGCAACTTTTAGATTACCCCGGGGAAGATGTAGAAGAGACATTCTGCTTGAATTTTACGGTAAGACATTTAACATAACAACTCTGCGATTGTGGTACAGTTGAAGCCCGCCTATCTATTCATGTGTGTTATGGTTTATTCCAGACTATGCCTGTAGCACATACCCCATATTAATGTTAAAATTCTTTGCTGTCAACTCCCTTGTTCTCTCCTATGTGGTCATGAAAACTGAGCTAGTAAGTACATTTAGCAGAGTGGTTTTCAAAATAGTCTTGTCACTGTGGCTTAAATGCCAGTGGCCAACTTCTCACACTAGACAGTGAGAAGCAGGTTCCTAAATCCTCCTTGAAAATGGAAGTTAGGCTTTGAAACCACTAAGTCAATTCTTGAAATACTAATGCAGTATTGCTGTCATAATATTATTACTTTTTAACGTAAAAATTTATAGCGTGTGTGTTTGGCCAGACTTTCTTAGAAACAAAATGCTGGAGGCTATTGCTAGGAGTCACGCTGAGGTAGTCAGCTTTCCTCTGCTACTGTGGCAGTAAAAGAATTTATTTTCCTATCTAGTAACCTACATGCAATAGTTTCTGTGACACAGTGGAGGTTACCTAAAATTAAGAGTTCAATTTTGATGTACATTGGAGTATCAGATACATCCCTCATCACGTGCTAACATTTAGAACCTCACAAAGAGGTGCAGGTCTGACTGTCTCATGCAGGTCAAAGCTGCCATTCAGGATGAGGTAATGAAGCCACACTGATAGTAATGCATACTGTGTGAAAAATGAATACCTTTCAAGTAACACAAGAGATTTTTCTCTTTTCATACAAAAAGGCATTCTTACTCTCTCTTTCTTGTACTGTACACTGCACAATACATAAAGACATGCAAATACATCTGCTAAAACTTTGAGGTGAGTAAATGACTGATATTCCAAATCTTGAAATTAATAATTTGACAAATTTGCATGTCAAAAGCTGAGCCTCTTGTGTATTTGACCCTTTTGTTTTTTCTCCACATGACTGATTCTGTATGTACAGGATATATATGTACTTAGTGTCAGCCTAGGAAGGGCAAAAGCAGGAAGCTGTCTCTGATCACACCATCTTACTCTTGAGAGCAGTTGAATTAACCTGCTGAGCTTCTTTTACAAAAAAAGGGAATCCTTTTTATTGCCAGAGCATGTGGGCATAGTTAAGCATAGTTTTTTAGTTATCTCTTGGATTTTTTTTTAACAGGAAATTTACCTAAAAGAATAACTTTTTCCCTATCTGAGTTTTAAGACTTAATAGCAGTCCTACAGCAAAAGTAAATGATGGAAGGTGCTGAAGCACACAGGGCATTTTGGAGCAGAGAAAAAATGTTCTGCTTTTCTCTGGCTCACCTTTCACATGCCAGTCATCAACTGTGAAAGAGAACTCTGTATCTTTCTGCAGGCATACGGCCTGAAAAGTACTTCTGGTAAAATTAGTTTTCTGGTTTTATACAGATCTGCAGGGAAAGCTATGGTGTGACAGAGCAGAAGAACCTGATTGAAGATGGAGATAAAATTCTGGTGCAGAAGGACAATAGGTAAGTGGGGCGTACGTGGGCATGGCCTCATGCTTGTGGTGAAGTCAGGTGCAGTGCCGCAGAAAATTTGGCTGAGGTGAAATGTGGGAGAGAATTAGAAGTCACTGCGAACAGTTGCTAAGGCCGGTTGTTCAGAAGTTGCTGAATGCTAGTGACACTTGAATGAAAAGCAAGTTTTTGGTATCTTTTCCACTGATGTTTGGAAAATGTTCTACACGCTTTTGGATGGGCGTCTTCCCTGTAAAAGGCCCTCATTTAGATCCTTGGCAGTTTTCTCATGGTAACTAGAGATTGCAAATTATTTTGGCCCGTAAAGGTTGATCTCCCTGAGAGGAACTGTATGTGAACAACAAACCTGAGCCTGGAAAACTTGTTTATACTATTAATTCTGGAGCCAGAAACACTTTCCCCTGGCTATGCCTGATGGGGACCACCATCCCTGCTTACAGCCATAAGGCCCTACCATTCCTTTCCATTTGACCGAACACCTGAGAGTTACTACCAGCACAGCTACCATTTCCCCTCCTTTTTTTTTTCCAGCTGCTAAACTATTTTCTTCTCATAATCCTGTAATTGGATTTCTATAAATGCTTTTATTCCTTGAAGCTGTGTTCAAATTCTTTCTCTGCTTGCAAAACAGTGTGGTCCAGTGACTGGTCAGCAGCATGGTTAGGGGCTTGGGCTAGGATTGCTGAAGACCTTGCTGGCAAGCCTGGAGATGAAGCATTTCCTATTAATCTGATTATTTAAAAGGGTTCTGATTGTGTCTAAAGCCATTGCTGTAACAGAAGCTTTGTCTGTGTTACCTTTTTACCTACTTTACTACTGCCCGAAAGGGTGCAGGTTTCCAGCTAAATAGCTGCCTCTCCGCAAAACCCATGTGGGGATGGAGCAGTGTAACTCTGTCTCCCTACAAAGAGAAGATGGGCTTCAGGTAAATAGAAGAGAGTTTAATCTATGCTTGTGACCGTGAAATAAAGATGAAAATGCCAGTGATAGTACCCTTTTGTTTTTTAGGCTGGGCATGTACACTTAAAAGTGTGCCTAAGGGGAGGAACAAAGACATTAGATGAGCAAATATTTGGAGAGAGCACCCGTGTTAGTTCCTGCATCTGTTTATTAAGTCAGGATAGGCAGCAAGAGAAGAAAATTGTGAAGGAGAAAGGCTAGTGTGTAGCTTCACTGGCTTAACACATTCTGGAACACAATTGCTTTGCCTTGACCAGAGTTTTGAACTCAAGCTAACCTCTAAATCCAAGTCTAGACATAGCTGTCAGTTCATCCACTTTACAGTGCTAATGACTTCCTCCACCCTTACATTTAGAGGCCAGAGACTAATTTGCTTCTCTTTTGGCCTGAATAGTTTGCTGTGTGTATGTCGTTGGGCATTGCCCTTCCTGCTTGAGGAAAGTTCACTGGCAACTGGAGAATGCGCAGGTCTGTAAAATGCCAGGCAGGAAATGCCTGCCTTTTCCCTTTCTCCTTTGGAGTTCATATTGGGTGTCACAATATAAAATGTTCTTGATAAAGGGTTCATGACCGTAACAGGCAGAGAAGTATTAAGCAATAGTTAAGTGCTTAATCAGCTTGGATTTCCCTAATGCTCAGGTGACTATCAGGAAAAAGACAATAAAACAAACGTGCTGGAAGGTAATCCCCCCTTCACTATATGATTTCTTATTCCAAGTTTTCATATTTGCCAGTCTGCTTCCTTATTTTTCTTTTTTGGTTTCTCACCCATCCCTCACTGCTTTTACATAGCATGTGTGGTGAGAATTCCTCCACCAAAAGGTCAAAATATTTATTTCAATTGTGACCTCCTCAGCTAGAGATTGGGATCCCACAGTGTTGCCTGATCTGCTTATCGTCTGAGTGCGGGTGTGAGCTGTGCTCGAATGTCAGGCAAAAATGACAGCTCCATCCACAGAGAGTAGTTTTGTGTCCCGGTTTGCCACATTGCCTGGTGCATTATTGTCAGGTGTAAAAAAACAAACCAGCAAAAATATATGATAATGTAGGGGAAATATTTTAAGTCATTACACAAATAAAATTGTAGTGTTGTGCTCAGATGATGGTGCTTTGCGAATAGGAAAGAGAGAGTAGAATAAAGGTGCTTAACCTCCTAACAATATCCAGAGACAGGGTTTGGCCAGGGCCTGCCACAAGTTTCTTGCCAATGACTACAGAATGGTGTTTTTATTTTAATGCTGTGCTTGGGAACCCTGGAAGCAAAACAGCAAAAAAGGGTTGTCATTCTGAGAGGAATCATTCTCTTTGTCACATACTCCAAATGCACATGTCCTATATTTATTTAACCAGAGCATGAAGGCTGAAGAGGAGGTTTCCTAAGACTATTTTCTTGCTCTGTAATAAGGGGTCTGTCTTGATTTCTTTTGAGGGAACTGGCCATGTAGTTTTAGATCAAGACTTTTCAGAGCATGATTTCCTCAATCTGCCTGTAAGTTACAGCTTTGGCTTTGAAAGTGCAAAAGGCAAAACTCGTTGGGGACCAGGACAGCAGCAGCTGCCTCTGGAAAATTCACATTGTACCTAACTTGAGCCCCATGAGGCTCTTGGGTTTGGGAGTGGTGGTCTTCTGGGCGCTGTCTGTTTGATTTGGTTTACTCCTCCCGGCAGAGCCCTTGCTCACAACAACCCCGCAGCCCCAGGTCATTGCAGGTGGGCACAGAGCCCTGTGCTGAGTACCCCTGGACACCTGCACACTGAGAAGAGCCGTCGGTTATCTCCTAGAATTCCTAAATGTAGAGTTGCAGGAGCTGGGCCAGGGCGTGGACGTGTTCCTCTGGTGAGCGAATCCTGAGATTTGCTTAACACAACCTCTGTGTGGGCATGGGTTCCATGGGGAAAAGGGCTCCATTCCTGATGGAGGTATAGAGCCTGGGCTGCTGGGGACCCTCCTGCGCTGCCACTGCCGGGGAATAAACAGACACATGGTGGTACTTGCTGCCTCATTCTTTGTTCATGTTGCAGTGACTCAGCTCAGTGAGAGGAGGGCAGTGGGTTGAACCTATTGCAAAGTTTGCAAGACACATTACAGGCAGAAATAGGAAAACTTAGAAGTGCTGCTGCCCAGGCATATGATTAAAAGTGCTTTCCTTTGCCTGCTTTCTCTCAATGCACTAGGGAAGAATTTGTTGAAGCCTACGTAAATTACATCTTCAACCTCTCCATCCATGAGTGGTACACGGCTTTTTCCACTGGCTTCCTGAAAGTGTGTGGTGGGAAAGTCCTGGAACTCTTCCAGCCCACAGAGCTCAGGGCCATGATAGTTGGAAACAATAACTACAACTGGGAAGAATTGGAGGAGGTAAAGCTTCCCTCTTGTTGTATTTTTCTTCTTTTTTGCAAGTACCAGGATTGCGCAGTTCCATGAGGTGGGCACTAGCCTGGCCCGTGAGATGCGATGAGCCACGGATGTCTTTTTTTTAAGCTTCTTGTACATTTGCTATCATTCACATGAAAAGTTTTTTATTGGGCTGTCCTGCTACTGATAAAGCTCAGGGAGGGGATTCAGGACGTGAAAGGACAGGGGAGAAGGACTTCCATCTGCTGTTTTAGGGATGAAACCCTGTACAAGGGCAAAAAAGCACACAGCCAGGGGTTCAAAGGGGAGCCTGGACACAAAGTAAGAGTTGTATCCTCTCAAAATCCGTAGATCAGCAAGCTATTTGCTCTGTCTCAGCCTCAGCAGTAAAAGTGGGTTTGCTGTGTGGAATGCATGATCCTGTTCATGAGCCCAACCTGTGCTCCAGGATTCCTCACGCCACGTCATTAGCTGAGTGGCTAGAAGCCTAATGCCTGCCTTCCACATACTGCTCGGAGAACCCTTTACTGGGTCTTGGAGCCATGCTATTGCCCATGACCCTTCCTGTGCTCCATTTTGTAACTGTCAGACGTCCATCTGATGTCAGATACCAGAAGAGATCAGGTCCGGGTTTTGCTTACTCTTTACTTTCTAGTGCTTGATGAAATGATGTGACTTTTTGTTTTTTTAATAGAGCGCTGTCTATAAGGGAGACTACACTGCCACGCATCCAACGGTGAGAATGTTTTGGGAAACCTTTCACGCTTTTCCCTTGGAAAAGAAGAAGAAATTTCTTTGTAAGTATCTTGCAGTGGTGCAGACCAGTGGTGCAGACTGTTTCCTGGAATTGGAAGGCTTGGGTGGGAGTGTCTGCAGAGCACATTGTGTTAACTGCTAGAAGATGATCTAGCATGAATGGCTATCTCCTGAGTTATCTAGTCAGATAATCTGTTTTCTCCCTCTCTTAGGGTTTATTTTGTTTTGGTGTTTTTTTCCTTTTTTCTTTTGTGTTCCTTTTTAACCCTCAAAAATCACTGGGTGATTTCTGCAGTTCAGTCAGGAGCATTTCGGGGCCACCACTGTCTCTCCCTGGGGGTGCAACCCTGTCTTTGTCCTTTCTATCCTGCCTGGGCATAAGAGGGATGTTTTAAGGGAAGGACTCGTCTGCACACCCAGCAGTGGCCTTGCTTCTCGCCTCTGCTCTCCTGCACCTCCCCTGAGGCCACCCATGCCCTGCATGGAGGGCAGTCGGGGTCCCGTGGTGCGGGTGGGGATGGAGTTTGCCTTTAGGTGCAACCCTCAGCACGAGGTCACCCCGTCTGACTGTCCAACCTTCCCTCTTGCTTCTCCTAGTGTTTCTGACGGGCAGCGACCGCATTCCCATCTACGGCATGTCCAGCCTGCGCATCGTCATCCAGTCCACCTCCAGCGGGGAGCAGTACCTGCCCGTGGCACACACCTGCTACAATCTGCTGGACCTGCCCAAGTACAGCAGCAAGGAGATCCTCAGCGCCCGGCTGGTGCAAGCCATCGACCACTACGAGGGCTTCAGCTTAGCTTGACTGCTGTGGGAGAGGCACAGACACATGGGTACGGAGGAAGAAAACGATGGGCTTGGCTTTATTTTTGTAAAGGAATGGATCAGAACATTTTGGGGGGAAATATAATTATTAGTAATAATAATAGGTTGAGATGATGCAGTCTCAGCCTGATGCTGCCAGCGTTTCATGGGGCTTCAGCAGGGAGAGGCTATTGCTTTGAATTTTCTCATCTACTGAACAAAATCAGTTCAGTGGACATTTTTGTTGTTTCCCTTCCAACTTGACATCACTGCCTTCCTGGCAATTCCTTGTAGTTTGCTTTTATCGCCCCGACACACACACACACACAGACTTACCTCTCCTTTAAATCCAGTTTAAGTATTTTGATGTTCCTTGCATTTTAGGCTATGGTGGAAGTTGAGGATGAAGTAGTGGTCTACTTTTTGAAAAGCTGTGATTTTTTTTTTCCCCCCAACCCTTTTTTCCTCCCTTTTTAAATGCAAGCTGGTTCTTGCTTGCTTTCAGTGGAAAAATCTGCTCTGCCCTTTGGTCCTTGGTAGATGGTACTGGGCTGGGATGTCATTTGTGACTCCCCAGGGCAGCGTATTAGTGATGGTACATGCTCTGTCTTTTTGCACCAGGATGTCTGATGGAGAATACGATGGTATTGGGGTGTGTGGCTTGTTTTTCATCACTGTTGTCTCAAATTTTGTTTCCAAGCAATGTTTTCTTAAAGAAGCCTCAGACTCCTCTGGAGCCGAGTGTGTGTTCAGGCTTGTGGAAGGACAAACCCTGCCTATAATAAGGGGCTGCTCAAATTACATCTCTCTCGTGTTGTGTTTCTGTCTTGGCAAGTCTACAAGTTTGATGGGTGATGCTGAGCCCTGTTTTTTCGATCTGAGCAGACCTGTTGTTCCAATCCCAGGTGAGGGGGCTGCTTTTACTGCTGCCACCTTCCTCCGGAGGAGTCACATGTGTGTGTGTGAGCCCGCGGGAGTGTGTGAGCTGTGTATGAGCTCTCCAGTCTCATCAGGTCAGGAAAAGAAATAAGCGTGAGATCCACATTTGAGTGACAAGGTTCTGTTTGGAGATTGGGGTTTTTTTTTGGTTGGTTTTTTTTTTTTTTTTTTAAGTTAGGATAGCTTTATTTTGCTGTTTCAGAGGAGCCCTTCCACTTGACAGCTGTTTTGCTGGGGGGAGGGGGGGCCCTAAATGACAATCTCTATGAATGAGACTGGAAATGCACATCAGGACTTGAGTAGCAAAATCATTACCTAAATCGATCCTGTAAGATTGGAGAGCCTTTATCCTCTTTCCCCCTATTCATTCCCCCCTCCCCCCAGTAAATGAAATATGAATGATTTTT
>JAOTQQ010000032.1:31362107-31465375 GCA_026546715.1 Gallinago undulata | reverse complement strand
CCCATTTTTCAGGTCTTGCTGTAAATCTCATTTTAAGCCTAGGGTGGTTTTGACATTGACTTGTTATTAGGACATAGTATTTATGCACCATGTTCAATATACAGTATTGAACTTTGCACCTCGTAACAAAAGGTTTTAGGCTTCTGGGTTTTTTTTAAGACAACCTGTGGGCTACACTGAGAGCCCTCCAGCCTCTTTCTAATGCAGCATTGAAGACAAATATACAATTAATTATATCAAATGTTTATTTTCAAGGTGTGTGTACATAGTACAGTATTATGCAATAAATTTGATGTTTAATTCTGACTGTGTGCCTTTATGTCAGGAAGCAAAGAAGGAACAGGGAAGGACAGGAAACAGATCTCTTCTGCCCCTGAACCGCTCCAAAGCAGGGACCAAAGAGGCAGCGAGTAAGAAAAGCACCTGCACTTCAAGGAGTGAGAGAGGTATTTAGATGACTCGGACACGGGGAGAGCTTTCTTTCTGGGCACGTGAGTTTTTGCAGTTGGACCAGTATCACAAATGGCACGGCAGTGAGTCTGGAAGAGCTGAGCCCCCTCAAGCACTGGTTCAGGTACCGAGCACTCCCCTGGCCCCACAGGCCACCCTTCTTGCTGCCATCAGTGAGGAGATGGCTGTTAACTCCAGCAGCAGCAGGGCCAGTTCCTGGTCATGGGCATGTGCCCTGGACATGGTCTGGGCACATGGACCACCGGCCTCAAGGGCACATGAACAACAGCATCACTTCCCAGGGAACAACCTCAAGATCAGCCCAACCCACCAGGGATGCAGCAGGCACAAGGCCCAGGTTTCTCTGGTTCTGCTGATGCTTCCGGTGCCAACAGCTCTTTTTGGTAACGCATCCAGGGGACACTGCTGGAAGCAGGGCCCTCTGCCAACCCACAGGGACTTTATAAGTGTACCCACTGGGATAAGGGTCTTTTGGCCCTTCAGGAATATGGCAGTTCCCAGTGACAGGAAGGAACCGAGCCACCATTTCCACCGAGTTATGCCACCCAGGTGGTCAGTGAATGCATCTCTTGTTGCAGTTTTCGAATGCGAAGTTAACTTACTTTGCTTGCTCATGTGCAGATGAGGAAGTCCCCTCCTAGGCCTTGGCTTAGAGTAACAAGCCTGGCCCCACGTTCCCTCCTCAGCAGCCAGAAGTCCTGGATCCCTTCCCCAAGACTTGCAAAACAGAAATAGTGAGGCTGAAGTAAATTGAAGAAGATGAAGCACAACTCCACACCCTGTAAATAGCGAGGTATAGTGAAGTTGTGAGGCTGAAGTAAATTGAAGAAGTGAGGCTAAAGTAAATTGAAGGTGAAGCACAACTCCATGCCTGAAGAAGATGAAGCACAACTCCATGCCCTGTACGTACACCAAGCCCCAGCTGGTCTCACACATAACAAACCCCACACTGGGTGCCCAGCCTCTGGCACCTCTGCTTCTGTGTGGTTGCCACCAGCCCAACAAGGGCCACTGGTGGCATGGGTGCAGTGCAGCCCCAAGACATCCCTGCCAACCAGCCAGCACCGGACCAATGGCCGGCGCGGCCCCATGACCAGGATGAGCTTGTCCATGCACCGCAGGGACAGTCACAGGCTCCAGCCTGGCTCTTGCCTTGGCAGCTTATTTCAAGCACCAGTGAATCACTGATTTACAAACATCTCCAAAGAGGCCACAGGAAGCACCTCAGGCTGCAGCACTTACCATCCAAAACTTGCACATACCAGGAATAACAACTGATATCTTAGCAAAATGATTAAAAGAGAAGAGGCTTTAATTTCACTGCCTTTAACATCAACATCCATTATTTGACTGTTTACTCGGGAGTAAACAGAATAAAACTGAATGCAACTTGTAAGAATGACAAGTTTTCCCTCTGTCTTTAACTCTGGCAGTCTTACTTAGTTCACAACCTGTTCATCATCATCATTTAAACAAACCACAACGATTTATTGTACCACAGCGTGGTAACACACCGTCATGCGTGTCTGAAACAGCCCCAGCGGATGGGAAGCCCCGCAGACCGTGCTGCCACCCTCCAGCTGAGACAGCTTGTTCTAGTGACACGGAGAAAGGTTGTCTTATACTAAACAGCTTATTTATATCACATAAAGTAGATTTTTTTTTTTTTCTGTACAGTACTTCACACCTTTTAAAAACACAGCCTGGTATTTAATGTTCTCCAGTCAATACTCACTGATGTTGGCACAGACAAATAAATCATCAAACAGAATGCACAGATGTTGCTTGGATTGACTTGGAGGAGTGTGTGGGGGCAAACACCATTTCTGGCTACTTGTGGTTAGTGGGAAGTCAAATCATCTGTGGGAGCTACAAAGACAACATTTTAGGGTTCAGGGGAGGGAACTCACAGCATCTGCAGACCCAGGACAGAAGGTTGAGCGTTTCTATGTGTCTTTTCAGGACTGGAATTTTAAAATTCATTTCTTCTCTACAACGGTCTTTCCTAGGCCTTCCCTTCTCAACTCGGTGGATGATGGCGTTTCCTTTTTTTTTTTTTTGCCATGGGGAGAGACTTGAAAAGAACAGTTTAAAAAGAGAGATAGCTAGGTGTGATTTTTTTTCTTTTAATGTACAATTTCAGTTAACAGGTTTTGTTACTTTTAGCTTTCAAAGTTCAAAAATATAAACTCTCTAAAGTGCATAATTGTACTTACATTTCATATAAACTATCTGAAATTCTAGCAATATACCATGTAAACAGCGGTAACTAAGCATCAGAAAATGCTACAATCTCATCAGTTTAAAAATAAAATGGACTGTTCCCTACATATCATTTATCAAGATTTGTCAGGGGCAAAACCCAGCAAAACAGATAATTATCAGTACACAGTGCAAACAGGCTTTAAAAATAAGCAGAGATAATGTACTCCTGGGAAGCCTTGGCCCACTGGAAAAATGTCTGACTACAAAGAAAGGGCAGAAACTGCTTCTCTGTCCATATAAAGATGTCCAGGCCCCAAATTAAGCAAAGCACCCAAGCTTCAGGCCATCATAACTCAGCAAAGTCCCAAATGCAGACCAGCCCGAGGCACACACTCACCACCGGTGCTTTTGCTTTGCTGACCTGCGCCTGAACAAGACCAAACTGAGCCAGGTAACCCAACATCCTTTCTCATCCCACACTTCCACTACTAGAGTGACACCACAGCCAGTTTGGCTCAGCTGCAATCCCCAAAATAACCAGGGAGGAGTTGTCTATGGACTCTGAGAGGAGGAGCCCATGAGAACAGGCTGAAGGACAAAGCATGGCTCTGATTTCCTGGGCTGCCCAGACAGGGTTTTACCATGGTCAGGCTTCCCTTCCAGTCAGACATCTCCAAAAACAGTTTTTGAGCCCATTTGCCAGCCCAGTTAACACGTTCAAAGGATGAGTTTTGCAGAGGCACCACCCCACATCTCTCAAGCGATGGAAACTCAGCACCTCTGAAAAGCCAGGCCCCAGGTCAGCACACAGAAGTCCTCCAGACTCCTTGGAAATATGAAATGCAGTTTTCAGTGATTTTATATAGAAAAGGCAATTCTGCAACCAAGAAAAGAAACCAACCACCTGTGAGTCCCCCTCCTAAGTGCTCTCACTAACGCACGTCACTGCCTTACCCATCCAGACTAGCAATAAACTTGTGCAAACCCCCCGGGAGAAGGTTGCCTTCTGAAGTGTTCATGGGATCCTGAAGAGACCAGAACACCCTCAGCATCAGTTTTGGCCAGAATTAACACAGCACATACAGCAAGTGGAAAAGGGTAAGTCTAAGTACCACAACCCAAATATATCTATTTGTGAGCCCACTTGCTCATATAAAGAAGAAAAGGGGAGAAGTTGTTCTGGGGGGTCCTCTTCCTACCTCCTCCAGCGTGGCTTGCGTGAGGCTATGATGGCTGGCACTGCATTTGGTTTCAGCCATTTGGCTTCTGCACGTTAGCTGCCCAGGGGATCAATGCAAAAGAAAGCATTACAGAAATGCTCTTCTTGGGACACCAGGGTGTGTCCTGACATCCCGTCAGCCCTGGCTCAGGGCAGAGCGAGTTGGTGCTGGAGCGGGAGTCCCAGGTGGCCCGGGACTGCGGAACCGTGAGCCCTCTGCTACTCAGTGCATTCCTGAACTTCACTCCTTTGGGCAGCATCTGTCTGACACCAGCAGCTCAATCACGCGTCCCAGGACTTTCTTTTCTGAAAGTGGTAAGTGAATTTGAAAACGTGGAAGTGTCAAAGCTTGCAGCTGAGATGCAGGCCCTGTGCACAGGCAGAGCACGGCTCTAGGCTTCCAGTTCCCTGCAGCGTCCTCTGCTCTGGCATACTGCTTATGCACACCAGGAAGGAAAGACCATCCTCTGATGCCACCATCACAGTGTCATTGCTGCAGCCCAAACAGTCTGATCGATGGTGTACGTAAAAGAACAACATCTAGGCTAGTGAGGACGTACGACACCCACGTGGACTGTTCAGCTTGGACTCTTTAACGTTTGGATTGGGTGATGAAGCACACGCACTAGTGGGGTGGGTCTTCCAGATATCTTCCAGATTTATTGACACCAGACATTTAACTGATTAGCTACCAAAATCCCAAGGGATTCTGACTTAAAGCTTATAAAACCTCTTTTCCTCCCAGTTGCCCAAACATGGTCATAATGTTACAGTATCACCTTCCAAGCACAACACACCAGTGAGAACCTTGCTGCACGGCTCGTTTTCCTTGCTATCCCAAACAGATGTAGGTACTTCCTTCTACTTCCATCGAATTGGCCATCAATAAAAGTGGGAAGAAAACCCAACTCAAGCCTGGGCAAAACTGTAACTCAAACCAGCTCTGGGTGACGACCGAGAGATTCTTACAGCATTTATCTAGAACAACAGAAGACAACTTGACTCCAAACAGTCAAGGTCAAAAGTCTGAGCAAATCTTTACTACAGCTGTAAGAGGACAGTCTTGGCGTTACCTGACCTGTGCCTTCACATGAGATCAGTCAGGGCACTTGCCTGTTAAAGTAGAAGCTACTCAATGATTTAATTGCTATTCATCCTACTTTGCCTCATGCTATGATATCCCGGGAAAACAGAATAGTATGGCTGGTTTTGATATTCTAAATATTACAGGATATGTAAGCAAATCAAAACAGAAGGATCCCTTCAGTGCAGTCACTGAGCACAGTGTCATATCTCCTACACTGGCAAACTCCATTTTGGGCATCAGGCCTGGAGAAAGAGTGGACAACAGCAAGTGTAGAGAGTGATGGAGAGACACCTTTCCTCCCCCTCCTGCCTCTGGGAATGGCCTTTCAGTTCCCAGGGAGCTCCTCAGCTCTCCCCAGCCAGGCTCCCGCTGCATCCACTTCACGCATTTGTCCATTTGGTGCTCTCCTTTCTTTGTTTGCTGACAAAAACAATCTTCTCCTTTACATGATCTTGGAGCTAATATCTCTTTTACTGATCAGGACCTCCAGCAGCCTCAGCTTGGCCTTAATCTGCTTGTATTCGTTGTATTCTTCAGCCATAGGAGTGCGGTCTTCTTTCTGCACGTTCCTAGTGGGAGAGAAAGCAGGTCATGAGCATTTCTTTAACAGGACACCTTCCCTCAGCAGCCTCCCTCAACAAGACCTACAAAGCAGCTTCTCTCCTCCGCTCCCCATCAGGAAACAAACCCAAAACATTTATCCTTTGAGGGGGAAAAACCAAGAGGGGCAAAACCCCTGCTCAACAAAGCATGGGGCACTTGCATGTTGAGCCTGAACACTATCCCATGGTTCCAAATGCAAAACCTTATTTGAAAGCACGCCCTGCTTCTCTGCGATTGCCAGCCTCTACACAACAGTTGAAAAAAAGACAGAAGAGCCCTTTCTGTTTCAGGAGCCACCTGAATGTCAGCCTGGCAAAATAAAATACAGTTTCTCCTGGCTTGGCACCACATCACTTACATGAACAGGCACGCGTGTGAAAAGGAAGATATCTAAACAGATTTCTCTCAGCTTACATGGACTCTCAAGTTTTCAGTGATTTTAAAAGAACTTCTAAGGATGACGGCTGATGGCAAGAAACTAACAATAATTTCAGTGCATAAATGTACCAAAGTGTTCTATCAGCTTATTAATGAGGGACATTTTCTGAAAATGATAAACCCAGCTACACATGCTTGCTAAACCAGTGTCTGAACACCTCACAGACAAGCAAGAACAGGACAGAATTCTAAGTACACATCATTAGGAAAAACCCCAATTATTCTATCACTGAGAAACTCTTTCACCGTTCCTGTCAGTTGTGCTAGAGGCAGGTGGATTTTCACAATCTATACTCTTGCTCTGCTCGTCCTAAGACAAAGTTTTCAAAGAGGCTGTGGTTCCTAGAGTTTGGGGATGGGAGGGTAAGGGGGGGGGAGGGGAGTAATTAATTTTAATGGGCAACTGTAATTAATGTGGATAAAACCCTGATGATGCAGAAATACATAATATTGAGTTCCACTCATTTTCCATATTTGGAGGTCTTTGTAGATGCCAAACAGACTAAAAGTAGCTGAAGGACAGAGAGATAGCTGAGAAATTGTTACCTTCCATTTTGTCGGAAAAAGTTATCTTCGAAGTCTCTCAATTTTTTTCTGATTCGCTTTTTCTCTTCCCTGACTTCTTGGAGCTGCTCTAACAGTTCAGGGCTGTTGGGTTGAAATAGAAACAAGATTATACATATGTACACAATTATAACAGGAAACATACAGTAAATGTACAAATGTACAGTTTATGTACGCCAAGCAATGGAGCTGCTCCTGCAAGAAGTCAGGATGCAGAAGTCACATGTCAGTACTGGGGCAAAGCAGTTTCTTCCCAAACTCTTTCATATGAGGGTCTACTGCACTTCAAAATAAAAAGGCAAAAACTTCTGACTCAGAATATAGATGGAAAACAATTTTAAATCTAGACACTTTGCCAACAAATAAAATGTTATCTCAGCAAGAAATAACTTTTTGAAGTTGCCTACAAATTCAACATACATGGATGCTTCATGGAGATTGGAAAGCCCCATATCCTGATTGCTCCTTGATGGCATCTTATCATCCACCGGGGAAACAAAGCCGTCGGCATCATCTTCTAGTTGATCCAAGAAGCTACGCACGTTGAAATCTGTTTTCATGGTAATTGTGAAATCTGGCTTCACGTTGCTGTCCTCCTCGGAGCCCTCCTCTTCCTCCTACAGAGAGGGACAGAGCACCCCCGTAACAGAACAGGTTACTGCTTCCCTTCTCAGAAACAGGCACCTCCTTTCACCACATGCACGGTGGAACAGGTACAAAATGAAGTGGACAGGCAGAGCAAGCACTTCAATCGCTAAGCAATACAGGACACCAGAAGACCATCGGTAAGACACCTTACACCCAAAACATGTCAGAGAAACTGCCACCACCAACTCAGACTGGTTAAGGAGACCCAAGGCAACAAAACCGAGTGAAAAAATACCTGAGGTCGTTAGCAACCTGTTGCTTTAATTTATGCATTCTGATGTACATAAAACCACTTGCAGTCATTATGCATACTGTCTAAAGCATACCAGCCATCCTCTCTGCTTCCCTAACAGTTTACACCTGGCAGCATACAGATTGCCAGCTTAAAATGCAAAATACTCTCTCAACGGATGCAGCTCAACAGCCCTCTCTAATGGCTGAATGCAAGACCTCCAATGATCATACAGTAGTATCAATGAGCTCAGATTAGTCTTTCCATGGCCCTCATGTGGGATATGATTCACTGTAAAAGGATTGCTGACATTGGCTGTTCCTGACATCAGCTCTGTACCATTTAGCTGGAATAGACTAAAAACTGGAGAGGAAACACTATGCCCAGTGCAATTTCCCCAAAGTACACTGATGATTTAGTCGTGTTCAATTTTTTTGCAAAATTTATAGGCGCAAAGTTTGGAAGTCTCTGCTGCACTTGGTACCTGCTAATTCACAGCATTTCCAAACATAGGGTTTGTCCTGCAACACTGTCCAGAAATCATTTGGATTTTCAGGGAACAGGGCCCAGTTTTCTCTTACTTACAGAAACATTTCTAGAAGGCAGTTTTCAACCTTATAAATATAAGGAATGAGGCACGATCATTAGACAAAGGTAATAAATGCCTGCATGAACAGTAAGTCTCTTAAATATTATGTATGTATGTGTATATGTATTTATTTTACAACCATGTAACTCTAGCCAGGTAGGATCTAAGCACATGCATATCTTTAAAAGAGTTCAAGGGCTAATATCACCAAAATCTTCACGTGCATGCAAAAATGTATTGTTGCACTGGGATCAAAAGAAGCCATTTTCTTTACATTTTTTTCATGCGATTCCGTATGGACAGTTTAATTATTCATAAGAGATTGCCTCCATATCAAACAAAAAGAAAGTAAGACTAGGACCTAGGCACAGTCCCATTAAATCCCTGAAGTCAATAATTTATAAGAGTTTATCAGAGTTTGCCCAGAGTTTTGTTTTTATGTTAAAGCTCTAGGCCATGAAAATGCAATGCAAAGACACAGGCTGAGAATTTTACAACCAAGATGGAGTCTTGAGGATGAAAAAACAGATTAGCTGGGAAGACATTTTGAGTAGTAATAATAATAAAAGATACAGAGAGGTCTGAAAAAATCTCAGATAAATCTGCAGGAATGTGTGAAATTTAAAGCAATATTTAGCATATGATTGGGTAAGACCATTTCTCCAGATGTAGATTTTATATTTTAAACAGAAGGCATAAACCCTAAAAACAACTTCAGGCTGGGCTGGGGAGGGGAGGCCATCGCTCAGTGCCATTTACCAGTCCCCAACCATGCTGTCCTGCCCTGTCCTGGGTCAGGGCAACCAGGACTGACGCAGGAGAACACCGATCCTGTTGTGGCATGGAGGAGGATTTGCTAAATCAATCAAAGTCATTAAACCAGAAAGCTTTATTCTAGGGGAATCTCTCTGACACCACAGGAGGAGCTCCCACGTCCTTTCCTGAGAGAGCAAGTTGCTTCTGGAGAGAAAGGAGAGGGGCAGTTTTCATAATCAGTGTGATAAACTGCTCCTGAGGCCGGAGGCAAAGTGTCTTCCCCTCAGAGGCCCCCTCTTACTTGCCTCACTCCAGGGCACCAGCTGCCCAAGCCAGCAAGGATCACGCTGGCCCAGAGCTCCAGAGCAAGCCTCCTGCCAACAGAAGCCCATGGGAGGAAAATAAAGTGTAGAAATTTCACTTGTTTAGACCTCAGTGCCAAAACACTACATCTGGCTGTCACAAGACCTCTTAAAGCATTTTGCTGCTTAAAATGAAGAAGCGAATTAAAAGGATTTGCAGCGAGAACTCAGATGGAAATGGTCTTCACTTAAAACAATTCTCACACGGGAATCTTATTTTAAACCCACACTGGCATTTACACCTCGAACCAGAATGATCCTCATTGACTAGATCCATTTGGCTTCCACCTGCTTGCATCTTTAGGCAACCATGAGGCATTTACATTCTCCAGAGTTACAAATATAAAGTCTCCAGTGCATCCCACCATCAGTACTCCCAGCAAGCAAGCTTCCCAGTGATCGTTTCAACACAGACAATATTCAAGATGTTGTACTCAAATATCCAGTAAGGCTTCACCTCAAATGTCCTTTCAAGCTTTTATGGAACTCTCCTGAAATACTCTGGGGTCGAGCACAGGTGAAAAATAGAGGACACAGTAAAAGAAAAAAAAAAAGCAAACCCAAAGAAAAATTCACCCCACCAGACTACTATTGCAGATTTGATCCAGTGGTTACCTAGAAAATCCTTGGTGGTGACTAACCAGCTTCCTACAGCAGCTTAACATCTCCAGTCTGCAATCTGGTTTTAATGAATATACGCCTTGAATAGTCCATTAATATACAATCTGCTGTAATTGCCTAATAATCAAATCAACCTTGAATGTCTACCTCTGCGGTATTTACACCATTAACCAAACTCTGGCTGGATAACGGATAAACGACCCAAGTGTGCTGAAGCACCTTCTTCACCTGCTACCTCGCAAGGGTAAGGAGAGCAAGTGCAGGGCCCAGCCCCACGCTGGGTGTCCTGGTCAAGCGTTGGACTTCCCTTCTTCTGAGGGGAAGAAGGCCCAACATCGTAGCAGTCTTCACCACGAGAAGCAGTACAAGAAAGAAACACAACAATCCTGCCATCCAAATCTGACCAGGCATTAACTCTCAGAACCGAGTTGTTCTTACTTCCATTCTCACGCGACTTGGGTTAGAAATACCCTTACACGAGGTGGTGACAAAGGGCCCTGGATGAAATAAGCACGTGAATGGGAGTAGGTATGGATCCTGTAAGTGCCCCAGTTGGCTCCACGTGTGTTAGTTTTGTGAGAGCTCATTCCTGCCACGGTGCTGTGTGCAAGCCACAGAGCTTTGGAGTGAGAGAAGCTACCGCAAACCAAGTTAGTGTCGTTAAAAAGAAAGAACAAAAGCAAGAAAAAAAAAAGCAACGTACAAAGGTAATTATGATTATTTTTTTTTAGAAAGCAAAGTAAAATATATTAATGTGCAGGTGAAGGGGGAAGGAGAAGGATGGGAAAGAATGCAAAGCCAAGGAAAAACTGTAGTCTTAGCTACGACAAGAGAAAAATTTGATCAGAACTGGAGTGGCTTAAAGCAGCTACTGATTTTTCAAGAGAACACTGCAAAAAAATCAACACTGATGGGGAAAAATAATCAATCATTGTCTTTCATTGATATAAAGGGAAAATTGATGCAAACTGAGCAATTAGTTAGCAGCTGGAGGTCTTCACCTTTATCTCCTTGAAGAAGGAAGCTGTTTCGCCCTCGATAATTGGCTGCAGCAAAGGGCTTCTCCGCTTGCTGGAGGGGGAACCCTGTGACAGGTGTTAACAAGTATGTTACATTATGAACCCCTTTCTGCTCCACCACCTGCTCTCAGCTCATTCTCACTCACACATTCACTCTCAGCTCATCGTTGGACCATCAGGAGAAATCCATTTCTTAAAGAAGAAAAACATGCCTGGCAAACCCCCTGAACCTTGGGCTGTTTGCTCTCAGGATGCTGCTTAGCAAGGGACATCACCGCCAAACACTTTTAAGAGAAAACCTTGGATGCTGGAACACTAGCTGGGCAGTGTAAAGGCTGCAAGAAAGAAATCCCCAGCCCGAGGCACATACATACCCCCCCTCACCATTTGGTTGCCTCTCAGAGCAGAGCATAAGCCCAGCTAGACTCTGCAGGAGCCTAATTTCCCACTCAGGTACCTAACGATGTAGAGATGAATTTTCAAGTGTACCCCGCCTCTGCAAGAGCCTCTCACTTGTTCTCATTCAAGGGGCTGGGGAAAGCCAGTCTTGTCTCTTGGCCAGCCACTCTGCAATTTCAGTTTTGTGTCAAAACAGGACCTGAGCTCTCTTTTGAGAGCTT
Source organism: Gallinago undulata (assembly GCA_026546715.1). Taxonomy (NCBI): domain Eukaryota; kingdom Metazoa; phylum Chordata; class Aves; order Charadriiformes; family Scolopacidae; genus Gallinago; species Gallinago undulata. Next base: position 31,453,941 of record JAOTQQ010000032.1, on the reverse strand, counting down.
TGTATTAAACTGCCCGTGCACAGCTATGCGGTTTCTTCCTTCTTGATTGCCAGCACCATCTTCACAGCACACATTTTGGGGAGTACTTTGCATAATCAAGGAGGAACAGCTTTTTGTTTTAACTACAGGACCACCTCCCGTGATTTGCAGGACAAAAAACCCCACTGCACTGAGTAATGCTGTGCCAGTCCGTTCCCTTCACTGGCAGTCTAGGAAAAGGGGCCAGCATACGAGCGCTGCTTGGGAACAGCAAAAAAAGTAAAAGATCATACCTGACCGACAGAGTAAACAGGAACCATGATGAAACAAGTCACTTTCCATAGACACGCTAAGTATTCTCTGTGTATTTTTTTTAGATCAAATAATTTTTAAAAAGTGGCCTCCACAAGTTGTCTAAAATTAGAGACAGTGCATTCGCCCCACAGAGGGGTGCACTGAATTCCCTGCTGATGGCAGTGCCTCCTTGCCAAAGCACCACCTTGAATGAGGGAATATCCACCACTTGCAGGGTCTCTCTAACACAAATGAAGTGTTAGGAGACCGTTGGCCCTTTCTCTCAGCCAAGGAAACTGGTGTCTCCTGTGGAACCCACACAAATCTGTGTTCCTGGCATGCAATCCTGTGTAACCAAGCAGCATGGAAGACCTACAGCTCAGAGTGGATTGGTAAGGAAAGGGAAGGGAGGCTGCAGCCAAACACAAGATGATGAAATAACAGCAGCAGCCCAATGGAAAGAGAAGAAACAACACAAGGTGAGATGTGCCCCATGGATCATGGGTGGGCACCAGAGCCCCTTGACCAGCTTTGCCCAACTTCAGTATATGGTGTGTCATTGATTCATTCATTTGCTTGGTCTCTGAGTAATAGGGGAGGTTGGGACTTGGCCTTAGTGACTGTGTTGTATGTGAAGGTGTGGTGATTCCTGTTTTCTCAGCTCAAAACAAAAAAAAAAATAGTCCCCCGAAAGCATGCTCTACTCACAATGATAGGGATGGTGTTGGCTCTGGAGAGGATCTGCTTGACCAAGCGATACCTGTCATACAGCGGCTTCATCACCTGCCGTTCGTTTTTGGTAACCTGAAAAGGAAAAAGAAGTGAGACCCATGAAGCTGCAGCAGATACTCCACTCTGTAATGCACGTGCCTGTGATCACTGTCAGTCAGAGGGGGCTGGAAGAGAATTTCCTGAGGATGACAGGTGAGCAGCGTTAGCCCTGGAACTGGTAACGCAAGTGCTTGTGTACACCATTGCATCTCCTGTCCCAGGCGCCAGATGAAGCAGCCCCCGAGCTGTGGGGCGTCTGGTAATGTGGATGTATGAGACGGGTGAATCAAATGACCAACTTAGGTATCATATGCCCACAGCATAAAATGACCCACAGAGGCAGCAGTCTGTCCTTGTGATCACATCTATGATTACAAGGCACAACATGAGGTTTCCCACCCTTATTTTTGTGGCCAGGACCTCAGAGGCAGTGTTTATGACCCAGGAAAAGGGAAAGGAACTTCAATGACTGGGTACTGCAATGAAAGAAGACTTTCCCAGAGAAGGTTAAACTACGGATTTCACAAAAACTGACTTTCTGGCTTTGCTATTCCCCTTAATTTCCTGTCCAAGCCAGTAGTTCTTCATCTTTTTAATCTCCCTATCCTTCCTATCTCTTTTTTAATCTCCCTATCCTTCAGCTCCACCTCTCTTCCCAGCAACATTGCTGGGGAGAAGTTACCGCAGAGCTGAGAAGGGATGAAGGTGCCAGGGCTGTGTGACACAGAGCAGATGGAATAGTGGTGTGATGCCCACCCCAAGCCCCCAAGCCATTCTTACATTGCTCTGTCCCTAACTCCACTCCTCCTAGCTGTGTGTCGTGCTCCCTCAGTTTGAGAGTGTTGCAGACTGTGAGCACTCATTTCTGTTCTTTCAGACCCAGGCTAAGCTGAAAATCTCAGTAGTATTGATAGTGCAGGAGAAGGGAAGACCTCACAGGCAGCAGCCAGTGTGGGAAAGTAAAGGTCTGTCCAACTAAGTACTAGTTGTGAGGAAGCTGGGTTTTATCTCTTCAATGCTTGTTTGCTAACCCTGCTGTAACAAAACAAACAAAACACTCAGCAGAACCAACCTCATCATCATCTTTCTTTGTATTCAGCACTGTCTGACCCACATTGTGTGACTGTCCTTCCATTAGATCTTTTGTCTAACTTTAGATTATAAAGCTCTTATAAGGGGAAGCCTTAACCGGTTCTGATGTCATGTCTATCTTCCTCAAGGTTTTTTAGTGCTGCTGATCACCAGAGCATCTGAACAGCTGCCGTACAAAAATTAACATCAAGCCCTAGCGAGCTTTGTACAGTCTCCCCTTCTGCAAAAGAAGAAAAGGGAATACAGGTTGATGCAGGGAGGAAATTTTACAATGAAATACAGTTAACTTTCACTGCAGTAAGTTTTCTAAAGCTTTCACATCCTCCCTGGATGGGAGATGGTTTGCCAGGGGCAGAAGAGCTCTAACTATTGCCAGGACTAGGACTGACTGACTGGCAGGGATGAGCTCCTAGGAATCTGGAGGTAGCATTTTCCTCCTAATAACCAAGCCTACGTCCTATGTTGGGGGCAGACCAATAGAGAACAAAGGAAAACCCTTTGTTTCCCCTTTCTGGGTTTAATGCAAACATCCCCAAGCCTGATAAGGGGCATGTAGCTGGGCAGTCTGAGCTCTAGGGTCTGCTTGTCCCACACCTCCAAAGCGCAGGCTGGCTCCAGTACCCGACAGCCTCAACCCCGCTGTTTGTTGAGCCAGCAGCTCGCATGGATTAGAGGGATGTCAGCAGCATCAATTCAGTCAGCCCTCTCTGTATTGAGTTTCATGTTGATGTGTCTGCATTCAATTGCACCAGCTAGCAAGTTGCCTCCAACTTTGGACATCTCTCTGTACCCAATCAAGCATACAACTGGAGAAACTGAGTAGCCTATATATAAATATGTATATTTTATTCCTAGTGTTACACCGTTAGCAGTCAGTACAACAGGAGGCACAGCACTACTGTCAGCTCAGTCTATTACTTAAAAAAACCCAAAAGATTATGCTGAGGCTGAGAACCAAACTTTCAATTAATGAAATTTGGAAGTTGATAAATAGAATCTTGGAATGGTTTGGGTTGGGGGAGAACTTAAAGATTATCTAGTTCTAACCCCCTGCCATGGCTCTGTGCAGAAAAATAAATATAAGCCTTGGAATGGGAAAAAAAATTCCTTAAGTATGTTGACAAATGGAAAAAATAAACAACATACTTCAGTGCCTGAATATCAGTATGGAGGAAGAATACAGAGAATTAATTTAGGCACTGAATTTAAATATATGGGGCCTGAGTCAGCCCTGCAGTCTTAGACTAGCACACTTAACAGAATGCAGACTCTGAGCAAAAACATTTAGCACATGGGGAAACTGTCTCACTGGGTAAACACAAGTCATACCAGCAAAGCCTGAGTATATTTTGGGAGAACATCAAGATGCAAAAAGACTGTTGGAATAATGGAGCCTTTGACACAACTCTGGGGCACACTCCACATGGCAAAAGAGCTGCAGCTGAGGAACAGACTGTTGCTTGCATTGTTAGAGCAGCTTGAGAATTTCTGCAGAGATGGACTTTTTTGGCTTAACTAAAGCAGTTCAATTCCACCTTTGCAGGTTCATCTATCGCTGGTGCAGAAAGACCCAGTTGCACAACAAATCTGAGCTCCATTGTTTTTCTAATTTAGTTAAATATCTTTAAGAAAAAAAAAAAAAACAACAACTTGGCTGAACTATCCCCATTCTCCTCGAGCTCTCAGTACTTTTCCACTGCTGCAGTGCCAGGAGCTGGGAACAGCAAAAGCTGATCAGTTGCAGTCTTCCTTGCTGTGCAGTTCAGTGTTGCTAGGTATAGACTGCTTACTTAAAACCAAACAAATTAAAAAGCAGTTGCATAAATAAAGCATCAGAAAGGGGAGAAAAAACAAAAGGTATGCTGACAAGCTAGACTCTGGGCTTGTTATCTTTTTAAAGAGATTGAAATGAGTTCACTTCAACGAGATGCTACCTGTTGAAGCATTGTAAAGGCAGCAAAACTAGACTCAGTCTCATGGAAAAGAGAGAGAAGGGTAAGTGGATCCCCTTGTGTTGGCCTTTTGCTATTTTACACAATAATAAAACTGCATGTCCTTTTATACAACTACACTGTTTTCAACTGCTGGTATACGTGACTATAAAACATTAGCACTTCATGAAGGCATTTAAATAAATTAGTGAGACTTTTTTTTTAAAACAATGGACAAAGGAGGAAATAATTCAGGAGCAAAAGGAAGGAAGAGATCAGGACTCCCATGCAGCAGCAGAATGACAGATTTGTCAGCTGCGCTAATCAAGTACTCCTTATAAGCAGTAATTTGCTGCTCCCAAGCCACTGCTCAACGGATTAACACCACTCTGAAATTAAGTTGCTTTACCTATACAGCTGGTAGCAAAGACTATAATATCATCAGTAAAAGAGAAGGGATTCATACAAAGCCAACTTGGTGGCCTGGCAGCCAATATGTTTCTGCTCTGGCAGGGATCAACAGTACACAATACTTAATTCTCTGTCTTCACAAATAATTTTCCTTTGTTAAGATCAAATGTGCAAGAAACCTCATGCCCTTCCCTTCCACTGGCACATGGAAAAAAACATCTGTTTCTCAGGGGAAGAATGAAATCTCCTCTCAACTTATGCTGTGATGCTCAGGAGACAAGCTGTATCATGAATCCTTTGGCACAAGAGGATTGTGCAAATAGCAAGGTGCAGGCGCCTCCCTGGGAACAGCAAGGTGCTGGGAGAAACACACTGCAGCTCCTCTGAGAAGGAGCAATGTATGCACACCTGTCCTCCCAGTTAGCCATTAATACTAGCAAATGGCAAAACTCCTGGCTGCATGGGGGACCACACAGTGCAGACTGTATCCCCGGCAAAGCTGGTGAGTCAGCTGGGCCACAGACTGGATGTTTGTGGATCCTCATGAATGTGGTGACAAAATAATGCACGTTCAGGCCGTAGGCTCAGTCCTAGAGGTATCTGCCAAACCCAGCGCTGGGGGCAGACATCACCTTGCTGAGAACAGACTCCTCAGTAGCAGATAACGAAGGATCAGGGAGGTGGATTAGAGGATGCATGTGTGGTTTAAACAGCAAGGAGGAAGTCCTAGTGACTGTGACGTCAAAAGAGCATTAGGGGGATCATTTACCACAGACAAAGACTTATAAAGGTGTACTTGGTAAAAAATGCTGCTGTACATACCGGTCTGCCATGAATGCTTTCGTAATACAGCAAAGCTTTTTGAAGAGCCACTTTTTCAGCTGCTATCTGATCTCTTGTCATGTCCTATGAAAAGTGGCACAGAGAGAGAGGAGGAAGAAAAAAAAGGTCAGATTCCTGGACTCAAATGATATTGATTCATGGCCTAACCAAGGTCATATAATTTTGTCATTAATGTTATGAAGACTCATCTCTTCCTTCCAGTCGTCTTTTCCTACCTATGTTGCCAGATTCTGTTAATGACTGGCAACCTATGCACAATGCAGGCAGATTAAACCCATATAACTTTGCATATGAAGGTATTTAATATACATAAGGGGAATTTATCAATTATCAGTGTGCTTTGAAAAAACAACAGTATGCATCTTTTAACGACGGTCACTCTTTTTCAGTTAAGATCTGAAGTGTAAGTTGTACAACAAAACACATACTCTTTCTTGTTCTCCAAATTGGAGACAACCTCCAGTACCTCTTGCAAAGCTTGACATCTTTGCTTTGACTGCCACAAACATACTTTACCAAGAACTAAAGAGCAGCCAGGCTGCCTCTTTCTGCCAATTCTGCTATGGAGTGAAAAGCTCTGGCAGACAGGCTGAGGGGACCAAGCCAGGAAAAGGGCAGACAGCTGGATAAGACTTTCCTACGTTTGCCAGAGTCCCCCCAATGAACTTGCCTGACATTGAGCCTTCTCTCCCTACCCCAGCCCTCTTTAAACGGCCAGGCTGTGGATTCTTTCTTGCTACTGTCAGAAAGCAGCCAAACACACACCGTGTGTATCTTCGTCTGCAGATCTAATAAACAAAGATAGTGCTGTCTGCCCCTCTCTTACAAAGCACTGCACAGTTTACATGAAGGCAGACTCAAGGACTTCACTTACAAGGTTGCCCAAACCTCAGGAACTCACAGCATCAGACACAGAGACCTCCCTGCTGATAACCCTCAGAGATTACAGCAGCTAACAGAGATCAACATGATGCTCTGAAGTGCAGCAATAAAATGCCCCGAGAGAAGAGTGTTCAGCTTTGGAGTGAATTAGAAGAAAACAGATGACCCAATCTCCAGAATCACTGGAAGACTCAGAATTTGCCAAAAGCCTTTGTACATAACAACAGAAACAGCCAAATACAGGGCAGGAAATACTGCAATAATTCAGAAACGTTACTTGGAATAGACAAGGATCAGAAAAAGAACACACGATACTCAATACAAACCGAGCTCTGGAAAAAAAATCAGATGCTAAAGGCAGAGGGAAAGAAACTAAAGCAAGTGAGCCAGGACTAAAGGTTGTAGACTTTGTGACAAAATGCAGAAGACCACAGGGCTTTCACAAGTGGCTGTGCAGCCGTGAGTTACCTGCTTGTACTTAAAGGCCTGAATCTGATCTGTCTACATTGTACCTTAATATCTTCAGGTCGGTTTGTCTCTGTTCGTTTTTCTTGAAGCTTCTTCTGAATAGAATCAAGAGTTGCTTCCACAGCAGGCTTGGCAGATTTATCTGACAGGTCTTGCTTTTTGTCATCGTCCTTTTCGAGCTGAGAACCAAAGCTCTTGGGGAGCGTATTGCTCCGCTGACGCACAACAGGGCCAAGGTCTTCCTCTGATATCTTCAGTTTTGACTCTAAACAGGGACATTGGGGCAAAGGTGAAGAATTTTTGTTTTTAAAAATGTAACAGTGACAGGATCACTGCCTAACATCAAATTTAAATGAGGCAGGGTCCAGCTGCCCCCCGAAAGTGGCTGCTCACCTTTGAGTTGCTTTCGGAATTTGGCCAAATCATTTGTCCATTTGAGCACTTCAGGATTGGCTGCTTTGTCGCTGTGGGAAGGCTGGGAGGAAAGAACAGTGATGCTGAATACGTGTTAAACCAGCAGCAGAGATGCACTGAAACAAGTGTGTGTCACAAAAAGAGACACAACAGAATTTGGACCCAGCATAGAGCATGGGCACTAGCTTCTGACTGGCATCTGCATACTTCTGACCAGCTCATTTCAGACCTTGCTTTAATTGCTTCTGCCTGTCACAACACTGTCTGTCTGGGGCATCATAAGGTTGATTTTCTTTTTAGAAAACACAAAACTTTTGACAGTAAACATTAAGTTTGTGAGTGGCTCAGAGGGCTATATGCATACTGAAACCCTTGTGCCTATTTCTTCCTAATGAGAGGGTACCTCCAAAAGAGGAAGCCTAGCATGAACAGTTTGGGAAGCGTTAGGATGCATGTATCCACACCAAAGGCTGCCTTACATCCAAAGACACTGAAATAGCCCAAATGATAGGCTACAGCAAGCTCTGAGCATTTCTTCCAGCCTTTTCTAGTACAGACAAGATCCTTTCAGTACAATCCTTTGTGGTTTAGTTCACCAAAAACACACACATGCAAAGCTCTAGTTCCTTAAAAAGCTTTCTGTGCATCGGAAGGGCATGTCAGGAATAATTAGAGTACAGTACACTGCTACTGCTCAGCAGCACTTGACTGTGGTTCTTTACTCCGGAGTAAAGGCAGCTGCTCTCTCTCCTCTGCAATGCACTGGTCTGGGACCACCATCATGCAAATGAGATGTGCAGTTGTGCTTCCCAATAAGCTGAACTTGAATAAATAAACAATCGGAAGTTTAACATAGCTATTGCTACACACTGAGTGTGTGCGTTTGGCACACTGTCTTAAGTGTGATCAAAATCCTATGAGTGTACTAGGCTATCTCTTGTGCCGCACTGATAGCACATAATGCCTAGAAAGGTAATTAGCTTGGCATGGATGCACATTTTCCTTTTTGGGGCAGCAGCTTTTTTTTTTCTCTCCTCCTTATAGAAGCTTTCAAGCCCTCTGTATGTTTGACAGACTTCCCTGATGTTCCAACCCTCTGTTGCTAGCCCATACCCCCCCATACAAATGCTTAAGCCCTAGAGACTCACTCTGTATTTCCTCTCCTCTTCAAATTTGTCCTCAAATCTCCTGATCTTTTTCTTCAGTCCCTGAATTCTCCGGGTGAGCTGTGCAGGGGTAAGGTCCTCTCTATCATCTTCATAAGATCCCAAAGATGAACTCCGCCTCCTACCAAGAGCAAAGATTGCAGGAAGAACTTATCCAAACAGCCACAGTACATCTTCATGCAGAGAAGGCTACTTAAACTTTGTATAAATAAAGGCAAATCCCACAGAAGTGAGAAAGCTATGCTGCCAATCTGATCACAGATAGCAAAAGATGATGTAAGAGCTTCTCTCAGCAACAGCAACTGCCTGGATATTAATTCACAAGCCCAGAAACAATTAGTTACCAAGAACTATTCCAAAAAATATCAGTTTCCCATCAGTAGGAACAGAAACCCAACACAGCATATCTATCTGATGCGTGTGATGCAAAGAGATGTTGCTTGATGAAACCTTGCACACCCTTTACAGCTGGGTGCCAGAGCCGGCACGGCAAATCACAACCCACCTCATGAAGGAATGAGAATTGGGAGGGGAAGGAGGCACTTCTGTATCATCCAGGTACTGCTGGCTCTGTCCATAGGCATAGAAGCGAGGGGACAGCATAGGATCACTGTCCTCATCCAGAAGCTGGCGAATTAAGCGACCGGCCTGCGGGGAAAGGCGAGCCTCATCTGAGTCTAAGCCGTCTCGCTGCCATGAGGAAAGAGCAGGGATGGGCTCTGGGAACAGTAAGAAAAAGGCTGGTTTTATTGGTTTTGTTTTACATGTATGACAGCCTCCAGGCAACTTTTCTAATGAACCCTGACCCCTTCATCCTGGACCGTGCTTCCCTGTCATCAGGAACTCTCTGGGTCTTTATTCACATCCGCCCAGTGGGCAAAGCAATGCACAGCATTGTCTGGACGCAGTGGCTACTCTACAGAAATGTAAATGATCTCCTAGGTGCGACAGAAAACTGTACCCAAAAGTTGGCCAGTAATTACCACAGACTGACACCAAACGAGACTATCACCAGCCAGCACCTTTGAGGAGAGTGTTATGCTGGACAAGAGAGAATTATTGGCACATGGCAGTATAAAGGAGGCAACTGGATTGCAGAAGGATTTCTTTTTCAGTTTCAGGATGTACAAATGCTGTAAATTAATAGCATACTAATTATCATCCTGTAGCCTCCAGCACTCCAATATGACCCTGCTGCCAGCTATTAGAAATTCAAAGATTAGGAGTAAGCATAGGCTCTTCTGGTCTGCAAGGAAAAGGTGTCTCTCATTACTACCTTTTGCATGGGGTGCCTAGCCTGTAAATTAACAATGATGGCAATACGGTCTGAGTTTCCCCCTTTTCTCTTTCACATGCAATCCTGCTGCTTAACAGCATGGTAGGCAAGAGAGGAAATGTTCAGTCCCTTGGACCATCCAACCAGCTGGAAGTAAAAGCAATGTTCTACAAGGAGATGGTGCAATGGGAGAGAAAGGGAAACCCAAGTTATTAGCATTGCTGATTAGCATAGTGGAGCCCACAGAAAGCAATCGCCTCAATCTTGTGATCACTCCCTCCAGATGCCGTAAGGAGTCTAACGTTTTGTGTTCAGATAGTTTACTAAGCTGATTTGCATGCTCCTACTTAGCACCACAGGATTAGACAGTTTAAGAGCCAGGCTTTGAACTTATAAATCTAACAAATAGTTCTAGAGTCAAGTAACAAAACAAAAACCCTATAGAAAGCTCCCAGACCAGTTGCAGAGCTATGAACTCATTATTTCCCATGCCTTATCTGTCTATTCTTCTTCCAAGAAGGGGCTTTGAAGTTAACAATTTTTGAATAAAAAGCAGCATTCCCTTTTGCTGAACAAGGTTAACATTTTCACAGCTCAGAATGGATTGCGTGAGGACTCCCTTACAGCACCTCTATGGTGTTTAACATCCCCTCCACCATGCACGATTAGGACAGCACGAGACCATCCACAATTCAGGAATGATGGGCTCAATGGTGTTTTGACACTGTACACAGTGTCAAACAATGCTATCCTCCTCTTCCCTTCTTCCTGAGCCCAGGAATATAAATGGCATGCCCTTGCTTAGAGGTTGGTGCTGCACGCAAATGGATGCCTCGCTCTGGAAGGAATGGCTGGAGGGTTTTGCATAAGAGCATCTCGCAGGTGTTGTGATAAGCAAAGCACATACAAGCCTGGCTCAAAGAGGCTACTTCGACGAGGTGGGCAAGTCCCAAGTGTGTGTAGGTTGTTTTGCCGTGGACTGGAAAGCTTATGCAGCCTATGCTTTGTGGTTAATTTCTGGAACGAGTTTTTCCTGAGCTGCGTTCAATCTTGGCAGTCCCTAATACCTGAAATATTTTGCTCAAGGAGTCTGATAAGGAAGAAGGTGAAATGAAGGGCAAACTCTTTAGTTAAACTGCGACACTTTGGTGTCGTGCACTTCCCTGAATCTCTCATGATTTCAGGAAGGTTCTCACAAGATCACTTGTAGCAAAATAAAGGCTAGTAACACAAAAAGAACAAATTTGTTAACCTCATTCCTGCTACTCAAACGTAACTAATGCACGTGATTCTTCCAGACATCTCTCACTTCCAATTTTTGGAATGCACTCTCACCCCCAAAGAGAATTTGCTCTTGGAAATTGTTAAATCACACCTCCTTGAGGTTTACATGGATTTCTTCTAAACATAGAAGAAATCAGCAGCATCTTTAGCAGTAACCAAATTAAGCTCCTACCACACCAGCTAACAAAGCCATTATTAATCATGCATGATGCATGTGACTTTGTCCCAAGGTGGATTTATATACCAGATAGCATGCGACATTCAGGGAATTGCAATGGCTCAAAGAGCCTCTGATCAAACCCTAAAAGACAGGAAAGCACTTTATGCAAGCTAGTGGAGATCGAGGTACGTATACTTTCTATTTTGTTGATTTCAAAATACTGCCCCCAAATAGAAACTCATATTCCAAAGGAGAAAGTATTTAAAAAGAGAAGGGAAAAAGCCCTTAAAGGAAAAAATCAAATTTGAGACTTGACAAAAGAAATGGTTGCTATAATCCTCATGCCTAGAAGGCCTGACTTTGTGGGTAACTTGTTTCCCTTGCTGACTCTAAGTATTTAGAAAAAAAACAAAACAAATTCATCTAGACGCAAAATGGCTAACCCCTTAGAAAGCAACAGCAACATGGCAATTAATTAAGGAACACATTTAGGTACGCAGAATTATCGATTCTATCAACAACAGATCATGATGCAGACCAGAGCTGTTGTCCAACTGACTTCTCTCACATGCTGGCCAGGTGCCAGGCGCTTCAGCGGGAAGCACTGGAATTGCTGGATTGCACAAATATACAAATTGTCCTGCAAAGGGTAAGCTGACGCTTTTTCTGACAGTGCACAATCAATTAATTGCTTTGAAACAGAATACATAACATCTTTTGTTATTCATTTATCCAAGTGTTGAGTCTTCTCTGAAGGCTGCTATATTCCTGTACGTTCAGGTTCAGGTTTGAAGTATCTGCTATCGGGATTAATGTTGTCACCCTTCCATCCTTCTGTTAACTGAAGAATAAAGTCTCAGGAAAGAATGTAAATGTTTTACCTTTTTTTTGACATTAACTTGATAGAGCAGTTACTGTTATTCGTCTTCTGTCTTGAACAGATCTCTCTCGCTCAGAGAAAATGCTCAGTTTTCTACTTATCTCTATAATCTTTCTATTTACTGCTTTCCCCCCCTTTTCTATACAGACAACCCTTTGAAAAAAAAAAATTTGGGAATATTTGACCAACATGGCTGTACCAGTGCAGAGAAAGGGTGAAGAAGTTTTCTATTTCTTGGTCAGTCTTTCAGTACATTTATTTTAGGTATGTCTTTTCTAAGTTGGCACAGAAGAGAAATGCGCTGGTATTGAGCCTGCAGTCCTTCAGAAGTGCTGCACTCCCTCTCAGATTCCCACAACCAGCTAATCTTTCAACAAAGCTGTCAGCCATCTGCCAGGTGTTGCTCTGCTTATGGCAATACAACCTCTCTGCCAACCTGCCACATAGAGGGCTGGAGATATCAATAAACCTGGATCACACAAGAAGGAAGAAAGATTAATTGCGTCATATTGGTATATTATCAGTGAGCTCCAAGCCACCCTGCTGACAAAACCTGACTTTTTTTACCATTACATTGTATATTTGCCACAGAGTTACCGGGGGCTGCAGGGCCAGCAGAGGGGTGCCCACACACACATCCCACCTGAGGTGCAGCCGGCAAAATGCTGCGGGCACCTCCTGTTTCCCTCTCTGCAGCCCCCCAGCTGACACACGCAGCTAACACTGCTTCCATGCACACCCACCCAACAAACAAAGGAGGCCAAATCTGAGCTGCTGTAAACTGAAGTAGGTCCAGAGGGATTAAAAAGCCTGAACTAATTAAACACCTGAGGTCCTAGTATTAAATCCCACTTGAAAGACCCCGGAAAGACCTCTCATAAGGAAGTGAATAAAGCAATTTAAAACCCCCAAACATTCACTAGCTCAGTAACAACCTATTTTAGTCGTCTTATAAATAACTGTTTGAAAACATCCTTGTTTGAATAGATCAGGAGGTATTCTTCCTATGTAGATCAAAAAGAATGGCCCAAATAAAGTGCTACCACACCTTTTCAGTTAGTGAGATGACACATCTCCCAGATGGCAAGACAACTTTGTATTTTGTTTATAATATAACATCATAATAAACAATGAAAAACCACATTTAAAAATACTTATGCTATCAAATAAAATCAGTAAACAATGCAATTATTCTTTTCAACATATAGTAATAAAAATGCAGCGTGTTTCATCACCCTGAGATTTCTTATGCTAAAGCGTTACACACAAATACACTGATGTTTCTAAGTCCACAGTGCTGAAAAAAGGAAATCTAAATCCAGCTTCCCCGTTGTTATACTCTGGAATATTTTGCCTTACACTGTCTTTTATTTTCATGGGAAAGTATCAATTAAGTCAGTGTCGAAACTATTTGTAGATCGGCTTCACCCTCAGGGTCTCAGTGCTGCAACATTTGAGTCCTCAACACAGAGCTCAGATTGTGTTTTAAACTTCTGCTTTTATTCTTTTTTTTTTTAAAAAAAAAAAAAGCTTGAAAGTTTGCAGAAAAATGTCTGCTGATCATTTCGTAAGTCCTTGTTACTGCAAACTCTGCTTGAAATCTCATCTACATAACTTTTTTTAAAATGTCAGTAACTGGGCAACGCAGGCAGCAAAGCCAGGCGCCCTATCGATTTGCTGAAGCTGCCCGCTCAGCTCCAAGCTGCTGGCAGGGCCAGCCCCTCTTACCAAAAGCAACATACTTCCCAGATTTTCCTGGAGGGCAGGAGAGCGAGTTCTGGGCTTGAATTAGAAGAAACGTTTGGTGAGAAATCTGCACAACAGCGCTGCGCTGTGAGAGAACACTCTGTCCTCCTCGCTCACAGCCCTCGATTCAAAACGTAATCCACGACAATTAAAAACCTTCACGATGGAAGGAGCTCCGAGAACGCCTGCTCGCGAGCCGCCCTCTCAGCTGGCACCGCCTGGCCAAGCAGGCAAGCCAAGCAGCCAGACCGCTCCGTTCACAACCAGCCTGAGAATAAAACTCTTCCAGTTGCCTCCCCCAAACGCACGTTAGTAAAATACTTATCTCGGAGCACGGGAAACGTTACCGAGGGTAGGTTTGTCTGGGGCACTGCTCCCGCCCCGCGTACTACACCAACAGCCCGAGGGTTGCCACACTCGTGCCCCTAGACGTAGTGGCCAAGGCGGATGCAGAGAGTGGGCACGGGGCAGAGGGCGAGTCTGTGCCCTGGAGGAAGTGGGAGGCAAATTTCTCTGTCCTCTCTCTGCTCAGCTTGAGGTAAAGGGAACATGCCTTGTCTACAGATTTGACTATGTGGGGAACCTCAACAACAACAACAAAAAAATCTATTAAAAATTACTGCTAAAATTACTCACCTAGCAGCAGTTATCATGGTCCTCAATGAGGGGTTTTAAGGCAACTGTGGTCTTAACATGATGGAGAGTGCCCGAGTGACAAATAAAAGCCAGCCAACACACAAGGTTGCCTTGCATAATTTTGTGCCCATTCTTCAAGGTCCTTTCATAACATTTGACCAGAGGCAGCGACAGCTACAACCCCTCAACCTGTAATTGTCCTCACAAGCCATTTGTGAAAAGCCCAGCAATTGCCCTGGTGACTAGACGCTCTGTGTCTCCTGCAGTATGACACAGAGGACCCTGCCCTCAAAAGTCAACTCAACTATGTCCTGGAGGAATGAGTCATTTTCTGAGAGATGGACCTACCAAATTTTTCAGAGCAAAGCAATAAATAACTCGGTATTACTGCATTTGGAGGCACAGTCCTTTCCCTTTTCACTGGGGATGCAAACCGAGCTGTGGCAGAGATCCTGAAGAGACATGTGAAGGTCCGAGTGACACAGGCTGGCAGGCGAAGGGAGGATGCCCTGGCTGCTAGAGCTGTGGATGAGTGGTACAACCCTGCTGTGCAAATCCAATCTCAATGACAGACTGCAGAAGCAGCCTCAGAGCCGAAATTATCATCTTCCCCTTCCTGGCTGCTGCGAGCTCCATTTCACATCCACAGCTAGGAGAGACTCAGTCTTTCCTTGCCGAGACACAGAAGGCACCATTTTGCCGCTCTTTTGTCTGTGCCAACAAAATGGTGACTCTGGAAGGCAAGTATTTTAGATGACATCTCTATTGCCCCAGACAGCTGATTCTTTTGCAACTGCCCACCTCCTCCTCTTGGGAAGCACATGTTAACAGAATAGAGGAAGAATCCCAGAGAAGCACTCTTCAAGCACAGACACACGTGCTCATAATCCTGTTTCATATTTGCAGGGCAAGAAAACTAGAATCCAAACATAAGAGCATGCCTACGAAGAGGGAGTTGTACCAAAGGCACAACTTATTTCATACGACGGGAAAGCCTCTGGCACACAGAAAAGAGCTGTTACTCCTCTTCACGCATTCATATGACTCATTAGTAACCCAGGAAGAAAAAAAAGAAAAAAAAGAGAATCATTATTTCCAAAGGTTCACATGACGGCTGAAGCCACACATCACCTCTGAGAACACAGACGTGCTCACCCTGGCTTGAGACCCCATGGGCCAGCACTAATTAGCATCTCAGCAAACAAATAAGGCAGCCGAGGCCTCCTGGGAGCCCTTCCGTGTCGCTTTGATCAGCCATGCTGCACGCGTGGTGATCCCACCCAGGGAATCCCCGCCTACCAAGCAAGTGGGGAAATTCTCTCCCGTCCATGGTGACCAGTTCCCTGGCTGAATCAAAGACAGCCACGGCTACGGGTTTTCTTTACTCACGCCTGAAATGTCACAACTGCTCCCCTCCTAGAGGGAAAAGCAAATTATACTAGGTCACGTACACTGTGGAGGCAGGAGCAGAGAACTTAACTTCTCAGTGTTCCTCAGAGATTGTTTTTTTTAGAGCAATAAATTAGTTACACATTTTTCCCTCCCTTGCTTTATTAAAATACCATAGGTGCATTTTCCTGTTTTTTCCATGCCAAAGCCCCGCTTTCACTCCTAAAGCACAAACTAACAGAAGAATTCTTGCTTGTACAGAGACATACTCAGTAACTGGAAAAGGCTTTGATCCCAGAGATGCTGGACACCTTCAATTCATCTCAATTTCAAATGAAATTGAGGTTTGTGGCACTCAAGAGGGTTCCCCCAGATTTCCCTCTCAAGTGAGTCAGTGCTAACAGCCAACCAACTCCGGAGCTGAGAGCTAAGAAACGGTATTAAAATAATTTAAACCACATGCAATTTAACAGCATCCTTCCAGCCGGTGATCAGAATTTTTTCATAGCATACATAAATAAAGTTGTTTGTGAGAGCCACCAAAAGACAGAGTAGCAAATAGACAGCCTCTTTCCCAGCAGTGCTTTTCAGATCCAAATCATTATTTCCAAATAGTGACTGAAATGGAAAAAAAAAAAAAAAAAAACGAAAGAAAGAAGGAAGTTCCTTTTAGACTGTGAAATACACAGTTAATTTGAAGTGTTGGGCAGTCTAGCTTAATACTTGAGTGACCAGCTACCAAAAAATAAGTTATCCTGTAACACTCATGGATTTAACAGTACTAAACAGCACATGAAAGTAACTTCAAGAATAAAACCATTCATTTTCTTCCTATAATTGACAATTAGAATTGGTATCCATCCAGTATTTTGTTTCCAGTTTGCCCAAACTTTCATTTCTATATTCATGCCAAAATTGCTTTCCTGTTGTTTTTGGCAAGGGAACATGATCACATAAAGATATACTCAGCCCACTCAGGTTTCCCTCTCTCTCCTTTCACCCATAAAACCAGCCATCACACAATCAATCCTACCTTCCCAGTTGTTGTCATCACACAGTGCTGTCAAATCCAGCCGAGGCACTTCTGACACAAAGCTGTTTTCCTGATCATCAGCATCTTGATTTCTTTGCAACTTGTTTTCAGGAATGCTTGGATGCTCTTGAATCTTCATACTTGAAGTCAGCTATATTTCCATACACCCACAGAAATGAGAGAAAAAGGAAAAAAAATGTTTCAGGAGGCAGGAGGGAAAAAAAAATAATCCTGCAGCACAGCAGCGGTAAGCTCACACCTTTAGCTAAAAAGATCCAAGCAAATGGAACCCGACATTTCCAGCTCTAAATCCAAATCCCCTGCTTGGTGATCCCTACGTACTAATTGCTCACTCCCACCGGTAAAAACATCTGTCCATCAGCCTTCCTTGAATTTTTCCTTCTTTAGAAAGCCACTGCAAGTTCCTGAGGCTGCCTGCCCTGACAACTGCATGTAGATGAAAAAGCCTCCAGTGATCAATTGGGATGAAAAGGGAGGGAGGAAGGGAGGCAGGGAGAAAGAGGGGGCGGCTGCGTACGCTTCCTACAGGAGTGCAACTCCTCGGAGCAACAACAAAAACCCTGCTGCTGTTGTAAGGCTGTAGTAATATGGTGTCTTCTAAAAATCAGGCACCGGAGCTCCTGGGGTAGCAGCCGCAGACAGCAAGCAGTGCAGGCTACATACACGAATGCTCTCATGCGGGCTGTGCTGGCTCAGATCAATTAGTGCCAGCTAAGCTGTGCTGGCTGCACATTCCCCGATTTCCTGTGGTTGTTTTCTAGCTGGGCGTGGGGAGAGCAGAACTATTTATGGAGGAGCTCTGGGTATTAAAGCAGTGTTGCGCAAATCCAAACGGCAGTGGGGTTTGGCATCTCAGCTGGAAGCAGTGTGGACTCTGGGAAAAAGCCAAAAAATTCACACAAGCATCCAATGACTTAGGGGAAAAAAAAAAAGGCAGAATGCTGTCAAGTAAATGATTCATCATTTAGCACTACCTAGAAGCAACTGCTGTTTGTCTCACCACTATTCAGCCCTGCACATACCACACGTCGTGTGCATTTATGCAGAAATCACTGCCATTCCCACAATCCAGATGCACAGTGTACTTCTGTAATACTGCTTGATGACACGAGCAGTTTTGTCATTCTAAAATAAATTAGCTGTAATGCCTCACAGAGGGCACAGTATGGAAAAGGAAGTGTAAAGCATGTACATAAACATATAGTGTGATATGTATAAACCCACCAACAAACGCAGTTATCCAAACAGACAGCATTACATTACTACATAAACTATTTGATCTTACTAAGAACAGTTTAGGCATAAGTCTCTCAAATACAATCTAGCAGGTAGTCAACACGCAGATCCCCCCCGCTCTCCCCCCAGCAGGTAATTTGATAATGTAGTTAAGCAATCTGCATATGTTGATGTGTGAAGTAAATGGGCCTTAAGAAAATAACGGGTATGTTTGGATGTATTTTACTTGTGCATCCGGAAGCATGGCCAAACTGTACTAAATCAATATCCTTAGTACATGCCACTAAGACACATGTAATTTTTTTCATCTGCATAAAGTTAATGATGTGTTTGTTTTCTGTTTTTTTTTTTTTTTTCCCCTTCAAGCACAGAAAAACAAGTAAGCTTCATGTAGAGAGGGAAAAAGCCTTCCCAGTAGACAAGTCATATGAATAAATGTTTTTATTTGGATTCAATCCCATCAATCCCTGCAATTGTACAGGGTGATAAATAATCTCATCTAGGCTTCCTTTCCCATGAAAGGCTGGACCAGGTGATCTTTGGAGATCATTTCCAACCTGGGCTGTCCTATGGTTCTAAAAACCTGGGTGATGAACACCCTGGTATTTGTAAAGAGTGTTCTGCATTGTGTTTGTGTAAGGTTTGTATTTCCTTTTCATTTCAATAAATCTCCTTTTTGAAACATTATAACAAAAGGAAACACTAGAGGACAGTTTGCCAAGCACTAATAACTCGTACAGCTTGACACTAAATCTGATTACAAATGTGTTTATTGTGAGAGCTGTACATGGAAAAATGCTAATTCACCATTCAATATCTTTTAAGCTGCTTCCAGGTTGGTAGGACTTAAATATTTTCTTAAGGTCCAGTAACAAATTTCTTGCCAGGATCTAAATAGTCAGTGTACATTACAAACAGAAAGACTGGTCAGCAGCCAGAAACAGGCAGTCTTTTACATTTACTAAAGAACAAATTGTACCAGTTGATAAACTATATTTAAATTGCCAGCACAGTATTTTAAAGATGAAAGAAATAGAGCAATAAGTTTCAAAGCCATGCTATTTTTAATAAGATCAAGAAGTGTAAAGAGAGGAACTTATCTAGATTTTAACACTTTCAAAGAGAGAAACCTGAAAATACCATCTCATCACCACTACTGACACTAATTCCAGAGTTAAATGTCTTCCCGTGAAGAGTGTATGGTCTCTTACTTTATTAAGATATCTTAAAAGACATCTGTAGCAGAAACAAGAGCACTTCCCAGATGGGTAAACATTTCCGTTACAGATGTATTAGAAAGATCATATTGACGTCTTCCTTTTAAAGTCACTTCAGTTGTTGGAAATATCTGTTTAAAATCAGACCTGTGCTGTGCCTGCAGCCACTTGCTCACTGATGTAGCCTCTAATACGATGAATAAATCATTAGGCATTCTGAAGAACAATGGTGGTACAAACCCAGGAGACTCAAGAAAGCAGATATTTAACCTTCTTTGAATTAATGCTCCAAGCCCATGGAGTGGTAGACAATTCAGTATTCCCATCGCTGATTTTCCTATTTGATTTCCCGATGCCACCAGTTGCCAACCTCCAGGACAAAAACCAAGTAAGGGAGAACTACTGTGCTTTAGGTATGGATATGCATAATTTCTTACATACCAAAGATGCAGCAAGTTGATGATCCCAGTAGCAATTGGCAGTCACAGTACACCGCGGGTATTACATAAATGACCACAAAAAAAAATATAAAAATCTTCAAACTAGGCACTTGAGTTCTGCTTTTCAGAAGCTGCTTCTGCAGCCATGCTTCACAGGTGCCAGTGACTACAGATCTAAGTAACCTGGGAATAACTCAGCTGCTTTTGTTTTCCCTGCTCCAAAGGAGATTCAGCACAAAGAGTAGTTCAAGCAGATAGAAATAAATGGCAACAGAAAGATCTTTGAATTCTGATCAGGAAGTTGTATTCTGTTCGATTATGTGTAGATTCAAATCAATTTTGCATGTCCTTTCCTCATCCTGAATGAGTTTTTTGTTAGGAAAGTTACGTCTTTAAGCTGCCCTAAGCGAAAGGCTTATAAGGGACAAGGAACGTAAAACTACCCTGCAGGAATGTAACATTTTCTTGACCTTGTAATTCCTATATAATACAATCTCTGGGTTAAGGCTATGTCTTCTCCTGCAGTTAAAATTCTAAATTTTAAAACTCTTCCTAGGGAGAAGTTTATTTTATGATTATGATTTCATATTCAAATATACCTTCCCCAGCCTAATTTAGAAGCTTAATGGGAGTATTGTGTGGCATGGAAATGACAGCACCTTCTCCACACGCAAACAGGTACGTGAGGAACAAGGTGTTGCAAAATTCACACTCCGGAAAACACAACAGCTCATGAGCAAGTGCAGAACCACTGGGGATTACTGACCCTCTGGGAACAAAGTAGGAGATCCACCTAAGCCCAGTCAGAGCAGTGATCAAAGGCAGCACTGAGCACTCCTTGCAGAGGTTACATGATTCAGTGTTCCGTGGACTTCCCCAGCTACAACAGAGCCAGTCAGAGCCCAGCTGTTAGCAAATATCTCTTCTACCTTTCCTGCTAGATGGAAATAATACTTACCAGAAAGGAAGTCTTTCAAAGATTATAAATGCATAGTGTCTTTTATGTAAGAAAAAAAAAAAAACAAAACACAAGAGGAGTCTAGTTTAAAAATGCTGTCAGCCTTCAGTTAATTCTAGATGGCCAGAGAAACCAGCCACTGTCCACAGCTGTATTCCTATGCTCCTCTAAAATGGGTGCACGGCTGAGGGAGAGGTCCCTCAGATAACTCTCCCTAGTATTTCAAATGCTCTTCTGTCTACAGGTGTTTCAGGCAAACCCAAAAGAACTGGGACCACAAAGGTGTTCACCCAACCCAACCCCAATCCTCGCTTTGCTGAACAGCTGGATTCACCGTAAGGTGAATGCAGGAGGTGGGTGTTGAGCAAAAATGGGAAGTCAGGGAAAAGGCTGCTGCCATCAATGTCACATATCCCCTCCAGACATCTACCCCAATCACCAGCACTTAGAGAGAAGCAGGGGATGATCCAATTTATTAAGACAAATGATCACAGATACCTATGTTCAAAGGCAACAGGCTGCATTGGGAAATCATAAATAAAAGACCTAAATGATTTTGCAGAAATCATGAGACAAGCTAATCTTACTCCCCTGAGAGATAACCAGTCACACACCCTGCTCGCAATGATTAATAAGGGAACTTGGCATCACTTAAACCAAAGTGCTTACTTCAGTGAGGCTTCCCTTTTTAGCAAGAAGGGAATGAGGGGACTGAAGCAGATGCTTTCAGACTCCTTAGTGGTTGAGAGGCTCCCTGAATTATGTAAATAAAAAGCAGAAGGAAGGAAAAGTAAAAGCAAAAGCTAACTCCATTTCTCTGGGAGAAACAAAATTTCACAGAACCATATGCTTAACTGCTTTGTTTCTACTCAATAAAAAGCCCATTTAGAGCCCACAAAGCTGAAACACAAAACCAAAAAAATACCAACCTGAGAGTGCCTGAAAAAAACCTCATCGTTTTCACTTTCTTTGCTACAAAACAAAAACAAACCAACACGTTACAAATACAAACTCAGACTTGTCTTATAATAAAAATAAGCAGGACTTCTGCACACACGGGTTTTTAAATTCTTGCTGCTGCTGCACACTTGCTAATACATTCAAGTAAATGAAGGGACACCCTGGGCTGCAGCTGCCAAACTACGTATTTTGCTTCCTCTCAGGAGTGATTGGTGAAAAATATGTCATTCAATTCCAGAGCCCTTAATCCAAACCAATACAACTCTCCCACCAAACACAACCGTGGAGAGGAATCGTCACCTCAGGTGAGCAGAGCGGGGCTCTACAGCTCCTGCAGAAGAGCAAAGCACAAAGAAAAGGGCTGGATTCCCAGCCCAGAGGGCAGCTGAGACAGGCTCTGCAGTCCCCTGTGCAGAACATGCTGGTTCAGGTGCTTCACAGCTGACTTCTTTTCAAGTCTGCACCATCAGTATCCTCAGTGCCGTTCCTAACAGATTGGGAGAAGAGTCTTTGTGGTGTATGGTGCTGGGCAAAGCCCACACAACATATGCAGGGACTCCGTACAGTTCTACTTTGAAGGGAACGTGGTGGGTAATGCTGTTCTGCAGCATAACTAAATGTTACCCTCACAGTCTGTGGTGGAAGATCTCTTAGGCTATACTGCAACCACAGGGAAGATAAAACACAAATATATTAAAAAAAATAAAAATATCACCTTTCTTCAGATAAAATTTCCATGTCATCAGGTCCTGTTCTGTCTATAGGCCTGGATGAGCTAAAGCTTTCCATACTCTGTAATACAGTAAATGATAAAGCAGTAAGATACAAAAGAGAAGAAAAATTCAAGCTGCAGGCCATTAAACAAATCAAATACAGAAACATCCAACAGGACTTCTAGAAACAAGACAACAATCACACTACTGCCTGCTGCACATGTATAATAAAACAAAGCCCACATTTTATTGCCCATAACCTATAAAAAACCCCAGGCTTCTCACTGCTTCATCTCTTTCATCAGATGACCTCAAAATGCCTAACAGAATAATGCTACATGATACACCTCCAGTTTCTATTTTACAGACTGACAAGACAGGCTGAGCTTGAGAGCAATTCTGTGGCGTGTGCAAGTCCTGTAAAAGCAGGTACCAAAATCCACAGCATCTTCCCAACAGGACTCCTGATGCTTATCTTAGAAAATACTCCCCTTCTCAGCCAAAACCTTTCCTAGTTTTTTCTTAAAATAGCAGAAGATTGCAAAGGGACTGCTCTACACGCAGAGGTAATGTTAAGTTGTGCTGATACGAATGCCGGGCAAGAAATTCAAATGGTTATGACAGCTTGTTCCGAAATTTGTCTTGGCTACCATTAGGAATATTAATGCTGTTATCCTCTAAGAGCTCAAGAACGTCTTGTGAAGACAAGCTATGTTGCCACTTTGGGCATGTGTCCAGGAGGTTTTTTAACCTGTTTTGGGTGCAAATTCCTCCTAAATAGGAGGAAGTCAGCCAGTAGAGTGACGTGTTCCTGCACCGCCCCTGGGAACTGTGTGCCCAGACTTCTCGGGGCAGTCGCAGCCCTCCCTCACCTCTCTACACCTCCAGCCCCATAAGGTGCCACAGCCCAGTCACTGCAGCTTTGCTTAATGTGATTCTTCAAGTCCCACTGGTACCTGGCTCCCATGTCTGCGAAAGGCAGTTACAAGCTTTCAGCACTTCGTGGTTGGTTTGCTCGGGAGAGTAAGCGGAACTGACAGTTTTTCCACTGCTGACTTACGCTTTTGAGTCAAATGCAATTAGACAGCTAAGAGGAAAGCTTCCACACACTGTCCTACATACTCTTTTAGGCTTTGAAAGGAAGGCAAGCCCAGGAAAAGGTGGGCAAGAAGATACAACATCACCAACTTTTTTACATGATGAAGCCCTATTAGCAAATGCTAAGGCGAAGGTTATGTCCTTTGATACTCCAAGAAGGTAGTCTAACTTAGGTTATTATTTGAACTGTAAAGATGTAGCTAAAAGAAAGCTAAACCACCACACATCCTGCTGGCAGTCTCTGAAATGCAAGTATGAAATCAGTGCACTCATGAAAACTTAAAAAGCAGCCTTTGCTCTTCAAAAAGAGTAGCACTGTGCTCTCTGCAAGCTGTTTCATAACGTTGCTCCCAGCTGGCAATCCCACTGTGACACTTCCTCTAGCAAAGCAAGAACCACACTGATGGTTATCTTGGACAAAGTACTTTATGTGCAAGGTGAGTCCATTTTATGTTCCTTTCAGCCTTTGCCCCTTAAGAGATCCAAGAATGAGGGGCAGGGCAAAGTCCAATGGACACGGGTAAGTTTGAGGACATTTCTTTTGGGCACATTTTAAGATCTCATTAATGTTTTTCAGGTCCACAGTGAAAGTGGACACTTCTGTCAGTCTTCTGTTTCCCAAATCGTGAGTCAAATTCTCCTGTGCATTTAAACTGCTTTACACTCCACAGGTACAGAGAAAAGGTGCAGAAAAAAGTGATCTTTGCCTATCTTAAAGTCCATTGCAGCGAGCAGAGACTCAAAGTGAGAGTGTGTCTATCTCACTGGGCTTTTGGATAAAGTATCACATGAGTAGGTTACCGACATCGAGCACTAAACTGAATCACAGCCCATAATTTTTGGCATCTTGCCTTCTTTTTATCACACAGAGAATCCAAACCTGCCTCTCCCTATAATCTATGTGCAGGGTAAAGGCATTAGAACATTGCAATTTTGTGACCTAAACAAAAGGACGCCCAACACAATGTCACACTAAGAAGGAACTCACTCGCAGCAGGCTCTAAAAATTAATCTAGTACAACTGAAGGAAATGCCCTATAGCTTGGAAGGACAGTCTTTTCCACGCAGCGTTCACTGTCACTAGTAACTGGGTAACCCATGTCTGGTGGCAGGCACTGGGATGCGTACACTCCTGCCACTGTGAGTAGACCCTGCATCGAAGCACAGCACCGTTTCTCAACTGCTGCACTATAATCAGTGTCTGGTCTCATTGAGAGGGAAGGAGGATGTACCAGTTTTATTCTACAGCTTGGAAAAGATGGCAAAACTGTCTTCTACTGTGAAAGTCACACAAGAAAATTCTACAGTATTCCAGATTTTTAGGATGTTATATTGGTTTCATTAACCTCCTCAGTAAAAGCTACAGGGAACATCTTTTGGACCAACACGCTCCGAAATGTTTTGCAAATTGCAAACACCACCGTAACACACAGGCATTAGATGACCTTTGTCATCTCATTATCAAGAAATCACTTCCAACCTACATTTTCAGAACTTAGCAGGAATATAAAAATAAACTTGACCTAAACATGTGAACCTACATCTGAGGTTCCAACCTTCTTGCAAGACTTTTGAAAAAGTTTGAAAAACTGGGAAAAAAAACTTACTTTTTTTCTCCTTCCTAAATGCTTCATTGAATTCAGATGAAAAAAGCAAAAAGTTGTGGAGAGAGAAAACTACTGTGGATGGAGTAAAAAAGGTCATAGCAGAAATACAGCTCCTCAGTTGCCTCACCACAAAGGTTACAAGTGTGGGATCCAGTGTTCCCCATGGTCCAAAGCAGCCAGTTATGCTTGTACTGTAGGCAAAAATGGCTGCCCAAGGGAACCAGATGTGCACTGAAAAAAAATATAATACTTTTTCCCACCCTATTACTAGGTATCAAATAGTAACAGTGCGCCAGCTTACCACAGGACTGTCCTGGTTGTCATTAAGCTCTGAAAGCTTGGTGCTGGATTTCTGCCGTTTGGGTTTATTCCTTTCACTAAGATATCCGGAGCTGTTGTCTTGTAATTTTTCTACTTCTTGAGCAGCTAGAATACAGTCTTCAAGATTGCTGAATCCAGAGGGAATGTTTTCTTTATTGACGACTTCCCTAAAAAGAAAAGGGACATTACAACAAGAGGTTGTTTAAAACACTCTCCCGCTACATTTATGGCAGCAATAGAGAAATGCATCATGCTGACTGGCGTGGTTCCGGCAACATT
The DNA here is from genome assembly GCA_026546715.1 of Gallinago undulata. NCBI lineage: Eukaryota > Metazoa > Chordata > Aves > Charadriiformes > Scolopacidae > Gallinago > Gallinago undulata. The sequence goes on along the minus strand of JAOTQQ010000032.1, from coordinate 31,428,436 downwards.
TTCTACGCCCTACAAAACCAGTAGCTCTGGTTCTTCCTACTGCAGCAAACACCACACACTCTGCAATGCCAGATCCCACTGAGGAGTGAAAGCCAGGTATATACACCTCAGGTGAGAAAGGTGTGAGGATCAACCTTTGAGACTTGATTCACTTCCCACCAAAGCCAATGCAGAGAATCCCATGGACTCCACACGCGAGCTGGACTAGCTCCTGGCTGGCTGTGGTATTTTTATAGAGAATACGCAGCATATTTTCCTTTGAGACACGTGGTTTTGATTTAGAAAAGTGATTCACAGCTGCGGTCCAAGGATCTCCTTTGGTGCATGACACTGCATAATCAGCCCTCTTACTCATATTCTCAAATGCAAGAGCAGGACTGTGGTGCTTTACCCAAATGCTTGATTCCTATTAGGGAATTATGCAGAACAGAAAAGGGAATGCATCTCTGCAATGGCAACATAACTGCTAGGACAGAGGACCGTTGTGCTACGTTGGGAAGCAAATGGGACAGCTAGCTTTAAGTCACCACATGATGCACTAACTGGGACCCTCTGGGCTATCAAGGTTTGTGCACGTTTTCCAGAAGCCTGGTGTATGCCCTGCACGACTCGCCTGCTGGACCCTTCAGTGGGCGGTTTTCCCTTCATAACCTGTTTAGTTGTCTTCCACTTGGTGAGGACTCGCATACAGAACACACCACCACATTATGGGAACAGGAAAAACACAATGTGTCTCACTCTTCACCATCCCACCCTGCCGGAGGCGAAAGGCAGGCTGCTTACACTTGACATGGAAACTGGGGTGTCTGCTAACTGCCCTCAGTGTGGCTGCCTTACACAGTCCTCTGTGACTCCAAACCTGCTTTCACGAACAGCAGGAGGATTTTGCTAGACAAAAAACCAATTACTCCCTGGTATCCAGACAGTGCCAACAGGACAAAGTGTTCAGATTAAACAAAAAACCAGAAAGTTTCACCGATTTTCCACATCACAAATCTCTAGGTTTTGTTGGTGGAAGAGAGCTACAAAGAAGCACTATTAATCTATGACTAAGCTTCTAAGATAACACATTTGCCTTTGTGGAAGTTTCTACAAAAGCCCGAGCAGACCAATTAGGTATACAGAGCCTGTAGGTCGTGTACCCTGCGAGGCCTGGCCATTTTTGTGATAAACGCTCTTCCTAGTTGAAGTCCCATCTTGTGACATTACAAATCCTCTTGTGATCCATCACAAGGCAAAGGGATGAAGTCACCGACAATCAAAACAACAATTCCAGAAAGAAGCTTTGAAAGGAATTCCCAATTTTGATAATTCACCCAGAGGACTTCCAGCAAGCTGACCTAAGGGAACAAGGGAAACCAATTTGAATCCTCGCCAGCATTCAAAACTTCCGATGTGCTTTAAATCCTTGGCTCCAGTTCCACAGATTGAACTTGAACAAGTGTGTGTACCTTGTCTAAAGACAGCTCTGTTGAAATGTTGAAAAAAAACCACCAACCCTGCAGTACTATATGCTTCCAAACACGTACACTGGCCAGTCTCTGACCTACTTACCTGAGCCGCCTGTCAGCAGGGCTACTAAACAAGAAAAACTACTTCAGAGCTGCTGCCAGATGCTTTGGTGACTTACAAGTGCTAATTTCCTAGTCCATTTTCACAGCATATTTTCAGTCACTATAGAAATGGCTTTTTACTTTGTAACTATGGATTTTTTTACAATGGTAGCATTGATGCACTTTGGGAAATAGCACGACTGCAATATTAACACAAGGTAGTGATGGCTTTGCACCTGTACGAGGGCGGTTTTGTATAGGAAGCTGCAGATCGAAAAGGATTTGGGGAATTCAGCACCCAGGAAAAAACAAGAGACTAGACATTTCTTTCAGAATCTAACTTGAAATCCTAGCAATACAAGTCAAGTATACACATTCTTTACAAGAACTAGTGCTGTTTTAAAACTAGCTGTAAGCACTGACTAGATAGTGGACTTGCAAAGTCTGCAGTCACAGTTCCTTACAGCTGTGCCTTGGGCAAGTGTTGAGGCTGAGGTGGCAATATATTTGTACTACACAACATATGCCACAGGTAGAGGAGCATGAAAGGAAAAAAAAAAGGTATTATAGACATTTATAAAGACATTTAATGAAATCCTCCACTAAATTGTGTTTAAACTTTGTGTAATGGGGTGAATAAAAATTCTTATATTCCAATTGATCAAAAGGAAGATTTTTCCAATTTCAGACAAACTCCCAGAGCTAGTTAATAAACGTAAACACAAGCTGTGCCTCCACATACAAAAGGAGAACTTGATGTCATTTTTTGAGACATTCTGAATTCAGAAAAGCATCTAAACCCAGTATTTTTATCTAAAGAAAGTTACAGGCAATAGGGCCAACTGCCTGGGGATTTCCACTAAACCAACAAATACTGTAATTAAGAACTCTACCATACTTCATAAAAAAAAAAAAAAAAAAAGGGAAAACAAAAGGATTCTTATCATGTTTTGCCCCACTCAATGACTTCTAATAAACTCTACATTTCCCAGCTCTAACTGATGCAATGGAGCTGTGCGTAGGCACTGCAGTCTGCTCTGCGCCTTACACTCGGGGCGTTTCATCACAGAACTAAGCGTTGCCTTGATAAGAAGACATGACCAGGGTACACTTAATCAAATATACTTTCCAAAACAAAGAAATCAGGCTCGTACATGTCTCTGTTTCTCCGGGCTTCCTCCTGCTCTTTGTGGTGTCGCCTCCTCTGCCTGGCAGACACATTAGAAGAGGCTGAAGATGTTCCCGATTCAGAGTCCTCTGAACTCTGGCCGCCTGAGCCATGAACATCAAAGAGATGCTGCTCCACGGCTGAGCGGATTGTCTTCTCTACATACCTGTCAAGCCGAAAAATAAGGTCAATTGAGCTCAAAGACTTTGTGGAGTGCCCTCTCTGCAACAATAAATAAAGCAAGGGTATCGAGGTTTATGTTTTATTATGATGGCAAGGCAGTATAAAATGTCTGAGGGATGCGACATATGCAAAGAGGTAAGCCAAAAATCTTCTGATACCCTAATGTTCGGGTCCCTCAGAAGATCTGAGTCTTCCCATTTCAATTTGCTCTTTTTTATTTCTAGGAATGCTTGAACCTTCAGTAAAACAGCAAATTTTACTTACTGCAACTATAGTCATTGGTGCCTAACTTTTATTCTCCACTTTAATAGTCCTTGCCGTGACAAAATTATATTTGATACCCAGCCATGCTGACACTGGTCAAGTCTCTTGTGCAAACTGAGCTCAATAAGGCAATGGATCATCTGCAAGAAGGTGATTCACTGCTCTCTCACAGGAGGATGAGAACGTGCAAACAGTACCTAACTACAAACTCCTCATATGCTTAATTTGGTGATCAAGCACAGACTTTGTTCTGATTTCGTGCTGGTTTTGCACTGTTCTTGTGTCATGAATCCACTCACAGCCACCCCTTGACTTACACTGGTATGAGATCAGCATCATGCTCACTGGCAGTAAGAGGGCATCCACACAAGCCACAGCAAGGGAATCTCCACAGTTGCATCAGTTAAAGATGTGAGACCACTTGAATACAAGCAAATCTCCTTCATTTTGGTACTGACCTCCTTCCTTAATTAGAGGAAGTTTTGAATGGGCAAAATCTAAATATTTTTTTTTCTTCCCCCAAAGGTCATTTGGAAACAAATCATACACCCCGGTTTCTTACAATGCTTTAAATAGTCTGCTGAAGAATAACTTTTTCAAACATGCCTTTCCAAAGTCCATACATAGCTTCTTGTACTTTTTCAATAATAATAATAATAGAAAAAATTATTTGCAGGATTTGCTGATTAATTTTCAAATGAGTAGTTATGAGTATGGGAACCTCTACCTGGGCTGACTTCTCCAGAGAATTTACAAAAGTTGTTGCTAAGTTGTTATAGTTGTGAGTCTGCTGAGACTGCAGTTCCTAAAAAAGTCAAAAGATCTTAGCAAGTGCAAAAACCCACATGGTTTAACTTGGCAAGTATGTCTACATTTCATGTATTGACAAGAATTGGTTCTGTAAACCCATCAGCCATTGGGAATTTCCAGCTCCAGCAAAGGAGCCAACTCATTAACTCTGCTGCTCCCAGTTATGGTGGTGGGGTCAAACCCCATCCTCTGCTGAGGTGCAGCCGGGCACAAACTGGGGCAAGAGGATGATGCAGTGTGAATGGTTCCTCTAAATACGCAAGTTCTGCCTAGCCAAAACATTGCAGGCACAGCGCGAGGAAAGAACCAAGGGCCTGGGAATTTTTCAGAAGGAAATGATTTATTATCATTGCAGATGCTTTAGCTTGGGAAACACTGTCCTTTTTTTGTTTGTGCAAGAACAAACCTCAAAGAGAAATCAAAGAATAACCAGCATCTTCGAAAAGCTCCAATATACAAAAAACGTAGCTACAAAATTGTAAAAGAGATACTTACTCTCCTGTAGCAGGAATGTTGCTACTGACTTGTGATACATGGGCACTGGGTAAAAAAAAAAAGAAAAAAAAAAAGGAGAAAATTAGATCTAATTATCACAATAAGGTCTTAAAACCCCTTGTTCTTTGCAGCACTCAGACTTAAAGGTCTGAGTTGTCCCAACAACTGCATGCACATGCCACAAGCTTTCCCCTTAAGGAATCTTCTCTCCCACAGTGACATGGAACATTTTGACAATGCCAATACCCTGAAGAATTAATTTCCCTGTCACTCCCTTGCAGTAGGCCAACATCTAATGGAAAGTATTTTTTTTTTTTGCGTTTTTCTGAGCTTTCAGCCACTGCAATTTGTTTTAGCTTCATCACAAAAGTCCTTGCCTTTTGAATCCAACTTGAAAACGTATGCACTATGAAAAGGGACTTAATATTTAAGAATCTTAACATCTAAAGATAAGACAATGGAAAAACACAGGCTTTGCACAGTTCTCCTGCCCCTGATATTCATGTTCTTTGCTTCACATTTTTAAAAATAAAATGTATGCTCTCTTCTTTCCCTTTTTCCCCTCAGTCTGATATGGCTGTAGGTGCCACTGTTTGTGCTTAAAGCCCTTCTGAACAGCTAATGTGCCACCTCACACAGATGTCACTGGTTTCCTTCCTCTGCACAGGGCCAGGTTCAGCCTGGCCAAGCTGAGTTCCATCCTGGCCCCTGTTCCCCAACATTGACTCGGCTCTGCAGATAAGGTGACACTTTTTGCCCGTTCATCACTCCTGGGATCTTTAAGTCAAATAAATTACAGGCGTAGAGGTTTCATATGGATTTATCCCTGTATCAGCTGTATCAGGAATTAGCTGTATGATTGGCTGATATATCCCAATAAAATGGCACTGTGTGTCCAGAGTACAAGACAGGCTGGATTCAAGATGCTCCTCCTGCCAAAATGGCCATTTATCGCCTTCAGTCTTTACCGGTTTCTCCCAAACTGTTTCAATGCAGAACCAACAACAGCTGACCTTCCTGAACTAACCAAAGGTTTCCTCTCTGCTTCCTTGAAAGCACAAGAAAGACATGGACCTATTGGAGCAGCCCCAGAGGAGGGCCACGAGGATGATCAGAGGGCTGGAGCATGTCTCCTATGAAGACAGACTGAGAGAGTTGGGGTTGTTCAACCTGGAGAAGAGAAGGCTCTGGAGAGACCTTAGAGCAGCTTTCCAAGCCTTCCAGTACCTAAAGGGGGCCTACAAGAGAGATGGGGAGAGACTTTTTATCAGGGAGTGTATTAAAAGGATGAGGGGTAACAGTTTTAAATTGAAAGAGCAGAGATTTAGATTAGATATTAGGAAGAATTTTTTCACTATGAGGGTGACAGGGAGATAAGTTGTAAATGTCCCATCCCTGGAAGTGTTTAAGGCCAGGCTAGATAGGGCTTTGAGAGACTTGGGCTAGTGGGAGCTGTCCCTGCCCTTGGCAGGGGGGTTGGAACTCAAGGATCTTTAAGGTCCCTTCCAGCCCAAACCATTCTCTGATTTTGCATTTCCCCGTACAGCTTTAGTGCTAGCTAAGAGGTCGCAGCACTCTCAGATTGCAATCACTCTGTGGCTTTACTGGGTTCAAGTGCCACTTGTGGCTGAAGGCAGGCAACAGAGGACGAGAAGGGTAAACAAGGGGCCACTACAGCCAGTTTAACAAAACCAACAAAACATCTTAACTCACGTAGTGAAGTACAAACACCCAGCTGCAAATCCGACTCGCAATATGCTTCAGCTTCTTCCAGCTCAGCCAGCACATTCCCCTCGGTGTGGGGCTAACCACGCACGCACCCCTTCCAGCCCCAGCTTCACTTGGTGCTCACCTCCAGCCCAGGAGCGGCGGGTGGCACAGTGTGAAAGCAGTCGAGGATTTGCCAGTATATCCCACGTTACCTGCACAGCACCCAAGCAGCCGTGCCATCAGATGATTTAATGAACAGAAGACACGCAAACAAGTATTACTTTATTATTACAGACGTGCAATCTGCTTATAGGAAAAAAAAAAAATATTGCAAAATCCCTCTCTTCCCAAACATAACACCTTGAGTACTAACTACCGGATGGCTTTGCAATTTGAAGTGCACATTTGAAGCACTCTACTTGCTTTCCTTCCTGTTCATTTGCATGAACCACTTGTATCAAAACTATTTTCTAAAGACCTGGCCTCCCATGGGAGATGGATTAGCAAGCAAGATGCTAGTGTGACAGGCTAAACCACGTTATAAGATACAATTCACTTACTGGCTATCACGCCTACATGTGTGGGAGTAACTTAATATTGTATCAACTTACATGCAATCCATACTGAGCGAGGGTGCCTTTCGCATCACACCTTTCTTCTCTGTTTTTATATCAGGAAAGTGGTTGTGGAGAGGGAGATAGGATTGTTTGGATCTAGTTTTTTTTAGAAACATCTTTAGGATGTAGGTATATCTATCTACCCATCAGACAAAACAGAAGAATCTCAGGAAGCAGCTCTTCCCTCTATTTCCAACAGGATTAACACCGTGCAAAAATAAAAACTCCTGCTTCACATAAACCTAATGAAAAGCGAGATCCTGTACGTATCAAGCTGTTAACTTCACCTGAGGTGTTCAAGGCCACTCTCTGCAAATCACTTGCATCATTACTGAAAACACACCAGTGTCTTTACACAAAAAGTAGTAAAAAGAAGAATCAAAGGATAAAGCTGAAAAAGTATCTAAGTAAAATGCCAAAAATTTTCATAACGCCCTCCCAATACATTCTGTAGTTGACACCAATTCAGTTTTAAGGCCATTAACCTTGCTAATTCATAATGACATAGATCTGCATAACAGCTACATTGTGGTATCAAGAAAAGCCCTACTCAGACAATATAGATTCTGTTGGAGAGCCAGTAATATAGTGATTTTCAAACTGCTGACACATAACAAGGTCAAGCTATATATACAGCTATATGCCAGCTGAGTAGATGACTACAAAATTAAGCTCTGACATTCTGATTTTATTATATTTCCCTTCTAAATACGGCTTCCTTGTATAACTGCATAAGCTTTATTCTTAGCCCTGTGATATATTTAATGCTCTTTTATTATTAGCCCCTTCTCAGTAAGATGGAGATTTAACATCAGAGGTTTTCCAGATACACTATATTTCTTTTAATTCCACAATTGATAGCTTTCCTTGCTGCTTCGTGGTTTTTTTTAATGCATTGCTAAACTGCTTGATTTACTCTGCACCAACCTTTTTTACACCAAGGAAGTTTCCAAACCAAAAAGTGGAGGGGAGAGGGTTACACAGTGGCTTTAGGATTTGTGGCTGCCCAGGGACTGAGTGGGAGGTGCTGGAGTGTGTTAGCAAACTCAGGGAAAGGCACAGCCCTGTAAGGATTTCACAGCCCAGAAGAGGCGCGGTGCATCCTGCAGGGGTTTCCCAAACTTCTTGGGTGGCAAAAGTCACTTTGCTGTTGGATTTACACTTCACAGAGCAGGCAAGGTGAGCTGAGCCCAGAAGATCCCTCCTGGCATGCCCGCCTGGACTTTGCTGAGTAAATCATCTGGACAACAGAAACTCATGTTTTGCTTGGGTTAATTATTTTCTCCTCACATCTATTCCATTTCACCAATACATTCGATTATCTCCACAGCTTGATTATCTTTATTAAATTATGCAGCTGCTGCAGAGCACACTGAGAAATAGCGACTTTCGATAGAAATTCAAGGTTCTCCTTGGGTGACAGAAAGCAGCACGAGAGTTTCCCAGTGCTGGGGACTTTTACTTTCAGAGACTCAGCCACAAAACCCGCATCAGGGCACAGAGCTGTTTAGAGAGCTACAAACTTTGGAACTGGCTTCCTATGAGTCTTGCACTTTTCCTTTTGGGAATTCTGACCTCTAACACTTCCCAGTGTTGTCTTACTTGTTTAACAAAGTCTTTTGCTCACTTTCAGAGGTGCCCCACCAGCTCTGCATAATGTTTTGCTTCACATGTTAAGGTAAACTCTTATTGCATGGCCTCTTCTCCCATTTCACTTCAACCTGAAGTACGGGAGGGTGGCATTTTCCATTACCTTTAAGCACATTAAATCATAGAATGGTTTCAGTTGGAAGGGACCTTAAAGATCATCTTATTCCAACCCCCCTGCCACGGACAAGGACACCTCCCACTAGACCAGGTTGCTCAAAGCCCCATCCAGCCTGGCCTTGAACACTTCCAGGAATGGGGCATCCACAACTTCTCTGGACAACCTGTTCCAGTACCTTACCACCCTCGTCAAAAATCTCCCCTGCCCCTCTGACTAGTACTCTAGGCTTAAAAAATATGCCCTGGAGTGGGAATTCTCTCATTCAACACCTGCATCCTGTTTGGTTTGCATTGGGCATCTTGTGAGAGTAGGTGAAGAAGTGATTTGGATATCAAACCTTCTGTTTTATTTTTTTTTATTCAAGGCACTATTGAGAAAAATGTATAAGCATCCAGGTATTAAGAGAGCAAAGTAAAAACACCAACCAGAGAAAAATTACTTACTGGCACAGTATTTTCTCAGATCGGGTTTTCATCTATGAAGTCAATGAATTAATTCCTGATCATACTTAATGGCCTAAATCATATGCTATACTTGCAGTCCAGAACTAAGGCCAAGCATTGCTGAGATTTATTTACAATCCATCTGTTTTACTCAAGAGGCAAAGCTATTTTTTTTCCTGTTTTTTTTTTTTTTTTTTTAAAAGCCAAGCACAACAATAAGAAAGCCTCAATAAACACAAAAACTTTTTACCATTTTGCCATTCCAGCAACGTAGAAGATGTTTAGATGGCTTTGACATTTCACATGGGAAATTTCTGAAGTCCTCATGAAAATATTATTCCAACCCATGACCTAAGAAATTCCTTTTTCATAGGTATTTATACAGTCTAAACACTTTTCACTCTCCACAACTGTTGCACACTGTGACATGCAACGCTTCAGGCTCAGATGGGATCTATTTTAAGACAACTACTTCATTTGACATACATTCCCCAAAGAGATAGACTGTGTCTGCATATAAAATGTGAAAATAACAAGTTTAAAAATGAAGAGATGTGCTTTGAAATGTTATTGGAATGTCCCATCACACAGAGGACACACTTGCAATGTTTTCTCAGCACCTTCACACTTTCACAAGCTCAGTTCCAATTATCCTTCCTTTAAACGTGGTACATTATATTTGACACTGCCTTCTTACTGTGCAGAAATATAACCCCACTAAAAGCAACTGTCTTGTTTTCTTCAGGATTCCTGCTGTTTTTCACTTGCACTGGGATCACCCTGTACGATGGGTGCACACTGACACCTACTGCTTGGAGCAGAGACAACCTTGAAGGGGATTCATACACACCACCCAATTTAGCTCAGCGAATTAGGTGGCTGTGTCTGGGCAGGTTCCTCTACAGAGAAGGGAAACGCTCCTCAGACCCTCAGGGTAACCGGACATCACAAGCAGGGGCACCCAGCAGCCTGGTGTCTATTTTCTTTCAGTGCTGATGTGACACAGGACATTAACATGACTTGTAAACATAATAATGACCTGTAAAAGGCCCCAGCGCTCCTGGGGGCATGTGCCCCCCAGCTCTTATGGCATGTTCCCCACTGAGGAGGAAGTGCCCAGTGGGAAGATGGCCAAGCAAATTTCTGAAGAGGTGTGAAATCTACAAGATTTTTTTCAGTTTCTTCAGAATATTGACTTGAGAACAAATAGAGTAAAACATCTTCCCCAATATACTACAGGCTAAGAATACTTGACTGGCATTATATGAAAAGAGTTGTCTCAGATCACAAGTGTTAAAAGAAGCAGCAGTCAGCTGTGCTGAATACTGCCAACAGGATATTAGTAGTTCAAGAGAAGTACTGAAACAGGTGAAATTGTCCAATGCCTTGCCCTGCACTCACAGATATGTAATGCAATTCTTGGCATTTCTTGGGATGTCAGCTCTCATCCCAATTTCAATTTAATGCTCTGCATGTTAATGAGGAAGCTCCACACTACAAAGCTTTTGCTTTTTTTCCCCTGCAATATCCCTCTGGTTTATCTCAGGATGCAATCATCAGGAAACTCCTCCGAAACCATCTCCGTGACTAACGTCAAACCTAAAGCATATACGCCAGCACGAAGCACGTCTGCAGATTCCCCATCTCCTTAAAACTCATTGCACGCGTTGAGTAGAAGTTGCCAGATGCTGCTTCATTACCTGAAACTGCTCGCTGTTTCTCCGTACCGATTACTCAGTACAGCTGGCATGCAGAGTCTCATTACAGAATTATACAAAGAACAGCGCTACAAACTTTTTAAACACATCTCAACTCTCTTTGCCACAAGGTTTCATTACAAAAGGTTTTGGAACACAAATGCCCTTCAAGCATGACTCCTTAGAACAACCAAATCACCCAGTAAGGTTCTCCTTTTAACAGCAAAGAGATCTCCTTGGCTGGTACTGAGCACAGCTGAGTCAACAAATTGTCTTACCAAGGATAACAGAGAGGGAGAGGATAACACTTGAGGAGTTTGATTAGCAATTTTCCTCCTCTCCTACCAGCAATACCTATAGGTCTCATTCCCTTCCTACCCATCTTTAAGCTCTAGTACTAATGCTCATTTTTCCTGTACAGATGGCATGACCAAAGCACTTTGCTGACATCAGACAGATTAGTTATATTCCTCTCCTTCCTCTCTCTGGAAAGTCTCATAAAAAAATAATATGGTTGTACCAGTATCACCTCTCTTGACAAACCTACATCACATTTTGTCTCATTTACCACTTATTTTCATACTGTTAACGACTGCTTATTCCCTTATAAAGCAGTGGTAATTAATTCTATTCTTGGTCATGACTTGTCCAATGTCTAAATAATAATAAAAAAAAATAATCACAACCCTAATCAGTGCCATTTTAGGAAATAGTTTATTGGTGGCATTTTGACAGTTCTGACTTCAAGTTAAGACCTTGAGCATTTGCCTTATTGTTAAAAATAACATCCAGGGAAACATCTCCATTGCTAGCTGGCATGGTACAGCACTGAAGAATCAAGTTTCTGGTTTGATCCAACCAGAACTGGTTTCCGGAGGGACACAATGCTCCTTCAGTCTGGCAAAAGCCAACTATTACGCAGTGTTTGGAAGGTAAAGAGCTCTTGTTCCCATTTAATGAATTTATTGTGTAATTATCTATATGGAACTGCTGTATAAACGCAGCAGTGGCTGCTCTGTACATGCATGTTCATGATTCACTTGAAGGACTAATTGAACAGCATTTCAAACTATGCGAGTGTGGCTAGTAGCAATGCAAATAGATTTGACCATCAAATGCCTAAAGTTGACGGTCTCCCCTTCCTTTTCCATGATGTGAAACACAATTCCTACATACATCATGCACAGCTCTGGGGCAACAATTAGAACATTCAAAGCTGCCCAGAAAAAACTGGCCACCCACTCAAGTTCTCAGTTGTTGAAGCACCATGAATTGCCCAGCCAGCACTGGCTCTCCTGCCAAATTAACTGCACTTGGCAACTGACCTCAGGAGCACACATTTTTGATGTGTGATAAATAGCAGCAAGACTTACAACCTGTTAGATTTATTTACATGTAGTTGTGTCTCAGCAATGTTATAAGAGACGCAAGGTTGGCACGAAGCCTTATGTTGCAAGGTGAGCTGCTCGCTCTCTGCTCCTACTAGCCATTTCTTCACTTTCCAACTATGTGTTTATTCCTGACTGTTCCCTTCCTATTTGCAAGACATATTCCCATGGAAAGCCATCCCTTCATTCCAATGGACTTGTTCATTCTTCGCTCCCCATTAAAATATGCCCACATTTCTATTTAAGATGTCCAAATCTGCTTCCTCCCTCTCAAAAATGTCCTGCTTTGATGCTGGTTTCCTCAGGTCCACTCCTTGCTCCCCGTCTCTCCTCAGCAATCCTGACAAGGTCAGCTGAAGAGAATCTCCTTCCTGGATCATTTTTCCACGATCCAGGAAAGGGCTTGGAAGGGCAGTTGCAAGCAGCAAGACAAATGGAAATGCAATGAAAGCCTGTAATCATTGGAAGGCAACTTTTAGCCAGAAAGAAAAAGAAAGAGAGGGGCTATTTTCAACTGAAAGGCAGGATGAGAATTTAAACTGAGGAAAACTTTGTGACAACAGTGTGTATGCAACTACAAAATTATCTCTCAAAGGAAAAGGCAGAAGCTCCTCAGACAATTTAGAGCTTTTGAAGCACAAACTAGGTAACATCTGCACAAATACTCTGCAGGGTATGATAGTGAATCAACATGAAGGCAGACGGACAACACCATGCAACCAGGCTAGTCCATGAACAGTTCACTGACCCACATTTCTGCACAGTTTTAATGCCAGTCTCCATATTAACAGTATGCACGAAATGCACACTTTCTGCAGTCTGTTAGAAAAATTCTCTAAGAAAAAACCCACGCTACAAAGATAAATGGGAATACATGCAAGAGAATTAACAAATTGAAGATATTGGTGTTAAAATTCCAAATATCACTGCTCTCACCAAAAGCACCACAGGGATTTCTTTTTATTTGTTTAAGCTCCGCAGAGATCAAAGAACCCAATTATAATACCTGGCCCTTCTTCCTATGCAGTCCTTCACTGTTAATTGCCCTGGCTCCTATTCTTCCACTAAGTGCTAATGAAAGCACTGGAATTGAGCCTGCTACCGAAGCAAACAGACCAAGCTTTCACTGATGTCAACAGAATTAGGCCACTTTTACAAGCAGTGACTTTGCCCTCCAGTTGGCAAAACAAGAAACGCACTTTGTTCGGACGCGGTGCGAGGGTGACTCCCCGCGGGCAGGCACCCAGGGGTCCCAGGCGCTCTCCTGCTTTGCTGGGCTGCAGCAGCAGAGCTCTTGCTGTACGGGCTGCTGCTGACACACCATCTGGTTCCTGGTTTCTTTCTGAGCAGCACACGCTGCCAGTTCCTCAAAGCTTGTGGCAGAAATCTCTCCTGGGCTACAGATTATAAGATACTCATGATGGGCATCTAAGCTACATAATGAACTGAAGAAAAGAGGAAACGAACGTCCATCTTCTAATTAAGAATTTACAAGACTGACATTAAAACCCTGAGCCTCATCTCTAAATACAAGATAATTTCAGAGTTTAGATCTCTGAAGACTCATTCATCCCACTAGCTGAGCAATTATTAAAAACTTAACATTAAACTTCAGTTTCATTACATCTGTTCAATATTTCTGGCATCGTTTCCCACAACATTCCAACAACAGGTTTACCCCACACAGAAAAATAATAAATTAAAACAATTGAGTAAATACCTCACATAGAAGGGTGACATAGGCCGCTCGTCTTCTTGGGAGCTAAAAACAAAAGAAATTTTTAAAGTTAGTATGCAGCTCTGTCTTGTATTTGCAGTTGATTTACAGCAAGGTACTCTTCAGCAGTAGAAATAAGAGAAGTGAAACAGTAACACCTGTTACACAGGCAACACTCAGGTCTGTTTTGTCCTCTGGTTGTACTCATGGAAGAGAGCTCTATGTTACATTCCTTAAATCCTGAGAATCCAAATCATTTCTCAGTGTCCACAAACGTGGTGTAACAGATCTCCTGCTAGACAGCCACAAGTTACTCCGGCTCTGCAGCAGTGCCAAGACTATTCCCACAGCAACAATAAAGTATTTTGCCAGTAAAACCACCAGAGCCTTTTGCTGTCTGCTGTTCCAGAATTAAACCACCTGCAAAAGTTGAGGAAAAAAAATATCAAATGACATCTCGAGAGACCAAAGAAACAGCCATGGCTATAGGCATGAGGCTCAGAATTCCCCGGTTTATCGCGCCGGTGGAAAGCCCATTTGGCTATGCTGAAATCTGCCTTGGCTTAAGACCAGGGGCTGCCATCGGCAGGTGTAGAGCTCCCCTGGCAAAATGGTCTTCCAGTGGTCAACTAACCTGGCCTAAACATAACTACCTGGTGTGTGGCTGATCAGTTCCCGGATCCAGCTCATCATGCCTGTGCTGGCACAAGGGCAAGAATGAGCTGCTGGGGTGCTGAAGCTTAAAGGTGTGGTGGACCGATGGTTTAAGTTAAGACGGTGCTGCTGTAAGAAGGGGTTCAAACAAATTTCGCCTCATCATTCCAATCAGATAAGTGGTTGGCCTTGCAGGGCATTTAAGCCTTGTATCTCTCCAGAGCAGGACAGTCATTTTCCTGCAAGCCTGCAGGAAATGCCACCAAGGTCAATTCATCCCCAAGGGACTTTTAATAGAGTCAGCAAGTTCAGCAGAAAAGATGGGAAGCTGCATAAATTACTTTAAACAAAAGGAGAGAGGATAACATCCGCAGGTGCTGGAAACTGAGCACCTCCCCGCTGCTTTCCCACTGTTCCAGCAGCCTGGGACTGCTCCAGCACTCAGCCATTTGCCACAGGTACTCAGCCACAGGTCCTGGGGCACTGCCAGGCTGTGAAGACATCCATCCTTGTTCAGAGGATGAGCGAATACAGGAGAACACCTGGGTAAGGTGAGCTCAGCTTCAAACTCAAGTTACCTTTGGGCTTTGATTGCCCCAACATCCCAACCAACTTTCAACAAGGATCTGAAGTAGATCAAGCCTGAACAATCTTTGAAAAGCAAAGCCTGAATCCATTCATCTATTGAATTTTGAAGGATTTTATTTACTGGTTTACAAAAGCCTCTCTAAGCACAGAATAAAAGGGAAAGGAACATCTCTGTGCGTTCTGTAGCTGGGAGATCAAATACCCACAGGTATCTTTTGCAGCTTCCACCAGAGCCAGCAGGAAGCTCCCTCAGCTAGAGGAGCCGAAACTGGCCGGCAGCCAGGCGAGCACCCTGCTCACACTGAGTGTAGCCAGAGGCAGATTTTGCCGTGGCTTGCTTCAAACCCAGCCAATGTCATAACAGATCCACAAATATGAACGCCAAACTCATCCTGGGGGGCAGGAGCATGAAGGAGGAGGCAGGATGCGAGGGAGTCAGAAAGGCCAGGAAAGGGGACAGACAGACAGATGAGCACACCAATGTGCCAGAAAAAAATCCTAGGGGTTTCATTCTGCATCATTTCGACCTCCCCACTACAGTATGCAGAGGTTCATAGAGACAACAACCATGGACATCTACAGAAAAGTCCTTCCAGCACGTCATGCGGGAAGCCCGGAATACTGATTCCAGGGTAACACGAAATACCACAGACCGGAAGGAAGAGGAGCCGCTTCCGAAATCAGCGCCGTCTGCCAAAACTCTCATCGCCTCTGTAACGCAACACTGACTGGGCAAGCTGCAGTCGGCGGCTGCTGGGGGAGCACAGAGTGCTGCTGCCGGCCTCCTCCCAGCCCAGGGAGCTGTGGCAAAGCAGCGCCTGCCCGCAGGGAGGCAGGTAACACAGCTGCCTGCGTGTGAACAGAGGCGAACGTCATCGGAAGGGTCTTTTGTAAGGAACTGCTATGGCTTTGGGACAGCGGAGGGAAACATGGAAGTGCCCATCGTTGCCCTTCCCAGAAGATGACGTGCAACAAAGGGCACAGGTAAGAACCTCTGCCAGGTGCAGGCTCCTTCCCCTGATGGCATGCAGTCTCTCAGCTTGCATGCATGTTCTCTCTTTATTTAGCACTTACAAAATATACTTTTTAAAAAAAAAAAAAGTTTGAAGAAGCTACTTTAAACTCACAAAGCTGCTGGTAAATTTTTTTACTATATTCAGTTCATTATGTCACTAGCTATACTTGTCATCTCAATGCAAACAAGTCCCAGTGGCACTCACGAAACATATTTTCTCTCATATAGAGAAAAGCTTGCAGCGCTATCAAGATTTCTGTGCATCAATGCAACTTCAAATGACAACACCAAATGCTGGTTTGTGTACAAGTGGCAGTTGTCAAAGCCACACCAAACACGCTTTCTTTTCCATCATAAAACCCCTTCCTCATCTCAGGGTTTGTAATTAACTTCCAAGTCATCGAAGCACTTTCTTACATTCATACTCTCACTAGTTGCTTTGACAGATCAGATGGAAAAGTAGTATTCAACAGGGACCCTGAAACCTCTTGTATTTCCTTCCTTTTCTTCCACAGCTGCTCCACAAGTTCCAGCAATTTTTATATGTGTACAAAAAAGCCATTTATAAACTAACTCAGGAGGAACAAATATTTTAAGAACATTAGCTGGGAATAGGGGACAAAAAAGCTCCAGAGAAATCATAAACCAAATACCAATTTCATTTAGATCATCATGTTTCAAAATTTCACATGGTCAATAATAGCTATAGCTGTGCATAACCTCTCTTATGCAATAGGGCTTTGTAGTTTTACAGGTGCAGCACTGATCTGTACTGTGAAACCTAGACTTTTGAGACAACCATAAAAATCCTTTAACTTTAAAAAGATCTCCTGCACCTGAACAAAGCACATTATCAACTCATCTGTGCAAGCTGGAAGACATGAGCTGTGTATGTTATGAACAGATTTAAACCAGCTATTCCACGTAATTCACAATCCCTCAAATTAGACGGATGACCACCAAGCCCTACTGCAATCACTTTGTGCACAAGGATTCTGTTTTGATTAAAATACTTTATGAAATAATTATTCTTAATGTGTTTATGTTATACTCACAAGCACAGATTAGTTTAACGAAAGAAATGAAAGTTGTGAGAGAGATTTTAAACCTGTGTATACCTAATCACATGATTTCAGTTATAAAAGAGACAGGCAAACAAGAAAAATGTACAAAATATGAATCATAAATGATCATCAGTTGATATTACACAACAAACAGGCTAGAAGTTAGTTTAAAACCTTGCATGCAGGATTCTTTGTCACTATCACTCACACCATGCTGATTACAAAACAACTGCTTGTTTTTACAACGCCTTGTACTGAGGGTTTATTAGCATTGCTTTCTATCATGTAGCCTTTCAAAAGAAAATGCTAGAAATCATTAAGATATGTTTATCATTTAATTGTACTGTACTTGGGCTGCATAGTTCCTCTTTGGTTAAAGGAGTATACGACACCTCCAGAAAGAAAGCCCAATACCTGGCACAGTGACCTGGCAAACCAAGTCAGCCATCTACAGTATGGAGGGGACAAGTCCTCTCTTATGTACTCTAAATTTCCACCTTGCCCAGGAAAGAATCCATGCATTAGGCAAGCAGGTTTTGTAGTACATTAGGGGTTTGTTTTGGTTTTGTTGGGTTTTTTTAATACCCTGATAGCTTTGTCCAGCTTTATACATGCTTTATGGCCAGAAAGCACTAAACTGATGAAATAGCTTTAAAGAAAAACAATAATCCATTATTTATTCAACTATCACCAATTAACTGGCCAAGCAGGTGAGTGCAAAATACAGCAGTCTCTTTCTTCTCAGACATATACATAGTTCCTCTAAGAAGAGGGATTAAACAGAAATGAATTGCTCTTTCATGAAATACTTAGGAGAGTGATTTCTCACAGTCCTAAAGAACACCTAAGTATCTGATAACTTCCTCCTTGCTAAAAACCAAAACAAATATCAGCCAAGCTGAAAAAACTTGTTCTCTTTATTTTATGGCTAAAGAAGTAATATTGCTGCTTGTGACCTCCACTGAGCTAACAAAAAAGTTTGTCAGACTGGAAGGAACGCCAGTATTGCCCACCAGTTAGTTTAGCACATCTTCGGATTTTCAGGCACATGTATTTTTACAGCATTTACGCAATGCAACCTTTCTGTCTCTGAAGAAGGAAATAGGAAAGCTTGGGCGAAGTCTCACTGTTAAACGATAAATTTCCATTATAGAACCACAGTTACCTTTTTTTTTGCCTTGCCCTTTTGCAACAGGAATGTTACAGGCATGTACAGGGATGTTCACCCATCGCATTTTCAAATATGCAAAGATGGTTTTCCTTTTTTCTTTTTTTTTTTTTTAATGTCTCAACTTGCCCTTCAAAAAGAGCAAGGGAGCTGCTGCGCCTGTTCCAGAGTTGAAGCTGTAAAACCGTTTAGATGGAGAGTTCCCAAATTGTCCACACATATATAGGATACCCCATATGGTAGATGGACACCCCAGGTCAGAGAGTGCCTCAGGGTCCTTTCCCTGTGTTTCATTTGCACTTAGTTATCAGCAGTCCTTCCATACTGGCTTGGTGGCACTGGAACCTCCACTGTGTAGCTACCACTGCTTTCCTATTCCACACCTCTTTTCATAAGCTAAATGAGACATTTAGTTGATTAAATAAAATAATAAAAAAAAGGAGGGGGTTTTTATGGTGGTTTTTGTTTGTTTGTTTTTCTTTTTTTTTTTTTTTACAATCATGAAAATGTACTTTGACTCAAATGTCAACATTTTGCACCAGAGATGAAGGGTCTAGACACCTGCAGGGTCATGCTGCTCAGCCAAGGTCATGTTTTCATAATGCCTTGCCATAGCCTCTATTTGTTCTGACCTCAAAAGCTAGATAAAGAAATTTCTATTCCACCACAGATATTCTGGACTTCAAAAGAAATTAATTATTTTTTCAGCGAGAATACTTTTTTCAGGCAACACGATTGCTGCTTCTAATTTTAATGCAATCAAACTAAAAGGCATTGAAAATTCACTGGTGTCAAATTACTAACAATATCAAAAGTTAATGCAGCTTGCAAGACTAAGCTTGGGTTACTTGACTTCAAAGTTATCTGCCTCCTGTTTGCTTCCCACCATTTAGAACCACTGTGCCACCTTGGATTAACAGACACGCCATTTTTCCTACTGCAGGGGATTTTAACAATATTGTTTATTTATTCTGATACTTAATCAACATTAACAACACTAAAAATGGCCTCATGGAAGCCTCAATTTTGAAGCCACAGTAGTGCTTTTTGCTGAATGTCTTGTCTTACAAATTTTAAGCACTTCTTCCCACCCCCCCCAAGTCATTTCCCCATAAAAGCTATTTCAAGCTTGTGACAAATGCAAGATTGAAACTGCTCATGAAAATTTATTGCATACTTATTTTCTCAGTAGAGTGATTTACTCATAGTTTGTGTTTCACAGCAGTGGGTAAAAGGTAATGTTTTTGCAAATGAGAAGTAGCAGGCAATATAAGCGCCTTCCTTCAAATAAAGTAAGAATATTGAGCTATGTTATGCAAAAGAAGACAGAATAATACCATCCTTGATGCATGACTAACCATAAATTTAATCTAACATGATAACACTGTAGTGATACAATAGTCATCATTAAAAGTCAGCATTTACCATCAATTGTTGAGCAATGCCACCCTTGCTCTATACTCTTAATTGGAGGGGCAAAGAGGAAGAATGCACTATACAGTAACTGTCTAAAAAACAAATCTTTAACAGCTATTTCTCTGTAAGAGTTATTTCCATGCAAACATTTGCAGTTTCCCTGAAGAGTAACTTTTATAGCCAAAACCATAACATGTCATTTCAGATGTTTATCTCCAGTCTTCACAATAGTTACACTTATACCTAAACGTACTTACCACTGAAACCAAGTTAAGCTGATGCTTAAATAACTGCGTGAGCTACACACCAAATGCACCACATGTCAACATACCCAGCTTCTTTATTCCGAACTCACATATCCCACAAAATATCTCAAATATCTTGGGCGACAGTGGTATTGGTTTAAATATCAATCTCCAAAGGAACCCACTGCCTCCCCAAAGCCATGCCTTCAGCCACATTTTTCATGAAGATCTCTCAACTAAGTTCTGTCTTAAGCCTGCGAGACCACAGTGTGCAGCAATGTAACTGTGGGGCTGTAGAAAGGGATTTCTTTGGGGGAGAGTTCCCTACTACCCTTTCAAAAGCATGAGCTTCTGTGTTCTGTTTCATCTGGCCTTCAAAATGCCGATATTACTATATCACAGAGACAAGCTGTGGTGAATACAAAGGATCACTCTGTCACACAGCTGAAGAGCACGTACTATTTCTTGTTCTATTTTCCACAGCCAAGATTAAGTCAAGAGCCTTTTAATTCTAGGAAACACTAACATACAGCACAGCCATACACATTGGGAATATACTGCATTATTCACAGGCATAACAGCACAGGACGTGCATGAGGGAGCGCTGAGACTGAGGCACATTGCCTGAATGGAAAAAAAATAAAATATAACGCACTGAAGCCTTTTTGCACACCTCCTCCTACTTCAAAGCCACATAAGGGAAGTGCAGGCTATCCTGTGGCAGCTGAAATGAGCAGAACTTCTTGCTGATTAAATGCCACTGCGAGCGAGAGGCTGATTTTCCATTTATATTAACCTATCTGTATCTACTGGAACCCTTGACAGCGCAATTTTGTATAATTATTTTCTACTCACTATCCTCCTGGATTGCAAATATGTTTATCTTTTCTAAAATGACGTCAATGTTAAACAGCTTGCTTTTGTTGTTTTACTTCTTAAACTAGTTGGGGCTTATTATGAAAGACAGGGCAGTGTCTTTTCTTCTGCTTGTGGTTTGGCAGTAGGCCTCACTAGGATAAAACTAGAAAATGGGTCGGAAAGAGGCGGAATGAATGTACCAGCCAAAGTCTCACCTCTTCTCAGAATTTAACAGTGTGAAGTTGCATAATGCACACATACCTGTTGCATTATAATGGTGAAGAACTGTTACTAGGTAACCAGCAATTTCGATTTCAGGATTGTTTGTTAAAAGCTTGCACGCTTCAAGTAAAGTTATCTAAGGGCCTAGTTTTTAGGTAAATATTCACATTTTCTTGCTTAATCAGGTGGACACCCCGGGGCAAACACCACAGAAAATTTCCACATGAATTTCCTTTTAGTCAGAGCCCACCACCACCACCCACCCCCAGCAGTACCCAGGAAAAGCTTCCCCAGGCTCCTACACCCATCATGTCACAGCTGTGACAAGACAGGGTACCCAGCTTTGGGTCAAATGTGAGCCTAGAAGGCCAAAAATTCACATAGCCTTTTGTAATAGGCTATGACTATAACTTGAGGATGACAATAACTACAGGTTTGAATTGCTCTTCATTCTCCCCCCAGAAAAAAAAAGAAAAAACAACAAAAAACCCCAAGACTCAAAGCAAGCCAACCAAACAAAATCAGGTACAAGTTCTCTCCACCCTCAGTGAACATACTTCAGTCTACATACATATTCCAGAACATACTTCACTGAGGCTTGTCAAGCACTCCCAGTACCTTGGGTAGAAAGTGATAACAAAGTCCAAAGGATCAGACTTATTTACGATACAACTTTACACACACAAATGCTCACTAGTCTGTTAAAGAGAACACAGTGGCCATTCCAAAAAAAACAAGAAGAAAATATGGTGGGATACAAACAGTGTTCTCAAGCTAGAATACTTGGTATTTGTAAAAGACCCCAAGCACACAAACCAGAAAGGTAAATCAAACAACCTCAATGATGATGACTGCAAGTGAGAAGACAACTGTTGCTGGACAGGTTAGCAGCAGATCAGTCACACTCCCTACTTCTACTAGATGCACTTTCTAAAAATATTTGTGACAGCTTCACCCTTCCTCTGCCTTGATTTATTCCAGCAAAGTGCAAAGCCAGAGAGAGGCCACTGATCACAAACAAGGTCTGAGTGTATACCTGCCTTTCTTATCTCCTACGGAAACTGGCAGATGCGATTGGCAAAGGCAGCCACCAGAGGTTTCAGCTTTGCACAGCTTTTGTTAAGCCTGCAATAGACTAAGCTAGAATAAATGAATTAAAACATACATTAACAGCATTAGTAATGCTCTAACTAGGAATCTAGGTTATTAAAGTAAGCTAATGCTATTCAGAAAACATGTTCACCTGTTAGCAACAGACAAGAGAATTACTGGTGGGTGCTGGAAAATTAAGTAATGCAACCCGTGTGACATTCACAGGTGCCTTTTACAGTGCTCGGGCAATATAGTCCCTATTGCAGTGGAGGGTTCAACACATTTGGCCTTCCATCCTTTCCCATGCAATGAAATAGAACCCTGATGTCCCCATTGTCACTCCCTCGCAGCCAGGCCACCATATCCCATCATGTGCCATTCCACAGACATCTATATATAGAATAAAATGACACTGTATAATACACATGGCTCTACGCAAGCACATTATATGATTTTTAGGAAGCCATACTCACAGCTTACAGATACCTTGGCAGATAAAATACTTTGCCATTCTAGTGACAAATGCTATTTAAATGTCACAGCTTCTTAAACAGAGCCTTTCTCCCTCTCCCAAGTTTTACACACCAGCCACACAAAGATGCATTCCTATTGCTTCAGCACAGGAGGGTTCCCATGGCAGGCACAGCATGGTCAGCTTGTGGCCCAAAGAGAGCTCAGAGTGGGACACCTGTAGGAGAGAGGCAGGAGGGAGTTTATCTGCCCCGTAAAGGAACCAAGCATGATCACTGCTGGCAGCTCATTCGCTTTTCCCAGAAGGGAAGACGGATGCTCCTGGTTTGGGAAGTGCCTCAACCCGCAGCACCTGGAGGTTGCTGCTAGCTCCTGTTCCTTTAGACCCAGCAACAGGGTTCGGGCACTGAGAGGTGTCCATGCCCTCAGCTGGAAGAGCAGCATCAGCCTGTCCACCTCACAGCAATCATTGCATGTCACTACCCATGCAGGCACCAACCATTACCAGGCATCACCTTCCTGAAGCTGAAACATATGCCTGAAGCCAGCAAGACCCTCTTCCAGAGTAAAACTCTGCATTAAGAAGGGAGAAGACAATGTTCCAAAGGGAAGATCGGGAAAATAAAGGTGCAGCCTAGAGAATGCGGCTGTTAAGGGTTCTGGGAGTCTGTGCTTGTTTGCCCTTAGGTCCAAAGAAGATTAGGTGCTAAAAGCACAGTATACACATCCTAACAACAGATCAAGGAGATGGGAAAAAAGCCAGAATTTTGTGAATAATCTTTTTCTAACTGCAAAGCTCAAACACTTCTGTACCCTGCTGAAGGTTTAACGGGAGTTGGAAGAAAAATCTTCAGTTTTAAAGTGCAGAGTGCATTTCTAACTGATCGAGAGTTAATCCTTGCAACAACAAAAAAAACCCCAAAGAGTCTAAATAGAGCTACACTGTGGAACCTATTTTCCCCTGGGGTGAAGAGCCAAGATTGGCACAATAACAAGCACTTGGTCTGACTGCCGCTCTGACAGTCACAGATCCCCAGGAACACAAAAAGGTTAAAAATATTGTGTGAGACTTGCCCTTCAAATAGAAACTATGCTATGACTACTTCTTTAAGACATTCAAACCACATTTCTGATTCTCTGCAGTCACCAACATGGAACCCCGCGACTGCATTACTGCAAAAGAGGCTTCCTCCACATCTATCTGCAGAGAACCTGGTGCTTTATCAATGCAGTAACGGTTTGTGCAGCAATTTCAGTTACTATTTCATCGTATCCAAGTAAGCAGCAACTCCGCGGCTTCTGCTGAAACAGCACCACCCCAGTGCTGAAATGGCACACTAAATTCCTTATTTACTGCTTCGTAGAATACATAAAGATTGATATTCCGCCCATTCAACCAAGGCTAAGGAGGTATGGAGCGTGGGATTTTGCGAACTGAAAGCCCAATCAAAAAGGCAAATAAAATAAAATAAATATAATAATGACTTAGTAATAAGGACTGTGCACACGCCCCCCACCCCCCTGCCCCAGGGGGTCTGTGCACTGCCATGTCAGAAGCCTGACGGCAGGAGCACATGCCAGCACCGGTAGGCACTCACAGCTGGTGCTGAAGGGAGGTGTGTCTCGGCAGCCTGGGAACGCAACAGCCCTTTGCCTCCGAAAACCAAACCCCTCGCCCGTGCCGCTGCACCGCCAGATCCCGCCGGCAGACCCCCACCGGCAGCCGGCCAGAGGTGGGGGGCGCGGCGGGGCTCCCTTACCGCATTACAGCCCCCGCCGCAGTGAGGCGGCGGGAGGGAGCGGTTCTCCCGGGCGCCGGGAGCCGCCAGACCCCCGCCGCCCGCCAGGGAGGGGGACGGCTGCGGGGCACCTCAATCCCTACAAACCTCTGAGCCGCTCCCACCCTGCGGCGGGCTCCCCACAAGGAGAGGGCTGCGCGGATTTGGGGACGCTACATCGATCCCTCCCCCCCCATCCTCCGGAGATCTCCCCCACCCCCGGAGCCCCGTTAATACGCTGACCGGTTACACTGCCCGCCCCGGCGCTGCCCTTGCCGGTAGTCCCGGTTTCCCCCCACCCCCGTGCCGAGCATCCCGGCATCATCCCCCCCATCGCCTTTTGGGCCGGGGGGCTACCCCGGCGGGACACGTACCTCTGCAGGGGCATGACTTCGCAAGCCATGCTGGCCATGGGGCCGCCGCCCGCCCGCTCGCTCGCTCGCCCTCCTCGCCGCGTCCGCAGCCCCGCCAGCGCCTCGCCGCGGGGAGCCGGCGGAGCGGGCCGGCCCCGGGGAGGGGCGAAGGGGCCGCCAGCCCCGGGTTGGCGGCTGACGGCGACCCGCCCCGCCGCCCCGGGCCCGGCCCCCTCTGGCTGGCGCCGGGGGAGCCACGGCACCGGCCTGTCCCCCTCCTCCCCCGTTTAACCGAAAGGTTTATGATGTCCAAGTTCGTCCTGGACCTGCAAGAAATGCCACAAATTGCGGGATAATTACCGCAGGATACCTTTTAACAACAAAAAAAACCCCAAACCAAATGACAAGGTCTTTCGTAGCCCTTCTAGTAGCCATAAGCCGCACCACCAACTCCTTCCTAAATGTCACCCAGGGCACAACGTAGCCACCCGCGGGCATGTCCACGGGCAGGGCTGCTAGCTCACCCGAGGTTCAACCACAGCATCTCTCCCTCTGCAAGCTCTACTAGAGCCACACTGCTGCATACACCATGCACAGATGTCTACAGGGGGCTGGCACGACTGGGCCTTAGAACTTACCATCCCTTTGGGTTGCAATAGGTGCTACTGGGGTTCAGAGGGTTTGGGCCAACCCATTTGGACACACATGGAGCTCATGAGAACCCTTGCCTTAACGTTTGAAATGAAGAGAGAAATGTTGCAGAAGCCGAACTTATTTTTGCTGATGCTCCCAGTGTCCCACACTGAAGCACTCATGCTTCTGGATCTGTGGCTGCTGAGCAAACACTGCTCCAGAACAACAAATCACACCATTTTATTTGGTGGAAGTTCGGGGCTGGGAAGAATGGTAAAAGAACCTCACACAATGGATGCGCCGCTTCCCAGGACACAGCAGCCTTGGAAAACAAACAGCCCACAATCTGTCTGAACGTCTTGCACTGAAATGTTAGATAGCTGCTGCTGAAGGAACATACCTAATGTTTTGGATTATTATTTTTTTTTTATTAATTTACACCACCTCTGCCCAGAACATCTAAGGAACCCCCTTCAACTTCCCCAGACATTGGACAGAAACACTTGTGCTGCTGCCCTGCCTGTGAATGATGGTACCACACCACACGCTTTACGCTACAGAGAAGGGGACAATCTCAAACTGATAAAGTGGCATAAGAGAATGGATCCTTCCAACATTTTACGTGGTAAAAGCCCAATGACTATTTCTGGTTCAGCCAGATGTGCCAATCTAAAAAATTCAAGTTGGTATTATAAGCACCACTACCTTCAACCCCAGCAAGGGCTGGGACTGGTTTGGGAAAACGCTGCAGCAAGAGCTTAGAACCTGTATCCTTAATACTTCCATACAGATGTAGGTCATGGGAATTAGACATGAGCCACATCAGCTTTCTGGAGAAGCAGCAGACGCTCACAGGTTAGCAGGAGGATATCAGGTATTTTGCAGGGGTGCCTAATGGATCGTGACCTTTCTCCGCAGGAGGCAGGGGCGTTTTCTATCTTAAAAACAAGAGCAGCGGGCAGCTGCAGCCTCAGAAAGCGGTGGCACGGAGCAGAGATGCAGAGGTGGATCAAGAAGTGGCTCCACTTCAGTACGTTGAAGTGTTTAATATTTGCTCCTGTCAGCAGGCTGAATGGAAGCAGCGCATTAGTAATGCTCTGCCCGTTGCCTCAGCACAAGCCTGTTCTGCTGCAGCACAGTCACGCCAGGCACAGCACAGGGCCCCTGTTTAGGAAAGTCAGCAATGCTGATGAAGCACTCTGCCATCACGGATCTGGGTTGCTCTTATCTGTGGCAATTAAATGAATATCTTGATGACTTCCTGTTAAATTAAATGTGCCATACATGCTCTTAAGCAACTAAAACCCTGAGAAAAAGATTTTACTCCGATACATAAAAGCGCTTCAGTATAAAACAAAAGCACCTTGTACTGTTTCACAATTTGACAATAAATCAAATTGCCTCTTCCTGGCCAGTCTTTTTTCATATACACACAATTATTCATAGCTTATTACACTTCTATAAACTGAATGCTACCATCAGGATGCCAAAAAAAATATTAATTTTCCACATTTAACTAAGGACCAAACTACACCGGGAAGGAGTCAGGGTTCTCCAGAGCAGCTTGCTAAATAAACAGAAGTGGAATAACTCAAATAGCTGCTGTAGTCTGAATTTATACCCTAGCTATTTTGTCATAACTTCCATGGAACTTGCTCATATAAATGAGCTTAAAAGTACTAAGATCCTTGACAAAGAATTCACTAACAAAAAGAGATGCTGTAGTAACCAGAAAGATTAATTTATGGGTTGGTATCAGTGAAGAACGTTAGTTTATGGCGTCATGCTAAAATCAACCAGATGCCTTGGGAGAACATTAAAGTTGCCCAGGACTCCCTGGGCCATCAGAGCCTTCAGATCCACCTTCTGGTTTTGTTCTCTTCTTTTGGAGTCTCATCAATGGGGTATCAGTTTTCTCCTCTCCTTTCTCATCTGCCTATTTAACATTGCCAAAAACATCAAGACTAAGAAGAGGTATCCTAGCTCACGTTTCCCCACATGCCCACTAGCATGCAACTTCAACACCCATTTAAAAGAAAGGAGATCAAAGATGAAAAAATGCAGCCGGTGGGCTTTTGCTAGCACTGCCAGTTTCCCAAGGTTTTTAATTATTCCTGGAGCAGCTGCCGGTATCGCAACAAAAGATTTTAACGTGGAGAAATGTCAGAGAGTGAAATTTTAGAAAGTACTTTGGGGCACAGTGGCCAACCGTCAGTAAGAGCAGTAGTATCTGCTACTCAAACAGTGGGAAATCACCCCATGGTGCATGTCACCTAACTTCAGATTGCATCATCTCAGGGGGCCCTTTCAATTTCTCACTCTGCTAAATGAGCACACGACTCCTTAATTTTTCACCTCTCCTGTTCATGGCTACAGACCCCAAGCAAAGTATTTGTGACACAAAGTAGGCAGTCAAAAAATTGCAAGAAAACTGCAGTCTTATCTCCAAACAATTCCACTTGCTTCTCACAGATGTTTACTTTGAAGCCAACTTGCTACTTGACAGAGGCAAGAACTCCTACCCTCTCCCTGCCCTCTTACACCCTTTTTTAACTTGCATAATTCAAGCTGGGTTAACACATATAAAACCTGGGATTATACAACATTTTGGTTTGGATTTGTTTGTACTTGTTGAATCTGTTCTAACACATTAAACACGAAAACAAAACCTCTTCTGCAAGTTTCATACAACTTTTGCATTCCTGTTGCTCAGAAAGGCCAAACTCATCTGTTGGTAGCAACAAAACACCACAGTGGCTATTTTTGGTACCACCAAACATACAGACAGAGCATGGGGAAAAACACCCTTCCTCAGGACAGGCACAACACCCCCTCCACTTACTCCTGTATGTTCCTTAGTGTGTCACGACAACTTCAACAAAATAGGTGGTAAATAACAATAAAAAATTGTTATATAAACAAAAAATTAAAATACTGACACATACTTCCACACTTCAGCACCTATGCCAAGCCAACACCTGGGTTCAAACTATTTGATTTACAAATTTTTTGCTGAGATTCAAACCAGAACAAAAGACATTGGCTGGAACTAAATATGAAT
This sequence comes from Gallinago undulata, assembly GCA_026546715.1. Taxonomy (NCBI): domain Eukaryota; kingdom Metazoa; phylum Chordata; class Aves; order Charadriiformes; family Scolopacidae; genus Gallinago; species Gallinago undulata. Next base: position 31,400,005 of record JAOTQQ010000032.1, on the reverse strand, counting down.
AATCACTTTTCTCCACCATCATTGACATTTAAAGAATGAACACATTTGGAAAGGAAGTCTCCTGTCAATCATCATTACAGAAGTGCTTTCTCCTCTTTCTTTTCTTTTCCTACTTAGCTGCAAACACAGTAATTTTCTCAGCGTATAAAACAACAAGAGAAGAAGATCTGTGAACAGCACCAGAGGATACGAAAGTGATCTAGATAATGGATTTTATGAGGATGTGGTCGTGTCTGCCTCCTGGAAAGCAGTTATGCCTTGCCTTACTGCACTGTCATACGCAAATCAGGCACTATTAAAAAAAATAAAAGAAAGAAAAAAAAAAAGATCTTGCCTGGTCTGGTAAAATCTGAGTGTTTTTAAGATGCTGGGGTTTTGCTCAATACCATCAATGTATTCACTGTGTTTACTAAATTACGCAATAATTTCCCCCTGGCAGAAACATGAAATGCAAAGCAAAGCAATCATCAGACTGAAAAGTAAAGAAAGTATTTTTCAAAATACCACCAATACAAAATTTAAAAAGCTATTATTTATGTACACATTCATGCATTGATACATGCATTTTCTTCTTTAGAGTGCTTGCATATAAACATCTGCAATTACAAATGAGAAATACCCTGGAATATCTCCCCCAGGCTAGAAGATTTGTGTGCACACATGAAACAAGCAAGTCACATGTAAATAGAAACCATATTTGGAAGCTGTAGCTCTTCATGTCTAAACAAAGCAGACAGATGATTAAATAGGCCCTGTCCAAAAGAGCACAAACAGGAAGACCGAGCAACTAATATGTCAAAAACATAATTTAGTAAAAGGGGTATCCTTAGAAAGAGGGTAAGTACTAACTTTCCAAGGCTAGTACTCGGCCCTGTATCACTTAATAGTTTTATCAATGATCTGAAAGGAAAGATAGAATAATACCAGTGGTTCTTTTTGTATGTTGTGTGCAAGCCAGCATTAGAAGTTTCTGTACAGGCACAGGCCAGTCAAATCTGGGAACTATATGCTAGGTGATGGGTCCTACCGGGGGATACAACATCACACCAGATAAGCATTGCTATACAAGCTTTGAGTGACTGTAAAGGTCAGAGGCATCACCATGGATATTGCACGGAAAAGGTGTTGTTTGTCTGTATTTCCTACTGGAGTGGTTGCTACAGAAGACTCCAATCAGTTTGGGAATTCCTACTCTTGGGGAAGTTGTGAAAAACTGAACAGACAACCCACAAAGGGAATGTGAGAACTAAACCCCATACATTTAGTGGTTTGCAAGGAAAACAGCCTATGCATGCAGGAAACATTAATATTTGATCTAGTTCTCAAGAGCTGAAAAAGATCCAATGGCTGGGAGTCAAAACCAGACAAATTATGACTAGAAATGAGACATTTTTAAATGGCAAGGATAATTAACTACTGACACAATTCATCAAAGATGATTGTGAATTTTTAAAGTTCCTACAACTTATAGTTGCCTCTGTTTAGAAACACCAAGCCTTAGATACACTTGCCAGATGCAATTTGCAGAATTCTCTTACTCATTTTCTTAACTAACACTCCTCTTGTCCAAAAGAGAAGCAGGTTGCTCTCAGTTGACTTAATTTTACCCCTTTTGCTTTTTACACTGGCATAGAAATACAAGTTTTGTTGTTTATCTAGAGGGAATATACTGTTTTTTTTTTCACTGTAGATCTTCTTTTCCTTCCTGCAACTTGGAGGCCAATTTACCTTTTAACCAAAGCTAGTTAAAAATCTATTAAGGAGGAAACAGATTCCATAATTCTTCCTTAAACTTGCTGGGACAGGAGAAAAGTAAACACCAAGCTGAAAGCTTCTCGAAGTTACTGATCTCAGCCAACAGAGAGGCATGCAAGTGCATTTCCCATGGAGGGGGACACCCCAAGCTCCCAGGAGACCTGGATTAGCTGCTGTGGCTGCCCTTCATTAAGCAGCAGCCTCCTTTGCAAGCACTGCCTTACTCGCTCATCAGCCACTTTAACTTGTTCCGAAGGACTCTCGCCCCATGGGATAGCCCCGAAATTATTTCTTGGCCTCCCTCCTGGAGAAGCGGGAGGACTGGGAGTAGGTTCCTAAAGGGTTTTCTGGGAAAGCATCAAGTAATGAATGGTTGTGCCAGCTAATCTGCTGTGGGAAACAGGGTAAAGCATGCTGTGCAACAGGTCACTGGGTTCTTCATTTGCACCACTTAGTTCAAGTGCCAGAGCATGGGAGAGCAAGCAAACAAGCAGGACTCTGCTTGTGTTCAAATTATTTTCAAAGCAGGCTTTTTCCAAAGCCTATAGAATATATATTGTAATATATTAGATTATAATGATATTCCTAAACATTAGCATTTAATGACATTTCTCCCACTCCTCTAAACTGTTATTTTTATAAAACAGTCTGCACAAAGACCCTTTAAAAATTCAGCAGTTTCAGACCAATGAAAATGTTTGCCGTATAAAACACTGAAGAAAAAGCATTCGTTTGTCAGCAAAAAGATTCCAAAAATTTTTAAATGAGCCTTTGGTACTCCCTGCATTATTTGTATTCCCCACCAAAAATGTCACTGATTTCACACTTTCCCACCTTCCAAAAACATCCTTCCAATCCTCTACAAAATTACTGTTCTTTGAACTCTGTGCCTCTGCACCCACCATATTTCCTGCTTTCTAAAGCCCTTTCAAGTGAAATGCCTGTAGTTCACCCTTAGCCTTACAGAAGTAACAATTACATCAGAAGGCAAAGTGGAGGAGCCGGCCACACCATTCACGTTTGGTGCACGTGGCTTTTTACTCCGCTGCAAGATAAACTGCCGCCCGTGTTGGCAAGGGAGGAAGTCTGGCAGAGTTACCCTCCAGAAAAACCTTCTAGAAATAGCTCCTCTTCTTCAGTTAATGACGTGACGGAAAGGAGTCCTCCCTTTGCACAAGTGCTCCAGCGGCTGGGCTGGCTCCCGGGAGAGGCGGTGGGAAAAGATGACTTGGCGGGAGAGATCGACACCAGCTGGGAGGCACTGAGAGAACAGTGAGCTGGGTGAGACTAACTCCCTCTGCTCTTTGCCTAGGGCTGGAAGATGCATCTGCCCACGGGAGCAAGAGGGATCCTGGCTAAAAGACAGCTCTGACCACATCTATTAAAGCCTGACTGTATTTGACCAGATCACAGCCCCCTCAGGCCAGTTCCAGGGCTTTTTCTTGCACCCAGATTTGCATACATCAAGAAACATGAATTATTGTTTATGCGCAGCCGGATACAATGATGCTGGGTTCAGTCATTGTAGCTCACTGCTGTGGCCCTCATTTGCAACATCAGCTCTGAGTTTAACCCCTCCATATGTGTCCAGGCTGAGCAAACATGCTCCTATCCTGCTGCAGGCCAGGCTCAACAATGTTAGGAGTGGCACAAGTGGATACTGAAGTGATTAAGTTCAGCATCAGCCTACACTTAGTTATCAAGAACACTGAGAACAAAAGAAAGGTCCGTAAGGTTGCAACTTCCCAACCCATCTTCACAGTCCTGAGGAAAAAAAAGCTAACGAGGAAAAGCTAACAAGAGTTTAGAAGAAAACCCATTTTCTGTGATGCTCAATAGTCGTGTCAGAATGGTGGTCGCTTGATTTGTGTGCAATTTGACACTTTCTGGAGTTTTGGGGGGTTGTTTTTGAAGAAAACATCTATAAATTTTATAAAACATGGTGCTCCCAGAGAATGATCACTTCATGGTGGTTAGGTTGTCGTAATGCAGGGCAATAATAATATTATTTTATTAGATACTTATCCCTCCCTACATGACTCAAACTTTCTGAATGTAGAGAGCTTGGAGACTGTGAAAGGGCCTGAGAAATTGGTAGTAGAATCTCTCCTTTCCAGGAGTCCCATCAAAGCCTTAATGACCAACCAAGTGGCCTTTAGTAATTTCTTGCAATTAACTAGTGGTCTCTCTTTGCAGTCATCCCTAGAGCAAATACCCTTCTTGCAGCAGGTGCAGAATGAAAGGGAAAGCTTTGGTTCAGAAAACAGAACTATCTTCACACTTCCTAACTGCAACCCTCTCAGGGCAGGGGGAAGGCACTGAGCCAATATGAAAAAGTGCAATTTGCAGATAAGCCGTCAGCTTGGGATCGCATTCCTTGCAACAGATAAAATGAGAGGAAATCTCTCATGGCCACTGACCATGAAAGAGGAGGATTTTACAACACTGAAACAGCTCAAACAGATGCAGGCAAAGTGACAAGAACAGTGAGTGACAGCCCTGCCCTGCCCTGCCACCCCAGCTTTTTCTTATTAGACAGACAGCTGACCACCTTGATTAAAAATATACATGTGTGTCATGGGAAGTCACAGCTGAACTCCATCAGCCTACACTGCAACGTGCCGAACACAACGTTCAAATGCACAGTTCTTTCAGCTGAACCGGGAAGTTCAGCAGCAAACAAGCCTGGCTGAGAACTCGGTGACCTCTGCCCGCTGGTCTTCCTGCAGAGTGCCTGCAGGACAGTGGGCCATGTCCCTTCTGGGAAGCCACACAGGAAAGGGAATCTCACAGCTTCAGGTGGTAGAAAACTGCTTGCTCTGCAAAGCTACCGGAAACAGGGCACGCTGTGCTGAACCTCCTCAGCCAAACAATGCACCAGGCGCTGGAGGAGACAGGCTAAGGAAGCTACAGGAGAGGGAACTGCTTGCTTACCACAGTGAAAATAAGTCAAGTCACAGTGCAGAGACTTTTCCTCTTCCCTACTTGCTAGTAAGGCAGGTTAGTGATGGGTGTCTTGGTTTCTGTAAACACAAATATTAAAAGCAAAAAAGATTTCTAAAGGCTGGTTTAAATTCCTTATTATCCACTGTGTGTTCTCCCATAAGTGGTCACTGATGCTTTTGTTTGAAAATGACCTCAACATTATCACAGGTGTTTGCACCTTATTTCCTACAGCAAAAACTACTGTCTAACCCAGTTGGTAGCAGGAAGCCACCAGGCTGATGAGATGAAAGAACTTTGTCCTCACAGCAAAAGCAGATGAAAAAAAAAATAATTAACAAGATGACACTATAAAGAATCCTTCTAGCTGAGAGGACAAAGCCTAAGACACAGAAAGGAAGTCAGTTTTTTTTCAGCTTTGTTACGCAATTTCCGTGAACTTACTGTAGTAGTTCCTTTCTGGTTTCTAAGGCTGCTGGATGCTGTCCCAGGAAACAGGAAAAGCTAATATACTTGGCTCATGGACTGAAAGAAGAACATGTCCATGTGCATGTTATGGCATTGAAGTGCTGCTTTTACATCTAACAGTCATCAGATCCTTGTTTCATTTATGGTTTTTCTTGCTTCCAAGACAAACCTCTACTTCTGTGGCACAGGTCATGACATCAGATTCAAAATATTCTCGATCTCACAACCCGTAATTTGTCACCAGGTAAATGTCGCATAGAGGCAAAGATAAGGTGGTTAGAGGTAAATACGAAGGTTAGGATAATGTAAAGGACAAAGCCTAATCTAAAGGAGTAACCGCTTCAGGGTGGAAGAGACAGGGCAAATGTTTGGAAAAGTAAACTGAAATCCACCCAGGTGACTTGCATGGAAAAAAATCTACATAATTGCACGTTACTGTGACTGTCATTATGTCTTGGCTATAGCCAGGGGAGAAGAACCCAGAAAGAGCTGGGACCACACCCTAACTCACCATCCAGTCACCTACCTTGGAGAGACACATAAATCACATGTCTTCGTAGTTGTGTGTTCAGAAAACTCAATGCTTAACAACTCATTATGTAAGGCAGTTCCTAGTGCCAGCATCTCACAATGCAAGAAAGAAGGGAATTGATTGCATAGGAGGGTGGAGACAAATGTACTCTCAAAGTTAAATGAGTCAGCTTGGAAAAACTAACTCAACACAACCTAAAGAGAGAGAGTGACAAACAGCAACAATACCTTACATGAAAAAACTCTCCTCCGAGAGCTCAGAGCAGGGCCCACCAGAGGCTGCTGCTGAAGGATGCATAAGGCAACTGCCCTCACCACTTCCCCAGCGACCTCACAGCAGACCTTTGCTCCTTTCCTGAGCAGTTTTCTCGAAGAATCCAGGGCTGTCGGAGGGCAGCCGTGCCTGCTGCCTGGCTGCAATCCCTTATGTAAACCTGGCAGCAGGGCTCCTGAGTGATAAGGCAAATTATTACTTTGGATAGGGACTGAATGTACTGCCATGACTTCAAAAACAAAAAAACCCCAAACCTAAACAAAAATAGTCAGCTAAGCAAACAACACCAGCCCCCCTGCTTGATTTGTTCTGGCAACAACAGGCACCCAAGTTCTTATCACATGACAGAGGATAATGGTAAGTTTTGGCTTGCCTTGGTTTTAAACTGCAGCTGCTAAAAGGAAAGCCAACAAATAGAGAAAGTGTTTATAGTAAGCACAAACTTCTCAGTGTACAAATACGTGTGTTTTCATAACTCAACAACTAGCAGCGAGAACGTGCAGTGTCATTAAGAAGAGGGTGCAGCAGGGTACACTAAGCCATCCCTTATTTTAGGGAGGCTACTACAGCATGTGATCCCTTTATTTGCAGGACATAGGCCAGATATAAGGATCTTTGTGAACAAAAGGTTGATATAAACAAACCTCCTCTTTGAGAACACGCACATGTTAGAAAAGCCAGCACGGGGTATCTGTGCCGGCAAATCTCATTGCAGCTGTGACTGCAGCCACAAACAGGAATTTATGATCTTTGGCACAGAAAGACATGGCTAGAAAGTACAGGGGTAGGCAGCTTACTTACTGAATGACTGCTGTGGTTACTCTAAGCTCTGGCTCTCAGGAACTGCACAATGTTTTTCACAAAGTTTGGCTTCCCTAGCAAGAAAGGGTACCTGGTTGGTACCTGGTTGCACACCTTTGACTGTTATTTTCGCCTAAGGAACACACATGGAGCCTAACGGCACCTCAAACAGCAGGGTGCCCTCCCACTGAGGGATCCTCCTTCAAAACAGTACCAGGGCTGCAAAGAAATGCAGCTTCAGCAAGTGCTAGAAGAGCCCTATGAAGCAAAACCTATTTCAGCACCGTTTGCCGGGCAGAAGATCCAGGACAGTGACTACAAAAGTCTGCAGACAGTATCGCACCTCTGAGCCAGCATCAGGAAAGGCACTTCTCCTCACCACCAACAATCTGCTGCCTCACATTTTGGCTGCAGGAAGCCAAAAGGCTACCCCTTGTCTTTGCCTGTATATGACATTTAGCACAAAAGGCTAAGAGCATTGCCTGTAGGAGGCCCTCCCACCTTTGTATCCAATTAATATATCCTATCCCTGAAGTAAAACCCATTTTAATCTGTTATTTGAAGGACTCTAAGTTTTAGCATCTCTAGGGACATCCAAAATCACTCCAGTTCCTACTGCAGTTGCGTATACCCCTTTTGAATCAAACTTTTCCATCTAGACAGTGGAAAGAAAGCGATACCTAAACAGTGTTTCTGAGCTTCACAGAGCTGCAAGCCCACCCTAGTCCCTTCTCACTCAGGGTCTGATAAGGCCCCAGGGAGCTTTGTTCCCTCCTGCCTATACCCAGGTCCCAAAGCTGCTGCCTCCTATGGGTCCCAAGATCTGTGGTGTGGGTCTGGTGGCTCTTAACCAGGTAAAGACAAAAAGTATGTGGTTCCCAGGGTTGGGAAGTTTGAGTGCCCTGCTCTGAAGCTATCCACAGGAGCTCTTAAAAAAAAAAAAAAAAAAAAGAAAAAAAAAAAAATAGATAAGCCTCACAGAAATATGTAACAGACTGCATATTGCTTGCAGACTTTCATCCTTCTTTCAGAGAACCAGAGTCTTCTGCCCTGTGCCTTCCTTTCCTTTTCTACTGTTCTGGGGTTTACTCGAAGACTGCATTACAGGTATGTTTTTCTGCTATTACACAATTAGCAGTTTGCCCTTGGTACACAGCTATAATAACGAGGCAATTTTCAAGAGAACACATACATTACAAGCTAGAGGGGATTATGGGTACATATAGTTAATCCACCTATTCTGGTCAGAAAAAAAGAAGATATCAACCTTACAACTATCATTTTCTTAAAATAACAGTAGTGAACATAAGATGATACAGATTTCATGCTCTGCAACATGTTTTGATTGCAACTGATATTTCACAGATTTCAAATGACAGCAGCACCTTCAAAAAATTCCTGCAATGAGGAATATCATACCTGTAAGGAGACATAACGTGTCTTTCAATATTTAAAAAAAAATCGTTAGCCATTCTAGAAGACATAGTCAATATTGTAGCTGCTACTTAATATGTGGATCTTCATTTTGAAGCCAACTGTATGAAGACACATATTGAGAGGTATTTTAAATAGTATAAAAAATTACTAATCAACGAGAAGCCTATAATTTTGTCCCTGGAGACCTCTGCTTTAGTGTCAAATGAAACTGATTGAAAATGTATAAAGGTTACAGTATTTTCTGGGGAGGGGAGCTCACACACACACACAGGCTTGGTGTGTGTGGCTACTTCTTCACTATTACACTTGGAACCAGCTAAGGCTGGAGTTCCACATCTACCGTTCTGTGTAGCCCTTCATCCTCTTCTAATTCACCCATATCATGGTATCTGAGCGTGGAAAGGGAAGAAACCACAAGCCTTTTCATGAAACAGCAAATGGTTATCTTTCCCAAGAACAACCTTTATTCTTTTCTAACAAAGATCACATGATTGCTGAGCAGATACAGTCATTTCACTAAAACGTATCTGATAATTACATATAATTAACGATAACATTTATTTTAAAATGTTAGTACCTTGCGACACAACACCCCCGCCCCCCCCAACAAGAACAGCAACGTGTTTGCAAAGCACTTTGTAGTCTAGGTCAGATGCCAGAGTCCTTCTGCTGAAAACAGTGAAAAATTCTAATGTAGCCTTGCACCGAGATAATACCCGGTAATACCTCATTGTGAGCTTAGATTACCCAGGAGTGCCAAGAGGCTGCCAAAAGCATGTGTAAAACCACTCCTGATATCTCAGAGCACTACATTAATGCCAGGGAACCTGACAGCTGTCCCCCAGGTGTGTTAAGTCTGCTAGAGGTCTCTAGCAGAGACCTCTCCCCTCTTCCTTTTAGGGGTGGGCCCAGGGCCTCTTCCCCACCCCGTCTACTGACTCCTCCTTTCAGCAGCACCAGTAGATCACAGATAGAAAAGTACTGGAAGCTAACAGCAGTGCAGGTACTCAGCCCAATTAGGTAACAAGTACAGAAGTTGCAGAAAACTAGGGCATTCTTAAACAAAATGGGATTACAAGAAAATTCATTTCTACAGCTTATTAATTTTCCAGATAAAATTAGAGATGCAGACATCTTTCATCTCAAGGCCTGAGCATGGAGAGTGGACTTCACTCTAATTACAATCATATCTCATTTGGTGCTCAATGTCCGGTGAAGTATTGGTCCAGCTGTCCCATACTTCAACAGTACTCTTCTAAGGAACGACACACTGATGGGAAAGTATGAATTCCTACAGCAAATAATTATGTCTTTTGGGGAATGTTCTCTTAAAAGAGTCATAATATTTTGTGGGCACCTCATGAAGTGTGCCAGTCACACATATCTTCCCAGATATGCGACTCGACAGTACTTTGTTTCTACTCTTGAGCACTTTATTTCCCTTCACACCTTGCGACATGTAGTGAAGTAGAGGCAGGAGCACACTGTGCCAGGCTCCAGCACACCAAGGCAAGAGGCTGTAACTCCTGACTCAGCCCCACCTTGCTTGGCCCTGTCGAGCTAGCAGAACTGTGTTGCCTTCTCAAGTTTTGCCAGCTGACCTGCTTCAGTAATTGTTTCCTAACTTATCTCAGTCAAAAGGAGCTGGATTAATGAAGACGTGTAAACAAAACTTCTGGCTGAAGGAGCATTGGGGGAAGGCTCAGGGACAGTAAACCACACAGATGACTATAAATTAAAGAACATGTGTGCCTGTAAGGGCTAGAAACCGCATGTGACATCTATGCTTCACCACCATCATTACGATCCAAAATCTGGTATTAGTGCATAATTTCCTGACTTGTCCCACCATTATTATGAACCAAAATCTGGTGTTAGTGCATAATTTGCTAACTCATCTTGTAAGCTGAGTGCTGTTTGTCTGTCTGCGCTAGTGCTGAGAATAGCACCCGTCTCCTGCTTACCCAGTGAAGTCACTCATTTACGTGTCTGGCAGCACTGCCTCTGCTTTGTGTTCTGCATTGGTATGCAGAGACACTGCAGGGTCACGTTTCATGACATGTAAATAGCATTATTTCCCACATTAGGCCAACCCCATGTTTCAGCAGCATACAGCAATTTCCCACAGTAACCTGAATACTCCATGTGCTTCACGAGACACAAGAAGAAAGGGAACGACAAGCTCAATTCAATATTCTGAGAACAATGAAAAGATACTGGTTCAGGGAAGGTACTGATGTTCAGGGAAGGACTTCACAAGAAACCTAATTGCCCATTACCTGTTCACCTCATTGACAAAATGCCAGCAATCAAAACCCCAGATACTCTTTTTAGATAGATACTCTTATAGATGCTCTAGGCATCTTATAGATAAATAGATGCTTTAAACTCTTACAGATAAATTCAGATAGATGCTCTTATAGATACTCTACAGATACTCTTTTATACTCTGTCTTGTCTGAACAACACTAATACTATCATCATTCCTGCCAGAAAGATAAACCCCCTCAAAAACAGCTTCCTTTTTGAGTTAAGAATAGGAATAAAGTCAGCCATCTGCTAAGACTTAAACTGGGCAGATCAAATATGCTTAATTACTCAGAGGAGACACCTTATATTTCGGTTGCATCTTGTGCTCGCTGTAATTTCTAGTGCCTGAACTTGGATCAGTCCTGTCCATTCTGCACTCCTTCACCGAGCAGTCCACTTTCACGTGCTTGAAAATCTATATTGGGGAGGTAAATTAAAGCACACAGATGGCTTTGTAAGGAACCTTTTGGAATGTGTGTCTTCAACAGGGACATGCATATTAATTTGCCTTGCACCTCAGTGTACTGACTTTGTAAAGCATCAATGGAAAAAAGACTGTTCAAAATGCTCAGAGTTGGAGGTCCAGGTGCAGAACAAACAAAGAAACAAACACAAAAGCAAAAAAGGAGCACTAACCTGGAAAAAAATACATCACTGTTAATGAAGGAGATTTCATCTGTTAAATCCATCTCCTTCCAACATGAACCACCATCTGTTAATCGGAGGCTGAGCTGAGGTATTCCATCAGACACGCCTGGTTGCGGCAGTAGGCACTTTTGGCTGGATCCTTCCATTGTGGACTTTGACATCTACAGAAGCAAAGAGAGAAAAATGAAATGTGAAAGGAAGAAAGGGCAGTGCAGTCTTTTCAGACAATCTGTAACAGAAAGACATTCTGTACCAGTGTACAAACAGCAAAGAATATGACAAGGTGCAAAATAATAATATAAGATACATATAAATCAAACATTCGGCTTGATAAAGACTATTTAAAGAAAAATAAAGGTGTGTCGATTTAAAGAACAGGAGCAAGAGTGAAATGAAAAAAAGGAAGGTAAGTAAAATAAACGGAGTTATTTTCTGTGTGACAGAACACAGACTAAAAAACTTCCCATTGAATTTGCTTCTTGACACAACTGGAGAAAAAGATGGTAAAAGCAACCCCCCTCCCATCATTTTTAATGACAACTGATGTCAACAGGTGCCCTGGAAAGAAATTTCTTAGGCTGTGAATGTTCTGGATAGGTGTTCTTTGTCGAGGCAGCCAGGACAAGAGCTGGAAGCTAGGGTCCCTAAGTTGAAGAAAAAGTTTCCAAGCATTATGGGGCCCATCAACAGGGTGGCCAGGGCTCTTGCCTCTTGCTCTGACCCTTCAGCAGAAGCATACAGAACACAACAAGAGACAGCACTGTGTCAGAGGGGTGTCCAGCACCAGTGGCACATTAAGGATGCTTACGGTACAAGAAGAGCAAGTTCTGAGGTCCACCCCTCACGCACTGCCCCAGCTTTTGGAAGACTGTAGTTTAGGGCTTTCTTTTTTTTGACTTAGAGGTTGCACCTGGTTCACTGTGTTTAACGGTAAACATTGAACCTAACCTTTGTGATTACCTTCAGTTTTCTCTTGTGTGTCTATCTTCAGCCTTTGCAAGGTCCTATGACTAGGAGTTTCACAACTTTGCTAGACATTGATTAAAATTGGGGAAAAAAAAGTACGTCTATTTTAGATAAGGTGACAGATAATCTTTCCCTTGTTTTCGAATTATGAGAATATGCAAATAATTTTTCCTTACCCACCTTCCCTATACTATTCTTGATTTTATACTACTCCAGTAGTAGTCTCTAATCAGACAGAAAAATCATGGTTTATATACAGAAGCCATTCTGATATATTTGATCCTTTTTGCTGTTTTTCTCTACACTTCTTCACCTTCTACTAGGTCCTTTTTGAAATGTAGCCAAAACCACAGGCAGCATTATATATATATATATATATAGGTGGATGAACTGGTGGCTTCTTATCAAAATGCAACTTTTTATTTGTTTTCGTGATTACTTACTGAGCTGACAGCTTTGTGAGGTTTCTGCGGCATCAAGATCTCTTTTGTGAAAGCAATAGCTAATTTGGAGCTCATCAGTATACACATTTATACAATCTGCGGACAGTAGTTAGCCTATAGTGACAGAAATTCAACTAATCATTTTTTTCATGCAATACAGAATAAATCAGCAGCCTTTTGTAAGTCCCTGTAGCCAGCTTTTAGTTTTTCCTACCTTGAATAATTTCTTATTATCAGCATATTCCGTTTCTTTCTGGGTCATTATTGAAGAGATACAACACCACAGATTCCAACAAAGATCCTTGAGGAATTTCACAGGCAACCTCTCTCCGCTGATAAACTGACCATATTTTTTTATTGCTTTCTAATTATTAACCTGTAAAAACTCCTTCCTTCCAATAACAAGACATCTTTGCTTCTTTAAAAACCTTTGATAAGCCTATCAAAACCTTTTGAAAATTCAAATGCACTGCATCAGCTATTCCTATCCCCATGCTCTTTGGCTCCTCTGTGATAATTTTTTCTCTAAAGAAGTAATCCTTGTGTCTCATGATGACTGTAATTACCATTTTGTTTATTAATTCTGCTGCCTGCTATAGTTTCTACAAATCTGCTGGACAGTACGTCAGCCTTTCTGGATCACTCCCAAACTCTTTTCATACCTGGCTTACCCTAAGATTGTTTGTAAAATTCTTGGTTTTACCTCTGTTTTGCAGTGTTTTGCTCACAGTTGTTTTCTTATGCTTTGTCTGTATTGAAATGTTTCATGGGACAGAAAGCTGCTTCTCACTGAGTTCTAAAGAGAATAAACTGAAAAATAATACATATATCAGAGGCAACGGGAAAACAGAGAGATATGCTGAGAGAGCTTCCCGGCTTCAACCTCTGGACCGTGTGCTCTCAGCGAGATCCTGCCTGCACTGATGTCAATGGGCATTTTTCCTGGAGTCAAGACCCTTTGAACCACCACTGGCTTCCAGCAATACTCTGTTAGCCCATCACCTGCAGCGATCACTAACTGCTGACACCACAGGAAGTGGGCACACATCATGTGGACACCAGGCCATGGCTCTTGGCTGCTACAAAACGGCAGGGGTGCAGTGATTTAAAAGGGGAAGACCATGTCTGTGGGGAGAAGGGGAGGCAGAGAGCTACACATAAGCAGCATTACAGGAGAGAAGCACAACAGGAGGCAGCAGACCCTGGGATCTGGAGGCACCTACTCAATGAATTCTGCTGGACTGGCTGTTAAATCCTTTCTTCCCCTCTGAAAACCTACAGTCACTTATTTAGCTCTTCTGCAGTGGGAAGTGTCTGTGGTACCTCAGGCACATCTCTCACTGAGGCCTTCTCATGCTACTTCACCACCACCTGCTAGAGCTGATGCCATGCACACCAGAAAAGCTCTCCAGCTGAGTAACAAGAAACGGTGACTATACATATACACAAACCTCCAAACTAAACCAGTTCAAACACTGGGTTTAAGAACGTAATTAACAAAGCCAAATAATTTTGCTATCAGGTACTGCATTTGTAGAATCTGCCTTAGCCAACAAGAAGTGCTAGGAAATGGATAACATCTGCTGAACAGCATGGATCAGATTCCCCCTGCACAAATTGTTCATAAACTTCACTCTGATTTACAGAAACTCCTTCTACTGAGGAATTGCATAAAAACCCCTTATGTACTACTCTAGTGCTTTAAAAGAAAAACATAGTTTTGGTAGTTTTCAATTCTTCTCATTTTCTGGCAGTAAAAGATCAGGTGGATACAGGCACTTCCAACAAAGGGTATGCCATTCACAAGTTCTACAGGAAATTCTCTTTGAAAGATCAGATTCAAATTTAGGATTACCACTGCATTTTTAGGGCACTTCAAAATCACTAAGAAGTGGAAGGAACCAATGCTCTCCATCCTCTGTTCAAGATGATCTATAAGCTAGTATTTTGATAGCTTTAGAATACAATGTCATAGCATTGTAGTTATTTCTTTAGTAATATAGCCTAGAAGTAACGGTAACATATCTGAATTAAACTTAGATTTGTTTTCTTTCCGTGCAAAACTGCTTTCAGTGGCATCAGTGTAAAAATGCATGTAGTAAAAGGTATCCCTTGAAGTCATATGTATTAAAAGTTAAATAAACTTTGCCATTTAAGTAATGTTTTTAATCTCTATTAGCAATAGGAAGGAACAATGTCCACCATTTCATTTGACAGTTTTTAGTGACCCTCTGAAAAAGCCACCTGCACAGCTATCTAAACAGCAGTTATTCACTGGAGCACCACTGAGATGAAGACATGCCCATGGACAGACAAAGACTTCTGTAATTTGATTTCCTCCCAAAGCAGATTAAAGAACTATGAAGAGACACCTTAAATGCTTTTTGGGTGGTGGAGTTCTCAAGAGAAAGATTTTTATCAGACTTCTTTTGTTCATGCACATGCATACGTTCCATGGAATGAAGTTTGAGATAGGATAAGGACAATACCTTGCAAAACAGCAACACTATAAGTTATCAAAACAATCCTGGTAGACAAGTGTATTTAGTTGTTAAATGATAGAAAAGAGGAAAAAAAAAACCCAAACCAAATACTTTGTAGAGGATTTTCTCCAGTCCACCCCTTTTTGTGCATTTGTTGCCTAAAGTGCAACCTTACCCTCTGGGGGACATGGAGGATGGCTAGTGAAACCCCTGGCAGGGCTATTACAAAGGCACACTAAAGATCTGTAAGAAGTTCAAGCATTACTTTTAAAGGAAACAAAACTAACAAAACACAGCCTCTATGGAATCTTGTTGCATGTTGTAACACATTTCTACAGGCTGCAGCTTGCTACATTCTGTTCCAAGCATTGGAGGAGGTTTGTAGTTACCTGTGCAGCACACATTTGTTTGCATTTTGCCTCTGGAGCAGGCAACCCACCAAACGACAAAGAGTCAAGTGAGACTTGTAAAGGTTGTGAGTGGAAGAATCCCCCCCTACTCTCCAGGTGAGAACCACCCTTAACTTCAAGGAAAATTTTTTTCAGCTTATCACATTCTTAAAAATATTAACAAACAGAAAAGAAACCCACCGCCTATTTATTAAAATACCATCTTGTACAGCAGCTGGTTTGCTTCTTACAAGAAGACTTTTGGGAATAGTATCATGCTCTGTATTTTAGCTCACAGCTTGTTGGGTTTTTTTTTTTAATATATAACACCGTACAAGCCAATATTAACCTGACTTATCTGTTTGATCACTTGGAGGGAAGTAACTAGCCTTAATGATCTGGATAATGGGGCAGAGTGTACCATCAGCAAGTTTGTGAATGACACAAAACTGTGAGGAATGACTGACATGCCAGAGGGTCATGCTGTCACCCAGAGGGACCTTGACAGGCTGGAGAAACAGGCTGACAAGAACCTCATTCAGGTCAACAAGGGGAAATGCAAACTCCTGCACCTGGGGAGAAATAGCCAGTACGTGCTGGGGGCCACCCATCTGGAAAGCAGCTTCACAGAGAAGGACCCATGAGTCCTAGTGGACAGCAAGTTGACCATGAGCCAACAATGTGCCCTTGCCACAAAGAAGGTCAATGGTGTCCTATGCTGCAGTAGGAAGAATGTTGCCAGCAGGTTGAGGGATGTGATCCTTCTGCTCTACTCAGCACTGGTGAGGCCTGGGACCAGTTCTGGGCTCCCCAGTGTACAAGAGAGATGTGGACATATTGGAGGGAGGTCAAAGAAGGGTCACAAAGACAATGAAGGGACTGGAACATCTCTCCTCTTGGGAAAGGCTGAGAAAGCTGGGACTGTTCAGCCTAGAGGAAAGAATGCTGGAGAGGGATCTTATCAAAGCATACAAATATCTAAAGGGAGGTGAAAAGAACATAGAGCCAGGCTCTTTTCAGTGATACCCAGTGACAGAACAGGAAGAAATGGGCACAAACTGAAACACACAATGTTCACTCTGGACATCAGGAAACACTTTATCTCTGTGACTGAGCAATGGCACAAGCTGCCCAGGGAGGTCATGGAACCTCCATCTAGGGACATACTCAAAACCTGTCTGTCCTGTGCAACTGGCTCTACGTGATCCTGCTTGAGCAAAGGGGTTGGACAAGATGACCCTCAGAGGTCCCTTCAACCTCAATCCTTCTGTGATTTTGTAATTTCCCCTTTGACATTCTCACGTATCCAGCAAATGAACTGAACATATGAACTGCTGCATGCTGAGATGCCTTATGTGGTGTGGCATGTGTCAAAGGAGCATTTTGTCCCAGGCGAAAACTAGTTGATATGGTCTGCCAAAGAGAAATCTATAAAACCCTGTCAATACAGAAAAAATGTCACTTTGGAAGACAACACCAATAAATCCAAGGACAACCCCAAAGAATAGGGATGTTTTGGTTGAAGAGCAAATAATTTGATATTTGTCTCATGAAAGTTTATTATCTGGTGAAGCTTGTTCTCAAACTGCAGTTGACAAAGATCAGATTCAGCCTGAACAGGGCATGTTGTGGGCTGTTACATTGTAGTTACAGGCTGTGGCTGTTGAAAGCATGGGCTCTGCCAAAGTCTGCTACTTTGTAATTTAAAATACAATTTAATTCTCAGCTAAATACAAGTAAAATAGTATCAGATGCTACTGAGGATCAAAGGGATATCCCAATAAATCATAATCAAAACACCGAAGACAGGACAATTACGAGGAATTATTACACGATGCATCCTGCATTTGGCTTTCAAGTTTTTCTATCTCAGAAAGTTCAGATGTAAGAAAATGTGTTTACAGTCTTAGTAGAGACTAGTCAGTTTTATGGCCAGTATAAACATATGTCATGATGGTTGCTGAAGAAAGTGCAGGAAAACCTTTCCCTTAGAGGCACAGGCTGGCCAGTCAAGGTGGCATCATGCCACACATACCACTGCCATGATTCTTCATAACTGACTGGGTGCATCATAGGGATGTTCCATCTCCCTGTGAGGTGTCAGAAGTTCCTGGCTTCAAAGATCAAAGACAAATATGCCATATATTATAAAGATCTGATGTGGTATGATGACTGTAGTCTTTCTGTTCTTGAAGAACAGGGACTGCTCCACACCAATATGAGTCTGGAGAGCTCTGAACATATGCATAGACATGGAGTAAAGATACAGATCTTTAGCACAGGTCATCCTGCTTTTCTGAGTACCTCACTCATCTCCTCAAGGAGGAAAAAGAAAAACTTTCAATATCCAAGCTATGCACGTAAATAATTAGAGCAATTTATACCAGCATACCAAGTAATTATGCAGTCTAAATGCAGAACTTTTGGATGAAGCTAGCTGTGAATTTATATTTACATGTCATAATTGAAAGGATGATAAAGATCTTTTCAAAAGGTTATAATCAAAAAATCAGGAGGTATATAAAACATATACAGCACATTCTTTAATGCTGCATGAACATAGTTCTCTTCCTGACAAGAGAGAAACCTCAGTCAAAAACTTCCTTAAAAAACAACTGGTTTAGTGGTGTCCATCAAAACACCACCAAAACAGAGGTCCATATTACCCTTTGAAGGGCCTAGCGCTCTTTCATTTTACAATTTATATATATCAATACAAATATTCTATAGAATAAAAAAAAAAAGGGTGTGTTACTTTGCAAAAAAAACTAGGCATGGCTGAGTGATGAAGGAAAATTTAGAATGTTGTTTTTCTTTTCTCACTCTAGTCTCAATTTGGTTACTACAACACAGCTAGCTATCAACACAAACCTTACATGTCAATCTATCCATTCATCAGCATTACCTCTGCTTCATGAGCAACTGAGAAAGGGGGACCATTAGCCAGATGTACCTCTTGCCTGATTGCTAACCTACCTTATTCAATCACTTCTGTCCAGTCAAACAACCAGGGAACGTGCCACCTACTGAAGTTATACAGCCTTGCTATTTCACCACCAAAATCCCTCTTCAAACAAATATATTACGTTCACTCCATTTAAAACACCAACTGTTTCAATGGGATTTCTAATCACATATACATAGAACTGTAAGCTCTCTACCAGGGTTACTTAACAGTAATGACAATGACAGCGAATTATATCAGGCCTTGCTTGGAGATGCAGAATTCTGTTGGAAAGTTTAGGTTGTCCTAAGTTGTCCCAGAGAATCAAGTGGAAATTCCTGCTGAGACTGCAAAGCTCTTCAAGTCATTCAGTGAATAGACCAAATATGCTGCACTTGCATTGTTCTCTAAGGGATGGGATGCCACCCAGAGGGACCTGGACAAGCATGAGAAGTGGGCCCGTGTGAAGATCATGAGATTCAACAAGGCCAAATACAAGGTCCTGTACCTGGGTCAGGGCAACCTCCAGTACCAACACAGGTTGGGGGATAAAGGGTTTGAGAGCAGCCCTGATGAGAAGGGCCTGGGGGTACTGCTGGATGAAAAGCTGGACGTGAGCTGACAAGTGTGCCCTCACAGCTCAGAGAGACAGTTGTGTCCTAGCCTGCATCAAAAGAAGTGTGGCCAGCAGGTCAAGGGAGGTGATTCTGCCCACTTCACCCACCACTTACAATATAGATTTTAAAACCATATAGTTATGTTACAGCTGACAAGTTCTGCTCAAAGCAAAAATGCTTCATCATCCTGAATGAGTGATACTAGGAGAAAAAGATCACTAGGTCTATAATTCTTAGCAGTTTTAGCAGAGCGTCAGCACAGATCACACAAACAGTAACACATACTTGCAAATTTCAGTTACCACCTCTCTGCCTTACTCAGAACCAAGCCCCAAATCTTTCCTTGATTAACTGCCACACTGAAATCATAAAGTCACGATGAATGCAGTCATCCTTACAATCTGTGCAGCTGCCACTGCCAAATTTGGATTTCTCTTACTCCACTTGTATTTTTAGGCATTAGATCACTAAAACACCTCCTCTGTACTCCGCCCTACTCAGATATCAAAGTTATAAATTTGATGCAATCTTAAACTGTGTGAAGCTTTAAAGTTAAACAAAGTTCTGGTGCTTTATGCAAATTCCTGTGTCTTAATGACCCTTTGGAGTCACAGAGTCAAGTATTATCCTCCTTTAAGCCACATCATCACAGTCTCTGTATTTGACAGAAGCCACTGCAAACAGCATAACTGCTTAAATGTTTAAAAGTAAACACACACTTAAAAACTTTGTTAACACTGTATAATTCCAGAGGTAGGGAGCTAGCAGATGCTCTCAGAAAGCCTATGAAACTGAAACACAGGTATGCAGATACCACATTTCCAGCTTCAGAGTAAGTTAACCGCTAAAAACAGTGAAACCGTAAACTTTCTCAAAGTTAAAGTAATGTCTCTTATTGCAGACTCGTCAAAGCCCACAGACTTCAAATTGTATAGGAATTAGTTGTGTCAGACTTATAACCATTTTCTTGTTTGTAACTGCTGTTCCAAAGTTTGTCTGCCCTCAGTGAAATTTGAAATCAATGCTGTAACAGCAAGTTAATTACTAATAGTGTTGCAGATATCCAAATCATAATAAACTCATTGTCTCTAACTTTTCTAGATCCACAGACCAAATCTAAATGAAGAGCTGTAAACACTGTTTTTAGTTATTAAAGCTAATAGACAGGATTCTGAATATAGACGGATGTTCATCGAGATGCTAAATTTTTCCCCAGTAACTTCTCTAACTAAAGCAAATTCCACAAAACTTTAGAAACACCGCCAATAGAACAGTCTGAAGAAAAAGAAATCTGTACAATATGGCTGATTCTGGTCTGAGGCCACCTGAAACCACTCTAGGAGACAGCACCTGTGGTTTATCAGAGCTGTTTAAATTATGTTTCAGCAGATGTATTTGAGCTTATGACTAACTGTTTTTTGTACCAGCAAGATGAAAAGGGGATGCAGAGAAGAATCAACTACCCTCATCTTTAAACAAGTCTACAAAAATGGGACATCCCAGAATCTGCGTACTTTGGCTAAGCAATTCAAATCCCTGCACTAAATTTAAGGCATCAATAACTGTAGTGGTACCTACCCTGTGCACCACACACTGTTACCCTAGCCTCTAGCTGCATTAACTGGAAAATGTTTGGTTAAACTTTTCTTCTTCCCAGACTTGCTTATGAAACACTAAGTCAAACCAGCCTACCACTCAGTGAATCCCCTAATATAGAAAGGCACAGGAAAGGAGAACTCTATGCACATGTTCACTGTGTCTTCATTTCCCAGTGTTTACCCATGTTACATGTGTTTCCATGCTTACTTGTTTAGGCGGTCACTATCTCGGTTTGAACAGCCTGTATATGACTAAGAAGGCTAGACTTAATGACAAGCAAAAGACAGGTCTGTTCGTTAATACATATCATATAACTTATTGAATCACTTTGCCACCAGTGAAAAAGGCCTTTTACTGTAAATCAGTTGATGCATGATATGTTGGAAAAATAAATCCACTACAAAATACTCTGATAGCAAAGTGGCCATTTATTATGATTTGGGACAACACTGGCATTATTGATATTTAAGGAAAACAAAATTTGCCTGTTTTCTGTGCGCAACTGGCAATTCCAAATATCAAAGCTGTTAATTAAGTGCTTTACCAAAAATAACTGACTCTCCTGTGCTTGAGTAAGGTCTGGATGAACAGTGAAAAAGTAATGTTGGAGACACTTCTGCTAGGGCAGATTCAGTGAGCAAATTCCAAATTCTCCCTGAAGGCTAAACATAAACACTCCAGAAAGATATAATTTGAACCCCAAAGTTACCCTGTCCTAAAAACATTCAAACTCAAGAAATCAACCCAGTAGTAAGATTATCTTCAGACCCGGGATTCTCCATGGTACACAACAGGAGGTTGTGGAAGAGAACCAGCAACACCTTAAGGCCCTTTTTCTGCAGGAGGCCAGGCGTGTTTGCCCAAGGGATTCCTTTCAGCCTCCTACCCTGAGGAGCTCCATAGGCAGCTTCGTCAAAACGCTGCAAGCGTGCAGCAGGCATGGGACGGAGGCCAAAAAAGCAACAAGACGTATGGGCCGCAAGCCAGAAGATACAACAAGCTCTCAGCAACTGCCCACTGCCGTGTGGCATCTGTTAGCAGAAGGAAGCCTAGCATGGGCAGCGTTCTGAATCAGGGTGGAGAGAGCTTTCTCCAAGTGGAGAGGAAAGCCTGGGATTGATGTAGACCTCGCAGCCTGGGGGGTCTGCAGGTAAGGCAGAGAATAGCAGCCTGCAGCTGAGTGCACAGCCAGTTCACTGCAAATGGAAATGAAATGTACAAGCTTCTGATTTGGCAACTGCACCCCATCAATGAGGAATCGCAGCAAGAGGTATATGTTGAGAACTCCCTGATGCACCAAAAAAATAAATAAATCTCAAAAGCAGAAAAAGCATGAGTGTCTCTTCATATTAGGGAGATAACACTGCATAGTTTTGAAGTAATATACAGAAAAAAACACATAATAACAAAAATACCTCCTCCTCCTTGAGCTAATACTAAATTCCTTATGTGTATGTTTTCTGGGACAATATGAAATACCACTCTATTGCATTTCTTCCTTGAGATTTCCATCGACTAATGCTTTGGCACATACTGTCTTCGTGTCACAGATGGTCTTAATGCACCAAAAAAGCCTTTAGCCTTTGTTGTTGGTTTTTTTCTTTTCTACTTTTCCTTCTAAAATTTATGTAATTACTTCAGCATATGAACTGTTGGTAACCTAAATCTGCCCCATGTTCCACATACTCTTGCAAAGCCATTCATAAATTCATTTTTGAACTCCAAGGACCTCAAATTCCCCCCTTCTTTTCTGTGTTCTTAACTCCCAGGCAATGCACTAACACATCAGCTGGCTGTGTTTTCTCTTAAGCTCTGGGATTGAATCTATGCACGTGTGAACACCACCATCAAGTACAAAGCAGGGACAAACCAGCCTCATAGGTAAAATCAGTTAGTATACTGTAAACACCATTTACCTTCTTTTCCTTTGCATTTAAGTTTCTCATATGGAGACTGGAAAGATGGATCTACCATTGCTTGGCCACAGCACATAACTGAGTATTTCTTACGGCCTTTGCTCCATATTGGTGCCTATTTTTCAGCTTCAGTATTTTTAAGCAGTATCAAGCACAGTAGAGATGCTGATGAGATTGATGAGATCCCAGGCATTCTGACATCTCAAATTACCAAGTGAAGCTTTGGTAATGAGTCCCAAGGTTGCTTTCATAAGCAGACACCTTGCAACAACCAGGAATTCTGTCATGGTCTCTGACAAAGGCAATGGGACACTAAGCATCAAGAGAATCAGCTTAATCCTCTTTCAGGCATACTTAGGTGGAAACAACACTACAGGTCAAGCAATTACTGCTGAACTCAGTCTGTTGGTCTGTACCAACTCCTTGTGTGGATGTATCTCACCCATAATCAGAGTACCTCTGCACAGCAGCAAAGCTTATGACCTCTTGAGAAACATACAAACCAAGACTCAGTTGCTATCCTGAATATAATAATGTAATATCCTCAATATTCAGATCATCTCCACAGACAGCAAAGATAACATTAGTATTTGTATCCAAATCTTAGATTTCTCACCTGACTACAGAGACAACTGTTCCTCTGGGAATAAATAAGTAACATGGACTTGGTTTCTTTGGACTCTCCTAGCTTGAACAGAAGATTTATCAAGAGTAAGAAGCACAAATACAGTGAGGTGATCACAATCAGAGGATGGAGTGGGAATGAACTTAGAAGGCTGACTAGGGTGATGATTTCTGTTCTGTTTCCCACAGAAGACTTTCTGGTCATGTCTGTATCCAGCTGCCCATTAAGAACAACAGTGAGAGCAATAAAAATTATGGTAGGTTACTGCAGTTACAATGGGCACCATCTGATATTTCAATATATTCTTAAAATAAATATGCCACCTCCAGTGAAGGAATCTTAAAGCGAATGCTCCATAAATAGCAGCCATGTCATTAAGTACAATGTTAATGAGACCATCAAAAGCCAAGAACAGAGGTAAGTCTACTGACTTACCCATTACATTCCTCCATCCTCCTAGTTGGCTAACTGTTTGAGGTGTAAACAAGTATGTGTTTGCCAAGGGATTTCTGCATTACAAAAGTGTGAAGCTGTGCCAAAATTCAGAGCTGCTCCACTGAAGTCCATGTAAGTAGGTTGGAAAGTCTCAAACAAGCTGCTGAGAAACCTGTCTTTCTCCATGTATGGTACTCCTCCCGTCCACAGCATGACAATGAATTACACAGTAATGAAAGAATCTGCTGCCTAAAAGACAGTGTTGGCGCTGGCCTGAACTGTACTATATCCCATAAAGTGCAGAAAGATCCTTCAAGGAAAATAAATTAGTTTTACCTCTGTATTTCTCCTGCCCTGCAATACCATAAGGCCAACTCATTAACAAAGGAACCTGAAGAACTGAAATGATGATTTCAAAGGTTCACTCCAGCTACCCACCCTTCAATCACCTATTCTTCTCAGCAATAAAGAATGCTGTTTATGAACTCTGTTAAAAAAAAAAAACAGAAAAAAAAACAGGTTTAGCCCTTAGGGATTTTGAAAAGAGGAGGAGCAGCACTTTCAAGCATACCAATAAACTGGCACTACACGTGCCCGAGCTCAGTTAGTACGTTTTTTTATGGCCCTCTGAATCAACACTGGGTAAGACAGATAAGCTGAGACTCCACTAGAAATTCCACAAGATCGTGTAATAATCCAGCAAAAAAAAGGTTGTAAACTTCCTGTTCTTGGAGCTTTCACCTCTGAACTAGAAAAAAAAAAAGCAGAAAATACATTCTATACTGTAACAGGATCTTCCAGGTGATCTCATAGGTCTTTTCCATCTCCCGTTTTCATGACATTGTGTCTTTATTATAAGTATACCTCTAATTTTAAGTGCAAGTCATCGCAGACAAATGACTGAAGTGAGTCATGTAGGTGTGTTAGATCAGATTCTTCTGTCACTCGCTGGTAAATGTTAGAAATTAATGTTCCTGCAGTTAGCGTAGGACCAGACTTGTGGCTGACTGAATACTACTAAGATGAGAATGCAACAGTCAGTGATTGCAAGAATCATTCAGTACAGTAGTTGCTTTCATTATCTTGGAGATGAAAAATGAGAACAGAAATGTGTGAACTAAAAGCAGAAAACCCTTCAACTGCACACTATTAACTGCTCCGTCATGGATTCTGTAACACTACATATAGATTGATGTGCTTCCATATAAAAATGCATTTAGTTTACGCAAAATAATGCTTCCAGGGGAACAGGAGATCCATATATTGAGAACACATCAAACATCTTTAGGTAAGAACCTGTTAAACATTAACCTCCAGAGGTCTGCTCAATACAGGCTGTGGCAAGAGATCTTATTTGCACTGGGCAGAGTGCACACAAGTATATTTTTGTGGTTCTCTAAAAAAAAGATCGTATTTACCGTTTATTCCAACACTTGCAAATCTCCTGTCCCCTCCTTATTGTCCTCCAATCCATGCTGGTTTTTACAAGGCAATCATTAGCACAAGATTATACCACTTCTCCTACAAACTGTCTGCTTTCTCTTACTTTAACTTTACAACATATCTTTATGTTAATTAAGACAAGAGGAAGAACTCGCCACCATTAAAACAAAAGATGCAAGTTGAAAGACAAAAGCTACTAAATGGGACAAGGAAGGCCTAAAGGTCACATTTTCAGGCTGCCTGAGCTACTCAGAAAACTGAAAACAACTAAAGCAAAAACAGAACCCCAAACACAGTTCAAGTTGAGAATCCACATTTGTCAATGTTTTATTCTTACATATGAGCTCCTGAAGGACATGCAGGCTGTTTGATGTTACCTTTTAAAATCCAGGAAGTAGAAATAATATGTGCTCATTTCCAACAATATGTCACACTTGAGTAACTAAGCATATTTTGGAGTATATTTTCTTTTTTAAACATCCTGTGAACTTGCAGCTCAAAAAACATTAAGCATTAAGTCATTTAAGATATTTTGATATAGTTATACTGATTCCTAACTCTACTAGCAGCGATTAAATAACCATACATCTTTGGAGATCTGACCGTGATGTTCTCAGAACACCCTCTGGTATTAAGATCCAAACAATAAACGTAAGTCATAATTTTCAAATTTAAAGGCAGGCACCTGCATTCCACATGGAGTACTAAAAATGTCAAAATTTAGTCAAGTCACATTTGCAAAGACTTAAAGAGCAGATGTCTGCTTGTGTTTATGATAAGAAAGATTATGCAATTACACCAACTTTGGTACTTGTGTAAAAAAATAAATTTACTATGTAATTACCTATATGCATTTCTGTGCACCTCTGAATTACTGATTCTTGAGAATTCTTTGAGATTTCTATTTATTCATTATTAGTGTTGCTTGTGAAATTTATGAAACTATGGGATGAAATCTGTTGTGCATTAAAGTCTGATTTCCTTTAAAACCAATGACATGGCTACTATACAGCTGGGTTAAAACAACTGGGAGCTATAAAATGACTAGCATGTATCCCATGCAGAAGTATTACCTGAGTATTACCCTTCTAAACTATTCTCTGGACCTCCAGAGAATGCTCTGAGGAGTAAGGCTTATGAGCAATTGCATACTTTCCATTCTCATATAAAGAAAAAAAACCTCCAGTACAGCATACTGGATACAAAACAAGATCAAGCTTTGTTTTGCTTAACTGTGCATGCTCAATGATCAGTGTAACCTAACTATTTATCATCTGAAAAATTACCTAATTCCTGCTTACTGTCAATAGCTGCTAGCAACCACTTCTTCATCCCACACTCTCCCAAAAGACAATCCCACCTGAAAAAATTGCCACCTCCCACCTAACAACTCAGAATGATGCAGCATGGTCTCTCCAGTCAAGCCAGAGAATATTCATTTAATTTACTAACTTTCACAGGCAATATTTATTGGCAAATGGTCCAGTCAGAAGTACGTCAGCATAAAGCAAAGCTTCTAGTCACCTCCTACGTCTGCAAATGTAGCAAATTTAGAGACTTCCAGATTTTCCTAACTTTAATAACAACTTACATTGGCCTGTTTGAAATAATGGACTGCTATCTTCCATGAGATGTATTACCATTGTACCAAAACTCCAAAATGCTTTATATTGCTGAAACAGCTCAACAAGTCTTAAAGACCCCTCATGCATGCCTGAGAACATCTTTTACCTCTGGGTTAACATAGTAGCGCTTCCTGACCCTCAAATAAGATTCTTAATTAAGGCTCTGCTACAAACACTAATAATTATCAAAAACCACTACAGAGCCCAGCTGACTTGTCCATACTTCCCAAAACAGAGAAGAACTCACTTCATTCAAATCCCAGCCCAGCATTCTTACACTTAGATCAGATGAATTACACTGGCCCAGAGGTCCTCTTCCTTAGGAAGGCTAAAAGAAATTTGGTAAAGAAATTGGTAAAGAAATTTTTCTCTCTGGCAGATTCCTTGCAAGTCATTCGAAATACAGATTTTACAACGCATGAGACTCCACCTCAATAAAAGCTTTAAACCAATTAACTATGGAGACCTCGATGATTAGGAAAGATTAGAACATGCCTAGAATACTCTTTGACCTATTTATTCTTCAAGAGAATAATCCTTTCACGTCAAGAAGTGCTGACGCTAATAAAGACAGGTGTTTGAGTACTCCAGCTCCCAGCTTCCTCCCACATGAATGAAGAAACACAATAGGTCAAGGGCATCCTTAAAGGAGAGACTAAATCATGGGCAGGGTACAAGATACTTAGCAGTGTCTCTTACTCAGGTACTGTTCCTGCACTAATTTCTCTTTACATTTATCTCATTAGACAGACAGACCAACCATCATTATTGGTGGAAGGGTGAGAGTGTTCAATTACATATTTATTTTCAATTACATACTTGAATTAATTTTAGGGAGATGACTAACATCAGCAGAAAAGACTGAGAGAGACCCTACCACAAAAAGACATCACCTCCCACATCCTGCATAGGAAGTATTACTGGCTGTAGATAAATATCTAGGCAAACTTTTGATAAATTTCACTGGAATGAGAAAATACTTGCTACAATAGGACAGCTTTAGTTATTCATTATACCTTTTCTTCAAGCAGAATAAACTGTACTGTTCCCTTTACCCATTGCCAATACTAAGTAAAAAGGATTCATACAGCATAGTTAGATCTTGCATTGCTATCTGGCTGGGAAGCAAACTTCAAACTGAACAGAATACTATCCTTGCTTTTTATCCTTTTCAACAAATTGTTGAACAGGCATAAAAATTGTTAAGTTTCAGCCTCAGTCAATTGCAGTCCCAGAGATATTGAGCTGCACGGTAAATTTACAGTCTTTTGTATTTGCAGCACACTACCACACTGTAAAGAGTTTAAAATGTATCTGATTACAATTGCCCCACGAAGGAATTTGGAAAAAAAGAGTTAGTGAAAACAGGAGTTATACACTATGCTCTATTTTTATGATAGACATAAACTTATTCATTGATAACTTGTTATTCCAACATATCTTTGTAACAATGTCAATTACTGCTTTGGTCCCCTTCTCTTTCCTACTTGGTTCAGTAATTAATCTCACAAACTGCATAATCAGAGGAAACTGGTCTGTGGAATTTTCAGTTCAAGTTTTAAATGCTGCTAAAAGGCATCAGAGCTATTTTGTTAGTTGTTAATACCTACAAGAAGGCCTTAATTAAAACAAACTCAAACTTCTCAAACTTTATCAATGTCAAGCTTTTCTTAACTAAGGCACAGATTACATTTTTTACAAAAACAAGGAGTCAGATTCTCCTTATGATATAAAGAAGATGCAGCTCTGAACTTCACCAAAATGTCATCCAATTTACTGCATCAAAGTATTTGGCCTTGTGCCCCAAAAGAGAAGAGCTATTGCACCTTTGTTTGCTCACTGACTCCATGCAGTGGCTTTGACAGAAAAAGCAGTTGTCAGTGCAATGATTAAGGCTGAAAACGTCAGAACTAATTTTTCATTAGAAAAAAATAGTCATGGTAGCTTGTAGGGAGGATCTGACAGATATATACAAAGTCACAGGTAGTAGAGACAAGATGGGACTGGTCACCGCCTTCTTCAGTTTAAAAAAAAAAAAAGAAAAAAAGAAAGAAAAAAAGCCCAGCTGACCTTCAAATGACACTAGTAAAAGCCATGTTTATAACAAACAAAAGGAGTCGTTTCTTCACATGAGAGGAAGCAATTTATGGCACTCTTTGCCAGATGATATGGTGGAAGCAAAAAGCTTACATGTTTTCAGAGGGTACACAAGACAATTACTTCGGACATCACTAAATACACAAACCACATCAAGACCAGGAAAGCCTCTGAGAATAGTCACAAATTGGTAGAGTAATTGAAGGAAACACCTTGTTGCCCTATTCTTACTTCTTCCTGGACATCTGCTTAGAGCCAGTGTGGGAGGCAGGACAACAGGCTAGATGGATCCCAAGTCTGAGCTAGTACAGCCACTCTTATGTGGGGTGAACAACCATTAAGGGGATTATCCAGTGAATTCAACACTGCGAATGATTGCAGAAATGCATTAGCTGATTGCACTGGGACAGCCTGCAGCAGCTGACTCTTTACTGGGTCAGCAGCTGTACACCAGAGAGGAGGGAATATTTGGTTTCTCTCAGCAGCACCCCACGTAACGGTGCAATGCAGCCTTTGCTTCAGGTAGGTGTCAGCAGGGTCACATCTGTGATTTTCCCCTCTGTTATTACAAAAGTGCAGAACAGTGTTGTTTGTGGAGCAGTCCAGAAGAAACAGTGAATTTCAGAGTTCCTGGCTCTCCCTTCATTTGGTGTTGGAGCAGGGAATATTACCCAAACCAATGCTGTCTCCTGGACAAGTTGCCTGGAACACGGCAGCACAGGCATGACATGCAGCAGTGCTGTCAAGGGTGCCAATGCAGAAGCAAAGCGGCCACGATAATTACAGAGTTCCTTTTCCTCCTACTCACAAGAAGAAGAAAATATGGAATCTCTTCCCCTCTGTGATCTTGCAAAATAGCTCATGGCTGATTAAGGCTCCATAAGACAGACAAAGTATCAAATAATCTTTGTTTTTAAGACTAAAAGTGGGTAGCTGATGGCATGGGGATTTTGAGAGGCATTTTCTAATTCATGTGGTGACAGGTATTTTCACAAATGTTAACTGGATGGAATATCTAATTTTTATTCAGATATCAGTTCACAGAGTCACCATCCAGTGGTATAGACACCTTCAGGAAAAATAAAGACAATGATTTAACATGAACGGTAATAAAAAAAAAAACACAACAAACAAACTCTTTGCAATGTGTTAAATGTCCTTTCCATTTTGTACCCAGAAAGTGATGAAAACATCCTTGTTAGAAGGGGGAACAATGTTAGCAAAGCTGTTAAATGCTTTCTTATCTAAACAAACCACATAAAGATTGAAACAGCTACTATCTATTGATGGGATTTTTGCCTTGGTTGCTATTGGCATATAGTAAGAACAACAAAGCTGCCTTGGTATCTATATGCTGTTCTACCTTGCTATCATTTACACTATTCTTTAATAACCAGAATTCAGCAGAGCTGTTTCTGACAGAAGTAATAAAAAGCAAAATCTCAGAATTTGCAAAAAACACATCACTGCTTTTCAGTATAAAACTAATACCCTATTCAGTTCCCCTTTAATTTCCTTTTGTTCTCCCAAGACTATTTATATATATGACCTTTTACCTGAGACCATATCTCTTAATAAACAGCTAAAGGTTACTCTGTTTCTCTTCAGTACAAACCTAACCTACTGCAATTACTGCCACGAAACACGCACAAAGGTCGTGAATTGTGATACAAAAGCAAGAGAGAGATGCGGAAATCCATTCTTTTTAGAGGACTGCAATATAGAAAAGGAAATGACAAACGTAGTAATAACCCCATGATAGACCTCCATGCTGGCAACTATGTATGTGGAATATCATAATATTTTCTAGGAGGAAAAGAAAAACGTGTCTCCAGCAGTCCAGGAGGACCAGCTACTGAATGTTGCAAAAAGTTAAACTGGTAATGCTGGGATCAAATATAATGCCAGAACTATTTAAAGGATACAAAGACTTCACTGAGTGAAAACGTTCATTTTCCATGCCCATCTCTACAATTTCGAAGTGCCCATCATATATTGGTTGGAAGGGTTGAGGTGTCATACAATAGATTAATGACCACAACTCAGCCTCTCACGGCTGAGGTACAGATAAGAAGCCTGCAGCAGAATTTAAGACCAAAAAAAACCAAATCAAACATTCACAAAGTGACACAACAACATTGCTCTCTTGCTGAGAGTACCTAGTATATGTGTGTGCTCAATAACAACAGAACTAAAATCAGTTGCAGGGGAACATTTTATTCTCCCTTGCAATTTTGAAAACTGTAGTCTGATCTGCCTATTTACTGCAATGTTATTCATAAATAAAAAAAGTATATCTAAAAGAAAAACATGACCTACCTATAGGAGAAACCCAGGCTCTCCAGACCTTAATCTCATGTTACAGTTGCTTAAACTCAGTCTTGGAAAAGCTAAATTGCATTTCTGATCTAAAAATCAAAATACTCACAAGGAAAAAACTTTTTCACACATGGAATTCAGCAATGTTACTTCTAAAAAGAGTATCTGATATTGCAGTAAATTAGGGATTCTGAAGTGTCTCTATATTGTTCTTGTTACCAGTATAAGATTTCCAGCATACACAGAACAGACCCCTTTCTTAATAGTGAAACTGAGATGTTCGCTGCTGGTAATTAAGGTCAAATACTGCTGGGATCTGCTGGATAGATCAGATTTTCAAGAGCATACATATTCAGACACATACACAGCGTCTGGCCCCTTGTGTTCCTTGCATCACATACTCCTGTTTGTCTTAGACTACCCTGAGCTCTGTTTATTACAAGTAAGTTTGGGGACACCAGAAATCCAGCAAAGCAGTGGATGTTACAGGCAGACCAGGCTGTGCCAAACACCTTTTTCAGAGCACTGAAGGGCACTCAAAGGACGGCTTTTCAAAAATGCATAGGACTAAACACAGAAGTCAATGAGCATTTCACTACTCTGTTATAACTGGAAAAAGAATTAATTCTGAAGCTCCCACCTTGAAAGTACTATAGGTGAAGCTAATGGCAGAGGTCAGCAAGAATTAAACCCCCATGGGATGAAAAACATCTTATGCCTCATCTCTTTGGATAAGTTCTGACTGCCTGCAATATGTCCTTGTTACAAAGACAGCACTGACTGCTGATTTATACAGTGGGAATAATGCTTATAATTGTGTGTAACCTGATGAACTGAACAACTAATTAATGAGAAACAGAATAAACATTGGGGAATCTGAACTGCAGGAAGCAAGAGATTTGTCTTAGAAAAAATCTCATCTTCCTCCTAACCTCCCTTTTTCCCCATGGGTACAGCAGGGATGCTCAGACACAGCTGGCTAGAGAAGGGGTTCACATGTTTATTTTACTGTATCTTATTTCTTGGTGCTGACTTTGATGCTTCCCTTTTGAACAATGTTGTACTGACTGAGAGGGACTGCTCCCAAGTGCTAAATCATGATATAAGCCTCCCCAAAAAACCCACTACCCCACAACAAAACAACAACAGACAACGAATAAAACCCACTTCAAGTAAAACACGAGCAAATACAGATTAGGATACACATATGGATCTTATTTTTTCTACATTGGTATTATCATGGGGCAATGATAATACCACTATGCATTTGCTTAAACAAAAGAATTGTGAGAGGAAAAGCAAGGTTCCTAAGCATCTCAACTGCAAAATTTGCCAGCTGGGTTCAAAAAATTTATAGTATACTAAAAATACAGACAGCCAGATAGAAAGAGACATTTGTTATGTGCCCCTGTTCCCTTTAAACGTGTTAAATCTTAATGTGTTAAAATGAAAATATTGTTGGTGAAATTCTAGCTAAAGAATTAGCAGCATAATCATTTATTACTTACAGGGTTTAGCATTAACATATTTGTGTAAAGATTCAGGATTGCATTTAGTAACCAGAAGTGACAGATAATCTTGTGAATGCTTTAATGAACTTCAGGAGCAGAAATATTCTGTTTTAGTACTATGTATACAGACTTGTCAAAAACAGCAAAGCTAGAAGCACCAGAAAACTACTTCAAAATTACACAAGGAATTGTTTGGGGATCACCTGTTTTTTCGCTTGCCTGTCTGAATCACAGCCTAAACATAACCGTCCTCCTCACTCCAGATTGAATCTGCTATAGGTGAAGGGTCTGGAGGCTTATAAACTTTCCCCTACAAATCTCATATTGCTCATTTCCTGTCAGCTTGCATCTTAAAATGTCATTCTGGCTGAATCACTTTATACCCTTCCTATAAACATGCCCATCTGCTCACTGGTGGACAACTGTGAAGTGAATGCTAGTTGAAGAAAAGACTAAAGAAAAAAACAGAGACAGACTTCCACAGGTGCTCCTTCTCCTCATACATGATCCACCCATCTTCACATCTCCCATGTAAACCCACTCCTGCCTTTGGGGGCTCCCTGGCCCATGCAGGAGAAAACTGGCATGACTTGCCCAAATAAGGGGATACTGAACCAAACAGAATAGTTTGCTGAGACCTTCAGAAAGTATTTTCAAAGGAGATCAGTTCCTGCAGCCTCCTGATGGGAATTAATCCAGTACTGAAAGCTGACCATTAACACGATGCTAAAACGGTCCCAGACATGAAAGAAGAATAAAGGAAACTATCTAGACCCTGCAGGCTTACCCAGGGCAGCATAGCGTGGATTAGAAGGGGATGCCTTTTTTCCTGACGTAAATGAGGGATTGCTCTCATGTCTGCTGAATGTATAACCCAGGGGCCAAAGCACTGAGGTGGCAGGGGAGGGTGAATTGTTTAGGGGGAGCCCACTCAGTCATGGAGCTGGTGAGTTTTCAGCAGTTTCTCCCTGTCAAGGAATTAGGTCCTCATGCTAAGGTATTTAAGTGAAAACAGCTGAGGAAGGGAAAGAAAACATTTATTAGTGAAGATCTTGCTTTACACATCTGGGGAAATAATCCGAAACATCATGGCTTTCAGTGGACATAGAGCTTTACAACTGGCTGCAAAGTGAGCAAAGCGAAGCCAAGACAGAGAACTTTTTGACCATCTTACCTTTCCTACCTCTCCCCAGGGAGGAAGGGCTCAGATCCTATCAAGGGCTGAATGATCTGGTCTGAGAATTCAATTGGAATGAGCAAGCAAACACTCCACTTGAAGACAGTGCCGCCAAAGTCAGCTGGAGCACTCTCCTTGATATAAAAAAATGTACTCCAGGGCTTGCCTGGCGGGGTTGGGCACCACACACTTTGCACCCACCAAGCATAAACAGACGCAGCTACACCTGATGGACTGTTTGCCTCCTTAGAAATCTAAGATCAGGCTTGCAGAAGGCAGTGCATGAGTTTTTGCTGCCATTTAAAGTACTATTAAAGAATTATTTTGCCAGCTGATCCTCCCAGCTGAAGTGGCAGCTTTTGTTAGAAGACTGGAAACAAACAGGATAAAAATGCAAGAAGTTAATTGCATCTAAAATAAAAGGGTTGCTTTGAAACTACTAGTTTTGGTGAAAGCCAAGAAGAGACCAGTTTCTGTAGCTCTTCAGGGAGTGAAATCTGCCTGTTCAGAGGTCAACAGAATGCACTCACATTATATTCACAATGTTGAAATTGCATGTTTATAATTGTATTTGACTTTATAACTTTCATTTTTAATTTAAGGTTAATGTTATAATTTTAATATTATAAATGGACTTGCTTTCTCTTTTGCATCAGGTGAACAGGGCTATGTACTCTACCACCCAGTGGGGGAAGAAAGTAAAAAGCCTTTGACATTCCTGTCCCAAATATATAATCAAGCCAGGAACAGCATTACATCCTCATCATGCCTGTCCTCATGCCAGTGCAAACATTTATATGCTCTGAGCAGACAGGTTCTTAAAACTAGAAGTGCTCTGTCAAGAAGGCATTCGAGGGAAAAGGTGAAAAAATTAGAAAATAAATGATCTTGGAACCTGCATGATGAGGTAATAGGTTGTATGTTTTCTTTGAAGACGATACTGAGCTAAAAACCATTATACTACTAAAGATGACGTGTTTCACCTGAAACCAGTGGAAGCAGTAATTCCAGAAATCTCCCAAGAGTGGGTCTCATAATAGTTTGCCTGCCCAGATTTCCCTCGTCACTTGAACTAAATAGAAATGCTCTTCACTGGCTGTCTTTGATCATTAGAGAAGCCTAATCATTGTTATTCAAAGGTCCCATTTCATTACAGTTGTAACAACACAACACTGGCTAGCTATACAGTATAGGACTACATGCAGCTGCAGTTTGAACAGCACTTTAAGATCTTTGGAAATGAAAGGTCCTTGTTCAAAAAATGTATTTTTGTTACTGTAGGTTTTGCAAACCTATTTATTCAAGAAAATGATAAAATTGGCAATAGTGCAACTCATGATTGGCTGTTTTTTCATTAAATGATTTATCACTCTATTTAGTGCCACAAAAATTTCAGGACCATACCTATACACACTAGGAGTTCTGTTCCAAAGTAAAACATAAACAACAGGGTTTTATTATAATACCTTGACATTTATAATGTGATAAATGCACAGCAGTGCAGATAAACTGTCAGAGAATTAATTGTTCACATGTAACACTGCCCAATAAAAATTAGCTATTTATTATTGTGAAAATGTAGACACAGAGCAGATAGCTCATCAGAACACTCGGCCCACTTCTTCACCCATTTTGCTTTAACTAGCAGAGACTATGGATCAATAGACTGAGACTCTTCCAGACCTTTACCAGGTTAGGAAATTAAACTTAAGCTTGGATAAAAGTCTTAAGGATTGTAATAATAGCTGGCTGTGAATGAGACCTGTAAACCACAGCATATTTTGGAATTAAAGAAAAAATAATCAAACCTCATAATTCTTCAATAGGAAGGAATTTCCAAATATATATACACACACACGCATTTCCAAAGGAAGTACATGTTATACTTCCACCTGCTGACCACCTGCCTGGAAGGTTACACAGATGTCATTCTGCTAGGTGGAGTGAGAAACTCTTCAGGAGGAAAATCTTCCAGGAGAGAGAAACTTCCTTTCAGGCAAGGCATCACACACCTGATAGTTCAGTTTCCTATTGAAATATAAACTATTCTAAGACAAATTGCTTATTTTGTTAAAATTGCAGGTTTTTTTTAACATAGAGGTTTCCAAAGAAAAACTCGAACTATAATCCTACCATATGCCTGAGCAATGAGCAAGAGGAAGCTTTACAGTCCTGGGAACAAAGCAAGGACTGGAACACAGCTTGCAGAGATTCCAGCTCCCTTACTTTCTGAATTATGATCCACTGAGAAAGCAAGCTAAGAAATCCCTTTACCTGGCACAACTTGTCTTTCCCAATGCCTGAGCAACCTTGGAAAGGAGAAATGTAACTGGGGTGAAGGTGTTCCTGTGCCTCGCCAGTGCACATACGCAGCAAGAATGGCAGTTCAACTATCAACAGCCCTAGAAAATCACAGCTCTTTTAACTTTTGGCTTCCTTAAAAAAGATCTTCTTTAAGCTGCTACAGTCTGTACCTGATTGAAATGCTCTTAACTCTTCTGGAAGTCTGTAGCATTGTGGATTCCCCTAGCTATGACCAAAAGGATAGACAAGATGCAGCTTGCTCCCCTCAAGCTTTTTTTCCTTTCCAATACACTGCTCAAAGAGAAACTTGATGCTTTCATGACTTTATCTGACTGATCCACATATTTTTGTTTTCATTTTAAGAGTGCAGTACTTCCTGCTTTTAAAAGTTCACTGATTTAATGACCAAAGTGAAGGGTGGGAAAATCTTAACCTATCCAGACCGTAAAGTGTCAGAAGTCGTGCAAGTTCAGGAAGATGGCAAACATCACTGAGCACATGACAGGAGGTACGTTCCCATATTGGGATGGGATGGCATGAGACACTACTCCCCTGTTTCTCAGTATTTGCTCAAAATTAATGATCTAGGGTTGATGTTGACTTCAAAAAAGATGATTGTGAGTGGATGAAGTGAAGCAACAGGCACCTAAGCCATCTCAAGAATGGCCAAAGACTGCAGGGGCAAATAATATTCTCACATTACTTTTAGATACTAACTAAAGATAGGTTCCTGTTTTTCCAGTTGAGATTTCAGCACTGAAGTAGGAGCCTGAAGCCATGAAAAAGAGATATGAAAAAGCAGGGCTAATTTTGTAATGCAGTAAGCTAGAAAGGTGTTCTAGAGCCCTGAGAATAGTGCATTGATCAATGTTATACTTTTTGATGTCTTTTGTTACTTCTTTAAACCACTGTCATTAGGCTTCAAGTTTTGATTCAAGATAGTCCTGCAAATTTATGGCATTCTTCTCCCTGTATAAGAAGCTTCACGCTTATAGGTGCTCTTTCCAAACTCTTAAGAAACACCAATGGCTTTGACAATCATAAGGTTAATCTCTTAGCACAAAATAAAAACTAATTTCTTCCTGTAAGTACCTCTAGCCCCATTTTGGGAAACTTACCTTTGGGTGAGACCAACAGCAGCATTCCAAACAAAAGGAGTCATTAACGCTTGTCTAAGAAGTGTCTCAATAAGCCCTAGCCCCACACTGTACACCCAAGAGAACACATAAGGCAGGTCACATTACCCCAAGCACTGTACTTAACTAGAAGAAAAGCTACCTCCACATTCAAGAACATAAAAGAAAGGATGGCAAAAAAATACAGACTATGGCTGGGCTACAGCATGTGTGCACAGCAACCAGACTTGATGGAAGCCCATGTAATGTGAAGACTCCTGGAGCTTTGGCATCTCACTACAGACTGCCAGCCCTCTCTCTGGAGTAGGAATGAAGGGCTATCAGATTTGAGTACAGGAAGAATAGTGGGGTAGGGCTGTGGGAATCTGGGAGAAAAATGTAAACATGGAAAAGAGAGAAAGGAGAGAGAGCGAAGACAATCATGGGAAACGTAACAGTGTAGTGACTCAGGGTGAAACACTGGCAAGACAGTGAGTAATTTGGAGGAGGGGATGACAGAAATATCCCAGGAATTGAGTGAGGTCATTTAAGTCTCCCTTCTTTACCCTCCTGCTGCCCACAATGTAAAAGCTAAAAAAAACCATTTAGATAAATGCAGCTGACTTTGGTAAAGGGCAGTTCCTCATTTGTTGTTTGTTTGCTTTTGTGTTTGTTTTTTTTTTTTTTTTAAATGTGGTTGGACTCGATGATCTCAAAGGTCCC
>JAOTQQ010000032.1:31333394-31356311 GCA_026546715.1 Gallinago undulata | reverse complement strand
AGGGGAGAACTTTGTAGAGTAGGGTAGATGGTTGGACTCGATGATCCCAAGGGTCTTTTCCAACTGAAATGATTCTAATAACTAAAAATTTCACTTCAACTCACTAGAGAACCCGATTTTATTAGAAAATATTCTTCATACAACCACTTTCATGATACACACCCTACTCCTTGGAAATTTTTCATAGTCTTTTGTGAAGACCTTATTAAAACATTTCAGCAAAACTGTGCTCATAGTTACGGTTCCTTTTGTCTAATTTGCATGTTAATTTGGCAAGTCAGATGCACATCTTAGTCCAGTTACAAAATCCTCAATGGCAGGACTTGGATCCCCTTACAGGCACGCTTGCACGACCTACTTCAGTAGCAGCACCAGAAACAGTAGCAGAATACCAGTTTCATTATCAGAAACACATTTTCTAGAAGGGAGGCATAAACCTGTAATTTCTGTGGTCATTTCTAGAAGAAAAAACATTGATGGGTTCAGGTTTATTTTGGAGATTTGAGTTGGAAAATTCCCACTGTGTTGTCACAGTAGCTTGCAAACTCCCTAGCAGATACATAGCATAGGCAGCGACAGAAGCAAATTCTCTGGTGTCCTCCCTTCGATTGCTCAGACACCCTGCCCTTCCCAGAGAGATGCTCAGAGTGATCTGTTTGCAAAGCACAGTGGCTCCACATTAAGTATTTGGAAAAAATGTGCTTTGTCTAAAGGAGGCACCTGCATTAATAGCACCTGACTCAGACTAGCCGGTCTGAGGACCAAGGCACATAGAACCACAAGTTTTACAGGACAGTAAAGACTGAAATTATTGGTAAAGCCACTTTAAAGCAGAGAAAGCAGTAGTTCTTAAAAACGTTACTTAGGAATAGGATCAAGTTGTTAGCCCTTCATTTCAAAACATGACACCGAACAGTATTTCACACTTCTGCTCAACGTCCTACCAGCATGACTGGCCCACCCACCACAGCTCCACACCACTCATGTCCATGTCATCCAGTGCTTACTTGTTCTTTGGTCTCTTCCAGACCACTTTAAGCCAAGAGTGTGTCTGCTTCCATGGGGATGCTCAAGAAAGCTAGTCTCAAACAAGTTAAACCACACCAGAGCCCTGTGTCACAACTCTTTCTCAGAACTGAAGTGACCTGAGGTCAGATTAACGCACTGTGAAAGAATTACTTAAATTTTGTGCATTATTTAAATGAGTTTACCTCAGGGTCCCTGTAAACAAGCTCTAACAGGCCAACTGCAGAGTGGGCTCATGAGAGAGCAAATTGCCAGCTGAGAGTTGTGCAGTAACACACCCAAACATGAATGCATTTGGCACAGAACAGGCTCTGTCACCATCCACCACACCTGAGAAACTTGTTTCAAGTGGAAATGAGGGCCAGGAAGACTTGGGATATAGTCATCTGCCTGTAATAAGCTGGAGACAGATCACTGAACTGATTTCCCCAGGCAGCAACTGCTGACAGCTCCCTCTCACAACTGAGAACCAGTGACTTCCATGTGAAACCGTGCATCTCATTACGAATTCCCAACAGTGTTTGACCCCACCCTGAGATGAAGAACGCACATTACCATTTCCTTAAGTGGCTCTGCAGTAGTAGCTTGCATGGAATGACATCACTGTAATCCCAGTTTACAAACCGCTGAGGGCTGTATGCTGTGTCTTCTCAGACTGCTACTTCTGCTGTTTGTACAGTACCTTTTGTAGAGGAGCACCACAAAGCCCCCTTACCACTCTCCTAGGGAATCCCACAAGAAACGTGACTCGGAGGACTGGGCCTCCTGGGCCTACAAGGGCAGGCCATAGCCTAACACCCACCAAGAAAGAACATCATTCCCTTCTCTGAACATTTCCAGACAGAGGCTCTTCAAAAATGCTCGTGATTGTATCTGGGCTGTACTGTTGAGCTCAAACACCATTTTCTCTTGCACATATTAGGAAAAAGTTCTTCACTAAGAGGGTGGGCCAAGCACTGAAAGAAGCTCCCCTGGGAAGTGCTCACAGCCCCAAGCCTGTTAGTGTTCAAGAAGTATTTGGACAACATTCTCAGATACATGATTTAATTTTTAGGTTGCATTGTGTGGGGACAAGAGTTGGACTCGATGATCCTCATGGGCCCCTTCCAACTCGGCATATTCTATGATTGTAGTTTTTCCTGTGAAACTGCTCTTCCACTTAAATTCTGTGTGTATGCTTTATTGCCAGTCCTCAATGAAGATCTGAAGAAAGAACACTTTCAACCAGGAGCAGTAACTTATTTTCATGGAGTTTTTTGACAAAAGTATATACTGAAAGGTTTAGATAAATAAATAATAATACTCAACCCAAAAAAGCCAAAACCAAACCACAGAACGTTTCCTACTGAAATAATCACTATTTCATTTAAGAGATATAATAGGAACTATTATAACACCTGGCACTGGACAGATCACAAAAGAGAAACTTTATCATCTAAAACTTTAAGAGGTGAGTGTTCCCCAGGAGAACGGAGGACTTGAAATGGAATTTGGCCAGAACACCCCCTCCACTTACGAAGACAGCAATGCACCTTTAGTAATCATCAGTTTATTTTACATATAAGGCATTCAAAGGACTCCAGATGACAAAGCTGAGTACACAACAGAAAAGAAATAAGAGAAGAGAACATAGAAGTCTGTCACTGAAAGGCTCAGCAGTATAGTCCCCTATGCACTTACCAAAGAGGAGGCAAGCACTCATGGGTATTTAATATGATTATGGATGAGAACATTTATGACTTCCTATATTATGGTTGATGCTTTAAACTTGCATTATAGGGTGTAGCATACTGAATTCTTACAAAAAACAACTCCTTTACCCTGCTGGCAAATGCAGTATTTAAAATCTACCCAAAGCCTATAAGAAAGGTTATGTTGCACACTGCAATTTGCAATAATGAATGTTAGAACAACGATTTTCACTACTCACTTTGACCCTGATCTTGGACATACAACTGGTTTTAAGACTGATGTAGGATTGGGACTGCACTGCCTGAAAACAAAGTCTATTCACATAATGTTTCAAAGGCCAACATTACTCACTGGGCAGTTCTAGTTCAGCCCCTCTGCTTTCACTTCAGCTTCATATACCCAATCCACATAGGCTTCAAAGATGCCAGGAACCAAAGCAAGACATTTATGCAGAACTTTAGATCAGATTTTAATTATTACAAATTCAGCAACATACTGGAAATCTTTTTGAATCTCTGAAATACTTACAGCTACCCCACAGACAATCTACACTTTCTTCATACCTAAAGACAACCTACACTTTCTTCATACCTAATCCTTTCTTGTACAACCCTTCAGGTAACTTCTATTACATAGCCATCATACAGAAATAACTGCATCTAACTCTAGCATTTAAACTGGATACCTGAATTTGCCAGCCACTTTTGGGAGGATGGACCAATCCTTCACAACATACTTAATCTCTGTTGCAATGAAACACAGTCAGATTAGTGAGAGCTTGAATGGTGGAGGACACACACAGACCACCCTTTGAGAGAGAGCTACAATAAAGGGTGCAAATGGATCCTCTGCTTACTCTGTAACTGGCAGACCTCACATCTCTTACCATCCTAACCAAAGGACAGCATGAATACAGCAGCTCCTCTGACACTCAACTCCAAGAGAGCAGAGGGAATGAGAGAAAACCCAGCTGGTCCTTTCCTCCTTCTTCAGCACAAGCCTTGAGAGCCAAGCAGAGACACAGAGCAGGCCATAACTAAGGCTACGGCTCTACAGGAGCTGAAATTCAGGTCAATGGCCAATAACTTCTTCCACAAGTAACCATGCTGCAAATGCTAATACTCTACACAGATAAGCCCAGAAAGACAACTATTTATGTTCCTATACTTTTATGCTGATTGTTCCTCAAGGGCTGTATTTCTCTGTATACTTGACCTTTGGCTTCTATCACAATAAATCAGAACAACCCAACTTGGAAGAAAACAATGCACTAAATCTCAAACCATCATATTTTAATTTTTTTGAGCTATTTGACCTTGCCCTTTACATTTTCCTACATCTTACATTTAGGAGGAGATTTTTGCAAATATCCATTTGCAATATCCATTTTCTCCCATCTTCTGTTAGTTAGAAATAAATAAAAAAAAAGCACAAGATAACCTTTCACTAGAAAAGCACCAGTGCAGTTTGTGAAACAGTAAGTAAGGGAGCAGGCAAGGTAGTGGATAAGATAGAAGTAATAAGGGTTAAAAGTTTAGAAGATGAGATAAATTACTGAGAACATAATGTAGAAAAATAGAATGAAAAGAAGAGAATGAAAATAAAATCTACATGTCTGGAAAGTGGCCCAACTGTGAAATTTATTCAATTGTTAAACAGCTTCAGTTATAGAGTAGGAGAAAATATGTTTAAATAGCTAAAACATCACTAAAAATACCTTCTAGAAGGTATAATTGGATAGGCTTTATCTTCTCTGACACTGTGCATTAACTACATAGACTCCAATGCTGATTTTAGACACAAGTGTGAATTTCTGACAGAAAAAAATCTCAGACCTTCCTGCTCCAACAGTGTATTTGCTGACAGCTGGATGCTAAGCCTTTTTTCCTTGTCCCAGAGAAATACCCATGCATTGCTCT
Organism: Gallinago undulata; assembly: GCA_026546715.1. NCBI lineage: Eukaryota > Metazoa > Chordata > Aves > Charadriiformes > Scolopacidae > Gallinago > Gallinago undulata. The sequence continues at coordinate 31,351,674 of JAOTQQ010000032.1, read as the reverse complement.
GAACAAACAATTCAAAGGGAGTAGAGCATTTGCTTCAACTACCTGCTGATACTTCTGCAGCTGGTCTCTCTAGGGGCTGCCTGTAGTGAGTAGTAAGACAGCCCTTGTCAAGCAGGCTTCAGGCAGCCTTATTACAGAGCTCTGAATTGTGTTCTGAGGAGATGTCTCTGGCTGCTTGGCCAACCAGCTGGCTAAGCCCAATGCCTGAAGTTCAGTGCTACACGTTTCTTCCTGCTCCTATCAAATCTTTGTTGATACAGATGGTCACAGTTCCAGAAATTTGAGACTGCATCCATTAACACAGGAGAAGAGGGTATTTGAACTGTTGTTCACAATCTTGGTGTGTGGACCACCATCCTGAGACTACCTCAAAAATATCAAGACCTGATGAAACACGTAGATGAATTACCAGGTGGTCAAACTTAGTTTAAATAAAAATCTACATCCATAATTCTGACATATTTGTCAAAAAAGCAACAACCATGCAGCTTTCAAGAAGCATGCTGTGGTTTAATCTTAGGAATGCCAATTGCAATTCCAAACTGCAACTCCTGGCATTCTATACCAAAATGTATGCAGAGTTAATTTTTAAACTTTCCTGAATGACATGATGAGTAAATTAAAAATTATTCTAATAGCCACTTCAGAGTTTGATTCATAGAGATTTAGCCATTGGACTCAGAATCTTCTAATTTATTTTGATTGTTCTTAACTCTACTAATACATTTAGACAGAAATCTCAAACTGTTCATACAAATGTAACCTTTAAAAATTGTTTTGCTTTGCCTTGTTAGAAATTTGCAGCGTTGTGCTTCTACTAACTTTCATGTTCATGTGTTCCTGCACGTACTACTGTCTTTTGAGATATCCTTCTTTTAGAGAGGAAGACAATTGTTTTGAAAACATGCTTTATCTTTTTGTATTAGCACAGCAAATGCTTTAATTCTGACATATTCACCTTCTTCATCCATGAGCAACATCTTAAGACAAGGCAGCAGCATAGTCACAAGGACAAGCTTTGGTTCAAATGTCTCATTTCCACATGTTCTCTCCCTAATCAATGGAAAAAGATACACTCCTTTAAAAAGAGAGCAGGCCACATTTAGTCGAGGTATGTGGAACTGGCTCAATATATTAGATGGAACCTAATTTCTATGTTTAAAGAAGTATACTTCTTTCCACTGACAACAGAGGAAGCCTAGGGAGACAGTCTCATTAGGCAATTAATCTAATCTAAGTCTCATTATGCAACTCAGTGTTATTCCAGAGTGAAATTCTAAAAGGAGGTGTATACACCAGCAGGTGTATTACAGACAAGACCGGGGAGAAGATGCTAACTGTGCACTGCATCACAGCAGCAACTTGACAGAAACGTTCTTACTCCACTGTGCTCGCTACTGTTGCAAGCTCCACTAGAATGTAACAACATATTGTCTTCACCACAAACACCAAAGAACTGAGCCAAATGAAAGATACTTGTAAAACTAGTGAGTCCAGTAAGAAGTCTCAAGAAGCCAGTAGAACCCCATAACCCCCAGACCAGTTGGTAAAGATATTGGAAACCTAAAGAGCCTAGAATTATCAGCATCTTGAGGACAAACACCAGATTACAAATCTGCAGAGAGTACAGAGTATCCATTTCTAGAAATTACACAGCACCTGGGTGCTGCATAGGAGTCCTCTTCCCCCAGGTATCCCTTCTCAAAACTTTCTGCAGAGGACCATCCATATTATCTAATGGCAAAGGAAGAAAGCTGTATGAGCACAAGTTTCCTTGGACTTACATGGTCTGAAGGCCTTTCAGTACTATACTCCTGCTCTACTGTCAACACAGCAATAGAAAACTGATAAAGAGTTTAGCAAAAGAGTGAGAGGAGATGGAAGAGCAACTCAACTCCCATTCAGCTCAAACAATAGCTTTAGCACTAAGATTTATCACAAAGCCCTAGTCATTGCGTTCGTTTAATCACCCTAAAAAATTAGGGTTCTGAGCTACATTTCTGGCCATCTGCTCTGTTACACTCTCCATCAACATGTGAGGAAAACCTCAACTTACTGAAAGCAGTTTGGTCCAAATACAGTGGCAAGATTGCAAAGGTTCATCCTGTTCTCTACATGATGTTCAGCAACCTTTATCAGGAACTGGCACAGATACTTCAGCAGGCAGTAATGAGCATCAGGCAGTTCTTTAAGGAGTTCCTTCAAGTTACTTTCCTTCTGTGTGTCGTTTCTAGTGTCTAGGAAAAACAAGAGAAGAAAAAACATATGTATATGGTTTTCTACATTGCTGCCAATTTACTTATGTGGGTGAGCAAGCAGTGGGAGCTACAATTTAGTCTTACTTCTCTTCAGACGCAGGATCCTCCAAATTTTCCTCAGGGAACCTGCACCTTTCTGCAGAGGCTCACCTTGGCTACCACTGGCACTGTTTCATGCACACCTTTATGTTCCCTGAGTGGAACCAGCAGTGGCTGTAGCTAACAGTATTGGAGCATGTTTATTTATTCCCATCCAGTATGTAGCCATATCTGCTTTAACTTTAGTTCTACCAGATTCCCTGCTTCCACGCTGCTTTTGGATGTTATCTCTGCTTTCCAAACCCCATCTCATACTCTGTTTTAGTTTCCCCTCCCATGAAAACCTTCAAAAAGAAGAAAGCAAGAAGAGTAAAACAAGGAGTTTCCTGAAATGCAAGTGTTGTTAGAATAACAGTACTATAGTACTTTCTCTGGGTACATTTCATTAAAAGCTTGATTTTGTATCTTTTGTCAGAGTGACAACTCCATTCTAAGCCTTAGACAAGGAATCCTGCTTATGGAAAAAAAAGGGCTGTTCTGGGCAGTGCTACACTCTATAACAAACCAAAACTTGGCCTGATGTTAGAGAATAGTCTTGTTATACTGTACAATCTTCTAGGATTTAAGTATGGATAAAAGTTTCCCCAGACTGAACTGAGTAATATCAAAGTATGACCACGGTCGATTTTCTTTCATGCTGTTTTTTGTTCTTTTGTTGTTTGTTTAAAAAGCAAAAATTGCATGAACTTCACAGATGCTGTGTTTATACAGACCCAGGCAGCAAACACAAGCTTGGCTTCACACAGAGCTTCTATTCTTCTGGAATTGAACTCAAAACGTGCAAAATTCTTTGCTCCCCTCCTCAACCCCCAAAACACTTTTCAAAAAGTAATTTGTACCCACCAAAATATTGGATTTACATATTAATAGAAGCAAAACATTGAGAATAATTCAGTATTTCCTTCCCTTTATGCCAAAACAGAATGCCTTAAGATTTGGAAATATTCATTTCTACTCCCCACCAAAATGAAAATTCACGGAAACCCTTCCATATGCAGAGTTCTTGGGGTTTTGTGCAACAGCATTTTCAGACAGAAGACCTCAGGGCCTAAAGGTTTTCCTTGCCAATCTAACTATAAGCAGTGTCCATTAATAGGAGGGCAGCTGTGCTTTTATAGTATGTACTTTCTTTCTTTATCTGCCTTATAAGTTGATGGTGTTAATGCTTTAAAACTGTTGTTGGGTAACTGGTTTTTCCTTAGAGATGTACTGTAAGACTTTAGATAGTTCTGGTGGTTGGAAGGATGTCTTGATTCCACAAAGCCAAAGTCAGCTAACATTAAATGCTAACCCTCTGTGTTCTCTGTAACAGATTGTCTTGTCCTAAAGTACCTGCTGGTTTACCATGGGAATAGAGATATCCCCCCCAGTGCTTAGGGTAACAAGGTAATTTTTCATTCAGAGGAAGCTACGATCCTTAGCAAGGAGATTCACGCAGCACTCAATCAAAACCAAATCTTAATCAGTCTTTAAGACTCATCTTTAGTCAAGAAGATGTAACTGAGATAGTTCAGCAACCCATTGCTGCCTCTGCTGTATGCCCTGCTACCAGCACGCAGAGGAGAAGACTGGCAGGAAAACATGGCTTGTGCTGTAGGAACAAAGAACATTTTACATTTCCCTAACATTTTTGTGAGGGGAAACAAGGTGGAACTATGAACGCAGTGTAAGGTATGTACAAACGCTTCAGAAGTTTCATCTTCATTTTTACGTATCATTTGCCAGAAATATTCCAGGGCTGGATTGCACAGTCCTGCAGGGGTAGAGTACTTTGGAAAGCAGTTATCTGAGTAAATCAGCAGTCTCGAGAAAAATATCTGAAAGTGACTCCGGAGAATTCAACCATTAAGTCGCAATATGATTTCTTTTTTACAACCAGACATTCTTGTGGCTAATAAACACAATTTACCCCACATGTCATTTGGAAAACAAATGAATTTTGTATGTATGTACTTGCCACTTCATACAGTTGAACTTGTGGAATTTCATCTGCTTCCAAGCTTAGGTTTCTTTCCTTATGTGACACGCATAATACAGTACCTGGCTAGAGAAGCCTTTTTTACATGCATGGAGAATTCATTTTATGCATCTGTTTTGGTACCACAGATTTAATATGAATTCTTTCATGACAGCAGGCCAAAGTTTAAAATGCCAGTCAAATTACAGGACCAGACATTTCAACCAACTGATTAATTATATCCTTTTCTTTTGCAGTTAAGAAATTAACTGTTCAGAAAAGTCAAACATCAAATATGCATGAAGCAAATGAACAAAAAAAACTTATTTGCTTATTTATCACAAGTATTTATTTCAGAAATTTTTTAGAGCTATAAAGAATAAAACCACTCATGACCGCTATTATGAATGAACTTGGTAACAGCAAGAAATCTGATTTATTATTTTTACTTCTACTGCAAAACGTCAGGATGCTTCTGGAGGCGGTATTAAATGGAATAACAATACAGAATTTAATTGGATTTGTGTTTGCACTGATCAAAGTTGACTGGACAGTCTCTGACTTGATTACTAATTATCTTTTCATGAAGCTTAAAGAAAAACAAAACACAACTAATTTCCACAAAGCCAGATCATTAAAATTCACCTCTTAACATACTTTTCTTTTGATAACAAAGCAACCGGCACATAACATTTTCCACTATAAATTGCTTGCAGTTATGATAAGGAAAGCCAAAGCCATCTCAGAAAAAACACACCTTTTCCACCACCATCACACCACCACCTAATTAGGGAATGCCCTTGAGAACTAATTGCCTCTCTGAGGCTCCCACTGGGGCTTAAGATTGACAGGTACTTTTCCATTCACTGAAGGATTTTCCATCCCTTCCAAACTAGAAAGATGCTAATAACCACCACAAAACACTGTGGGCACCGGTTTGCACTCTGACATCAAACAAAGCTATTGGCCTCCTGGCATCAGTTGTGTTTAGTGGGTAGGATGTCCCTGTTCATTAGCCATGATATATTATGTGCTGTGGATCAACATCAGAGATGCTTATCACTGGGCACAGCCAAACCTTTGTTCGTTTCTGTACTTTCAAGAACAGAGACAGATATCAGATCATAAGTTCTTGAGAAATTACCCTAATTGAAGGACACAGAGACAGTGAACAAGACAAGGCAGCAAACTCCACTTACTGAGCCATGAAATTCCTTGTCCTTGTGAAACGGGAGAAAGAAAATAGGGCTTTCCTCTCTTCTCTTCCTTTTCCAGTGAAAAACCAAGGGAAGGGACTCAAGCCTTTCTCCCAACGCAATCAAAAATTCAAAACTACTTTTTAAAATTCTTCTGCCACTGCCACTTATTTAATGTATTTCACCTTTATTTTTAAAAGTTACTGCTACAATTTGTGGCGAATTTAGAAAGTGACATGCATACACAGTATTCCATGCACTTTGTACATTTTCCAGGACAAGTGTACCTCTTCTATCTATGACCATATTACTTCAAATAAAACAGTTTTTCAACTTAATAGAGAGCAAAACTAGCCTTGAGTCTTGACAACCAATTGCTTTGGCATTCCTCCTCCTTTTGCCCACCTGCTGCACAATTTTTCAATTTGCTTCAAAGCCAATTCCTAAGGTTTACTCAGCTGATACTGACCATCACAGAAACATTAGAGAACCAGAACTGTTTATGCTACCATGTAGACAAGCATCAAGTGTACCAAAGCCCTAAGCTTATCTACATGCCTAATTTTGTGAAGTACAAGCTGTCCCATAGAAGTCAAGACTACCAAGTGCTGTCTTTCTTATTCAGTCAGATGAAGGAGGGTGGCATGAAGCTAAGCATATGCTGCAGTCTCTGCAACATCCTGAGATGAGACAAACAAGCCTGTCAATAGTGGAAACAGCAGTGCTAGATTTTCAAAGGCAATTCAGGAACCTATATTCAAGTCATATTTCCAGATAAGCCCAGCTACCAACACACTCATGATTTTTAAGCACAGCACATGACACTCTTTTGAAAATTTTGCCCAATACGGCAGAGAGAAGGAGAAAGGCATAAAAGAAGACTGAAAGCTAAGGGAAAAGTGCTCTCAAGGCAGAGTCAAAGGCATTTGCTTTTTTATTTTGGGAGCCTGCCAGAAGCCATGTGAAGCAGATGGCACCCCAGCAGAGGTCTGTAGGAGAAGCCTAGCTAGATAAGCAGCCAGGAAGGGCTTGAAATCAGGGATGAGATCGTGGTTTCTGGGCTGAGGAAGAGAACAAAACTAGCAGCCTCAGGCCACATTGAGGCTCAGCAGCCAGAGGACACAGAACACAGTGTGACAGGAAGAGGGCCAAGGAAACCAGCAAGGGCACCTCAAAGCTGAACTAGGGACTCACTACTGAGGGACAAGTCAAGGAGACAGCTCAAAATTTCAGGTAGTCTCTCTAAAAATGTTAATTAACTAGAAACAGGAGCCTCAACAGTGTAGGAGGCACAGAGATATTTCCAAGGGCGTTTTCAGTCTCATTTAATTTCAGTATACACCCACAGACCACAACAAGAGTGATATATTTTCCAATGGTTCGTGCTATTTCTGAACATACTGAGTTTCTTTGACATGCTACAAACATGATCTAATTCCCCAATCCATCCCTATTCACGCTACTCCTTCACCCTGCTTGAACATCACTGAAGGTACAGATGCCTGCAGACAGGTGCATGCAATTGCTTTGTTCATGTTCTCAAATGGTCTGACCCCAAACAACTCCAGCCTGGAAGCACTGAAACTGTATCAGCACAGTGCCATGCCCTAGTTAATTATCTCTGCTGGGAGGCGAGGAAGAGAGTCTAGGGCTCAGTGTCATGCTACCATGTCTGCATAGCTTTCAGCTGCCTTGCATACTACCAGCTTGGAGGGCAGACAGAAAAGCTTGCATCTGTCTACAGCTATCAATGTGCCCTAGGAAGTTCATCTTCGGCACATAGACAGCAGGTTGTACATTGCAGTACCCCAGCATCCACCAGGCTGTTGGAGGAATCAAAGCATTTCTTTCCACCTCCACAATCTAGAAGAAGTGGGACTACAGCCTCTCTCTGCCAAGAAGCAATCTGCTTCAGACATGATCCTGCCCCAGTGGAAAAAAAAAAAAAATCACACCTTGTTGCCATCAGTAGCAGAAATGCTGTAAGTCCTCATCATAACAAGGTTGTCATCACATTCCAACTTGAGACCCCTCGCTCTGCATCATTATGGCACTTTGCAGCACTGTATTTATGCTTCATTCCTACATATTGGGAGCAGAGCACTCTCACTCCCTTTGCAGCTCTGCTGAGCGTCATCATCTGCATAGGAAATTCAGTTTCAAGAGCTTTTACTGCATAACAAGTATCTTCTGCATGTAGATAACAGAACTATTTCTCTAGTTTGGAACTAGCCCCACTAACACCAAAATCACAATAAAAGTCAAAGGAAAAGGTTAAAATCATGCCAGAAGAACCTGGAGAACCACAGATGTCCAGTGAATCTGGTTTGCTGCACTGCTGCAATTACTGTGGTTAGAGAGTCAGCTCTAATCCATTCATTTTCACACTCATTCATTCATTTTCACAGTCATTGTTCAGGTTGAAATTTCACCTCTAAAATCCCCCAACGCAACCTATATTTTTGGTACCGCTTGTTCATATAAGTCAAACAGCTGATAGCTACTAAGCATTCCCTAAAGCAACCTGTTGAACCAGAAGGGACCTGCTCCTTCTCTTTCACCACCTCCCACCTCTCTCCCAGAAACTAGCAGGGCTGTTCACAGGCACCAGACATGGCATGCTGTGAGCAGGAGGTGGTACATGAGACAGAACTCGCATCTAGCTGCTGCCCACTGAAATACATAAGTTCTCTGGGATGGAGCAATGTCAAGAAGCCAGAGTGATCAAATAGCATTTAACCTAATTAGACTGAGTACCAAAGGAAGACAGAAGCCCACATTTCACTGTTCCCCTGCTGAAGGGGAGAATGCAACAACAATGACAAAAAGAAATTCACAAGGGAATACCCTTCGGTATGCTAAAATGGAAAAGTATGACTGCAACCTGTCTTGCTGAAAGCAAGTGACTTGTGAAAGGGAGTAAGAGCTGTGCATACAGTTCCTAGTATGTACATATGTTTCAAGAGTCAGTGATCACAATGTAAAAGATAAGGAATGAAAAGCCAGAAGGAACAAACAAGCTCAAGCAGGGATTGTTTTATGGGAGTTGCTGATTTCTTCCAGCTGAGGTTTCATGAAAGAAACTTCCACCGCTCTGTAGGCACAGCCTTGTTTTGTATGGGCAGTCACAGCTCTGCTCTGCAGTGAAGCCTCAGTCACAAAAGAGATTGTGATGGACACCTTTTACCCCAGGACTCCCTGCAAGGAGCAGCCTTCATGTTTGTCAGGTGCTCTGAGGAGACCAGCCAACACAAAGATCACTATCAGTGTGTCCCTGGCCTACACTTAGAACATACATCTCTGACCAACATCGTTTACAGAGGGAGGCCTTTCTCAGCTCCCACTGCCACTGCCCTTCTCCAAGGGCAGAGAAAGAACATCAGGACACACCAAATGGCCTTAACGATACACTGTGTGATGTTTTCTGGAACTGAATAGTCTTGGCATTACACTGAATATTTATATAAACAGCAATGCGTCAGGACTGGGGGGCAGCGTGCAGAGCTCCGTTTCACACGACGTTGCACAGGCTGCAGACAGCATGCCAAGCCAGCTGCGTGGACTTCCTGAACTACCAAGGGCTCACATTCCCTCTTTTTCATAAAAGGGCAGATTATTTACTTTTTGGTTTGGTAACAAAGACTATTCCTGGAATCAAAAAGGGTTACAGCTACAGGTAAAATCTGTAATTTTCAGTCCAGCTATTTTTAACTAGAGTAATCACTCCCTGACAATTTTTATAGGAAGTAAAGCAATTATATGTTATTCTCAGACCAAGATCTCAGCTAGCTTAAAAAAAATGCTGATACCAATCCCTGAAATTATTCCAAAGGAACTCTAATATAATCCCAAAGAAACATTTCCCATGCAAAGCTTCAACAGGAGGGAATACAGAGGTGGTAACAGAGCTTGTAGTTGCCTTCACTGTAGATGAGCAGCAAAGTGGCTCCGGATTCAAAGTTATTTTTTAATAACCTGTTGGCTCAGAAACAGCTTGACCTACTTTCTCCATAGTTTACAGAAAGAACACCCATGCATGCACCCTCTTGGTACCATTTTGCAACAACTACCCTTGTACATACTTCGATAAGTGAATAGATAACTCCTCCAATCCTGCATAGCTGGTTGATCATTTAACTGTAAACAAAAGTTACAGTTACGGTAAAACATCTACCACTCAAACTAATCTGAACCTCATGAAAGTCATCAGTGTCTTTCATAGCAACGCATTTATGCTGTATTTTCTGGGGCATGAAAAAATCCTCACTTTTCATCAAATTTTACAAAAACCTTCTCCCTGCCACAACAGCCAATTTGGCATTTTTCAAAGTAAGAGTATTTTTTTTCTAGTCAAAATTATAAGACTATAACTGGAGCTTATTTTGCAAAACTTAGCTGTGAAGACAGGTTATAATTGGACTGACTTGCAGAATTGGCTTCATAAATTACACCAGTAACATTTTTTTGAAAACAGAAAGCTTGGTGGGTAAATCTGCTAAGTAAGGATTATCTACCTCATTTCCATACAAAGTACTGGGGAGATTGTGCATTTCCTGTGGGAAGTGGGAATGAATGAATGAAACTTTCCACAAACAGCACTGTTTAAAGTACATCAGTAGTTCCTGGTGCAATACGTCAGTATGACCTTTGTGATGACACGGATGTAGAACAGGGAAGGTGCAACTTAAGCAAAATTTCCACTTAAACGGTGATTTATGAGAAAGAACATAATTAAATAAAGCTCATGAGTCAGACCTAATCTAAACGACTGAAAAGAAAGCACAGCTATGATCAGAAAAAAGGGACTTTCTAAAACAACAGCACCTTCCTACACAACACTTCCTGAACTCTATCCTTGAGCCCCAGACAACTTTACTAAATGAGGAAGGTATTTTACACAGCCCACATGCAACCTGATTACAGCTGAAATGCCTGCACTCAAGGGAAGGCACAGAGCTTTTCTCTAATGCACCCTCAATAGCCTGTATGACCCGAAACAAGAAAGAAAGAAAGAAAAGACACGGTTGTGTTCTCCCTCCTCCAGGCAATGTCTAAACTTCATCTCCACTGCAGGCAAGAAAAGCAGAAGGGAGATATCAGGACAAGAGCGTGAGAATTTTGCACAATCTTCCACTGGGGATCCATCTGAGAGTACACATTCCTCCTCTGCATCATGCATCACATTTGCCTGCTTTACTGTAAAGAGCACTTCACTAGTAACATTTACCCACTGACTTTGCAGCTTCTTAGGAAGACAGCAAGAAGAGGCATCATCTGCCTCCAGCAAGAGAAAAGCGCTGTCACTGACCCACACAGTCAAGGAACTGGGCCAACTACCACCTATTCCACATAACGCCACCACAGGCTGTCTGATACAGATGAACTAGATTGAGAAATTATTTGACAGAGCATTGTGCAAGTTTCAGCTTTATAAAGAAGGGATGCTCTTTCTTTTGGTTGATACAGCACTTGGAAGAAAAAAAAAAGGAAAGAAAAAAGAAGTATTCTGTTGCTTGCTATGTAAAAATAGAATGTAAAATCTGCTGTTACGTTGCAAACTGGCTCATTTTCTGAGGGACAATCAAATTACTTAGCAAGAAGTAGAAACTTAGACAATGTATGCTTTGGGCCCAATGGATATTCAATTTGATTACCAGATGAAGTAGTTGTAACTTTTTCGTTAGAATGAAACTGCCAGAAATCACTCTAGTAAAACAGAAGCAAATCTGTGTCTGAAAGAGACTGCAGCTATTGTCTACAAGTTTGCTCAAAGGAACCATCTGATCATTTCTGTTTATATTCAGCAGATATAACTGGATTAGAAAACCAGAAATAGTCCAGACTTGACCAAAGACATAAGAAACAACCTTCTGTCTCTTGTAACAGAACCACACATCTGTGAACACTATGGGGACAGATGAGAGCTGAAGTCAAAGAAAATGCAGAACAAAAGAGGTAAACTGAGAGAGTATTGGTTATGCTTATTGCATAACCAATTATTCAAAAAGAAAGTGTGTTGAAGGATGGAGATTTTACCTCTCACTTACCCTGGTAAAGCTGAATGAACCTGGGATGTAAGGCAGAGGTGATAATCCCATCCGGCAACTCTCTCAAAAATAATTTCAACAGACTGGCTGCTGAGTACACATCACCATCTTTAACAAGTTCCACCTCTTCTCCACGCTCATATTGCAGACGCAACTGTTCTACCATTTTCATGCTGCCGTTTACCCTGAAGAGGCCTTCCTGTGTCATACCTGTAATTATATATTGCACATGAGATTATCTGAGCTAAGACATCCCAGTGATATGATGAAACAGATAGGCTAGTGTGAATAATAAGCTTGTAATAATTCAAAGGAGGGTAATCAATACAACAACGTTTTGTTTAAAAAACAACAAAAAAAGTTTTCCCCCTGGAAATCCCCTCTTGTCAAGTAATTGGATTATCATAATTAACCAAGACCTTGAGCTTTGAGAACCCACAAAACTCAGTGGCATTGCTGTAACCTCACACCTTTACAAAACAGTTCTGTTATTTCACTTTTGCAAGTAGCCTGTTCCCTTCAGTGAGACTCTGCCAAATTCACACATGTGACTACTTCCAGCTTCACACTGTGGGGTAACAGCTTCTTACCTGTGACCATCATGAAGCAAAAGCACCTGAATGCATACTGATTGCAGCAGTAACTCTATCACGAGCACTGCAACTTTATGATAGCAGAAAACCTCAGTGAGCAAATGTGTATTTTGGACAACATGAAGCCCAAAGTATTTCACAACAAAAAAGAAAAAGTTTTGATCACTTCAGGCCAGACACCCCATACCCAGTAAGGGACATGCAAAAAGAAGGTGGCTTCAATGAAGGAAGCCAGATGAATCATACTTTGTCAAACACCACTTTCTAGGCATACACTAAGGTTCAAAACCTTCAGTAAAACAAGTGCCTAAAGCTGAACTCAGTAAGTTGATTTATCTCAAAACACTTTCACCTCTAAAATTCTACCTTTTCTAATACTGTGCATATAGAGTTGCTTATTCTTCTTCAGAAGTGTAACAATGAAAGGATCAAAATACATATGGTTTTCATCAGTTCAGAAGCAGTTTGACAGAATGCTTCCAGTTCCAAGAAATCAATACTGATGCAGCAGTTTGTAGGGAGAAATAATCTCTTTTATTGGACCAGAAGACAAAATAATCTAGTAAGGAAAAAAAATAAAAACACAAGCATGCAAGCATTTTACTTGACTAATGTGAGACACTGCTTACAGGTTCTATATTCCTGTATGAACAACAAAATGCACGTTATGTGACATGCTGTACTGCCATCTTGGGGGAAGCAACAAACACTGCACCTCCATAATGATTTTCATTTCTGCAGCACTAAGTGAGCAACGGACACAGTCCCTGTACAGACAAAACCTCTTTTGTTCTCAGTCATTAATGGAAATAAAGAGAGGCTAGAACAGACTGGTAACAGTAATCAGATACTACTAAAAAACTCCTAGTAGTTTGCTTTACCTATAAATTTGATAACAGGCAGTTTAATGCAAACTTAGTTCAAGGATGCAGCTGCCCAACAGTCAGCTCAGCTTTTACAAATGGGTAGTCAGTTCATCATGAGCTGGAAGAGACAATCTGAAATGGTCTGGCTTTAAAAAGCCCTACAATGTCTATTGCAGCATCTTTGCAGAATAGGAGTTGTAAGACAAGATTGACAAATAGTAACCATGATTCATGGAACACTCTGCCCACAAATAATTGAATTCATACCTGGGCCTCTGTTAAAAATATCTTCACGGTTAAATTCACCATTAATTCACAAAACGAACATTAGGCAGGCATGGAAAATCCATTTCAAGAACTTCCCGCGTAAGAGGGCACCTTTGAGATCCTGCTTGCACTTTTCAGAAAGAGACTGAATTATATCTTTACTGGGACTGGATAATCACCTTGGCATTCAGAAGCACAGATGCTGCTGCAGACTAGGGGGACTTGGCTTCTTTAGTTCATATTTGGGAAACAGTTGCCTGGGATTCAGATCTTTTTATGGAACACAGAGCACAGCCCTAAACTTGCAGTCAAGAGTGTTTTTCAGCTTCTGGTTTTGATTAAACCTAAATGATGCAAAAACTTTTTCCATCCTTGCTCTTTCAGTATTCTAGTAGACCGCTTTAAGGCAGGTCAAAGTAAATCAAGCAAGGTACTGATGTGTAAAGTTAAGATTGTGTTTTCAATTTGCGCTGTACCTTAATCCAAGGTAACTTTCAAGCCATGTTTGCATCTAGCAGTTTCTAGGGGTCTATCAAGATGTAGACATGGAATCTAAACTTTTTTTGCAACTAGAAAATGACACTAACCTTTAGAAATTAAATACATTCTATGTGAACAGCTTATTTAGAAGAGTGTGCTGTTTCATAACACTGTAGTTATGTTCTGTAGTGTTCACACTGTAGTGAACATCCTATTAGAAAGTAAGTTCTGCATCAAGGCAGAAGGAAAAAGAAGCAAACCACATACACTCTTTTCATGTGGTTAATGCCACAACCTTATTCAGCCCCTTTGTACTACAAGAGACGGATCCCTCCCTTTGAAGAATCTAACATAATAAGTGCTATATAGAATGCAAAAGTGACTTCTTAATGGAGGCTTACCATGCTGGGTGAGGTACTCGACTATATTCCACACAACTATTGGGATGCCGTTCTTGCTCAGTCCCTGCTGCTGGAGCTCCAGAAGGCTCACACCAAACACCTTTGGACGGGTCGTGTCCCTCTGCTTGTTCAGTGGAAGCGCAGCTATCTTTTTCATGTCCTCTTTCAATCTCACAGCTGATTTGCCTTGCTTAAAGGAGCAGAGGAAAAAGCATGTATTAGCCTCGTATGCTGCAGAAATAGCTACATCATTAAGCCCATCCATCAAAACCGGCTTTTACACTCCAGAATAAGATTTTGGTCTTACTTCCTTTTAATCCATAGGAAAATCTCTGTGAAGCAGGAAAATAAAAACGAGCAGAATAAAAACTGGAAGAGTAACAGGAAAAGAGTGTAACAAATCTGTAGTTAGGATAAGGGAAAAAGACACACTTCTGTATAGAAACTTGTTACAAGTAACAGGGACCCACGGGAGATTGCTTTTGTAACTCACACAGTTCACATGGGTTACAAAAGTAACTGGACAAACACAAACAGGAAAAATCCCGATAGCCAGGATGCCATCAGAGTCTGAGAGAGTACCCTGGGGAAGGTTCACTGCACCCTCCTTCCAGATGCTATTCCCTAGGGATTCATTTTGGCCGCTGCCAGGTGAGATGGATCCTTAAGAAAGACTTTATGTTTTGTTTAGTATCTGCTGAATCTGAAATGTAATTACTGAGGTTTTAAGGTTAGAAAATGTGCTGGTTTGAGGTAAAACAGAGTTAATTTTCTATGTAATCTGATCACACATAATAAGGGTAGTGGAAAAAGCACTCCATGATAAACCCTTAATTGCATACATCCCATAGGTTCTTCTGGAGGCACAACATTCTCACAGGTTTTGAGTTGACAGAGAAAACGTGAGAGCATAGCCAATTAAACCCAAGGGAATAACATAACATAGAATTAATTTATAGGCTCAATAACAGGCAGAAATCTAAACCAGCATACAGTGCCACAGGTTTGGAAAGAGCTCGAGGCAGAGCAGCAGCATCACCCACTGCAGCTGTGATGGCCATGCACACCTAAGCATTACTTCACTAATACGGAAAAGCACAGGATAACTCAGCAAACTTCAGTTAACAAGAGTTTCTGTATTTATGACTTTCCTCGTCTTTCTGACATCACACTGCAGAAGCTGGGGGCAACTGCTACCATGGAGTTCAATCTACTGGTTTAATAAGTCCACCACTAGTGTGATGCTTAAAAATGAACATTCCTACTGTGTGTTATTGACAAGCAGGTATTAGAAACGTTACACACAGAGAATATTGTACAGTAACACAAAGAAGTGCTCAGACTTTTGCCTAGGTCTTGGTGCTTGACCACGTTATGACAGATTTTAGCAAGGCATACATCTTTTATTTTAAACAAACCCTTGAAATATCTTCATTTCTGAGGCAATATTTTTACTGCAGTTTGTAAGCAACAAGAACATCTGCATCAGTGCTGCTATTAAGCATGACTGTCCTTCTTTCAGATATAAAATGGTCTGACAGTCCATGTAACTCATTTTGCGGTGGTTTGCCCATTAAACACAGCTATTTGGAACACATATGTGTCCTCTAGTTCCAGATCCTATGGAACACATCTCATCTTCATGAAAGACGTTGCTTGTATTATCGTCATAAATATATTTTAGTATTTGTGAAACAGAATCACAATATGTAAATAAAAGCAGGATTATTGTGACCACCTTATAAATATTTGTGATAAACAGTACATACATCAGTGTTTGAACTAAAATTTGACTGACAGTAAAATATCACATCGCTTTTAAGAAGAGTTGTTCCCATTTGGGATTACATGAATAATGTATGACTTTCACTCCAGGCAGATGCATGCCAAGGCAAAAATCACGTAGTCTAGGTTAAATTCAGAAGACAGCAAAAATCCTTTGAGCGGTTTCTGAGCAGCTATGATGCTCAGAAGAGCTTTTCCAATTAAGGTCTCCAATTAGCCTCACAACCTTGCTCAGTTACAGGTTTCCAGCCTGTTTCCAGTTCAGCGTTTGAAAACCTGAGTCAGGGAGCGGGATTTACTCGAGGAAACGCATGATTGAAATCAAAGAGAATCAAAAGCCATTTCCCACATCCACGGAAACGGCCGAGGAAGTTTTTGAGCTTGTTTCAGGATCCGGAGAGGATGCCCCAAACTAGAACAAAAAAACGTACGCATAGCTACCCAAAAATATACATCTAACCGAAATCAAAATGAAATAACTCCCTCAAAACAGCCTCCAGAAACAAAGAATTAAACGTCACACGATCTTATAGACGGAAGAGCTGATTTCACACAGGCAAAATTTCTCCAAGTATTAACGCAACTGCTACCGATCACCAAGACTGGAAAAAGTAACTTAAATCATCTCGGCACGGCACCGCCTGGAAGTGCCGCCCAGACGACATGCCTAGAGTTGAGAAAAGCTATTTATATGCCACAGGGAGGCACTTTTTCAGCTCATCCCGCAGCCTCAACGGGGGGAACCACGCAAGGCATATTGCTGGCTAGCTTGGAAAACGGGAAAAGGAAAAAAAAACCCTCAAAAAATACCCACACACAACCCCCCCCCCCCCCCCCCAAAAAAAAAAAAAAAAAGAACAACAACCCACAACCCCAAAAAGCCTAGAATCGCCTTTATTAATCTCTACCCTCACCAAAGGCGCGGCAGCTGCTGAGAGGGGAGAAAGGGAGCGCCCGGGACGAGGAGAAGGCACTAGGCCCAGGCCGCAAGAGACCCCGGCGGAGGGAGGCAGCAGCCGGCTGCCCCCCGCTCCCCACGGCCCGGCCGCGCTCCCCGGCCAGCGCCAGCCTCTACTCCCGCCCGGCCCCTACTCACGCGTATGGCCAGCGCCCCGGCCCCCATGCCGGCCGCCGGCTGGGCCGCCTTCCCGCAGCCCGCCCTGAGCGCCCCCGCCTTCCCCGGCCCCCTCAAGGCGGGAGGCCCGGCCCGCGGCTGCCGCCCGCCCCGCCCGCGGCCTGCGGGGGGAGCAGGACCTGCCCCCTGCCCCTCCCGCGGGAGCTGCAGGGAGGGCTCGGCGGGGACGGGGCGGGGGATCTCCCTTCGCCGAGTCTCCGCGGGTCATGGCGGGCGAGGGGCAAGCCCGGGCAACATCCCCCATCGCCGCCAGCTGCCGAGCGGGAACCGCCCGCCTGCGTGAAGGGTCTGGGCTCGGTCGGAACCGGGCCGCCGCTGAGAACAGCGGCAACAACCCCGCTCCCAGCCAAGAGAGGCCGGCGGAGCCCTTGGCGCGGTGAAAAGCCCTGCGCGGCTCTTTGCCCTCACACCCTCAAAAGTGAACCCAGAGCCGGCGTGGGGTCGAGCCAGCCGGGCTGAAACGCAGGCCCGGGCCCAGGAAACACCGCGGGGCCCGGCCCAGCACCGCACAGCGCTCGGCCAGAACTGACACAACGGGAAGCCCTGTAAAAGCAACTCCCCTGTGATTTTTCCATCTAGGGATACGCTGGGGAAAATATGAGAGACGTTGAAGTGAAAAGGGAGGGGGGAAGGACACCCCTCTTCCCTCCAGCCAGCAGCCATCTCCCAGCACCGGTGGGAAGAAGAATTCATTCCCCCAGTGCCCCGCTCTTGGTTTTGTCCTAGAAATTTAAAGCATGTTTCAAAATGACACTGAGGGGTTGTGGTGTTTCAAACGTTTGGCCCTTTTTTCATGGAAGAAAAATACACACAGGCACACTTGTTTGGTATCCGCTCAGGTGTAAGCACTGCTCAGCAGGGCCCCAGCAGTGGGGTGGGAATGAAGGCCCTCAGAAAGTGCTGCTCAGAAACACCTGCCTTTGGTGCAGGGACAAAAGAAAGTCTGTCCAAGAAGAGAAAAAGGGAGTAAGCAGAACATTATTTTCAAGCTGTCCCTCAGGGAGGGAAAAATGCTACCTGCAGATTTGATTTTTCATTCACAATTTATTTTTTATTAAGTAGTGGGGTCAGAATCTCCTTCATTCTCAGTTACTGTTTTCCTCTCTAAGCCGGTCTAACCCTGTAATGAATAACTGAAGATTTGTTGCTGATCAAATCTTAGGATTATCCATTTCTGTTGTACATAGTGTAAGAAA
>JAOTQQ010000032.1:31319791-31333294 GCA_026546715.1 Gallinago undulata | reverse complement strand
CTGTTTTTGCTTTCCTACCTTAATAAAGGCTTAGTGAACCTATTTCGGACTTAAGTTTTTTGTTGGAACTATAACAACCCCAAACGATTACTTTCCAAGTTTGCGAGCTCACAGCCAGAAAGTTAGACTACAGCATTAGTGTTTCCTTTTAAGTCCACTTTGGGACTCTCAAAGTGAGCTGATGTAACATCCTCCTCTATCCCCCTCTTTACCGTAAGCCTCTAACATGCTTCTCACATAAATCACACACAGCGCTCTCCCCTTCTTAGTCCTAATTGCTGCTTCGCAGTAAAACCCGATGGCATGCTGCAAACTGCAATCTGGGGAGTGAACGGTGAGAAACTGCAGTTCCCTGGAGGTGAAGAGTTCAGGTGTGAGCCCACAGAGAACAGCAGCAACAGCATCAAGGCTTTTGTAAATGTATATTGAGAGGCAGCAGGCACATTCTCATTCTATAAAAAGCAAGACCAGAAGACAAGCACCACCAACATCAGCCTAGGAGCCAAGACTCCGGCTGGAGTGCAGTATTTTTTCTACCACAGCTGTTTATCAGAGGTGCAAAAGTTGGATTTCTGTTAAGTCCTTGGAGCACTTTGGTCTGGGAGATGCTGGTAACTTTTCTCTGGGTTAATGGAGATACTTCTGTACCTGCTTAAAGCCTTGAGAGATCTGAAGGCCAGGATACTCATCTCATGGGTGGCAGAAGAATCAGAACCAGACCAAAACTTCCTCAGTGTCTTTGTTCCATCCTAACTTCTCCTTATCAGCACCCCACAGAGCCACCTTCCCCTGTGCAGGGCAGAGTAGGATTTACCTGAACTTTTCCTTAACCTCAGCCTAGAATTAAGTGGATCACTTCCTGCAGCTTCCACCCTTCCCACAGACATGTTTCTATGTATCCTGATCTTCACCCTCTTCCTTTACTGAACCACCACCCTTCGGGGGGAGCGTTCAAAAGAAAGGTGTGATGAATGGGGAACACCAGCACGTCCTTCTGGCACCGCAGAAATCAGCCGTGATGTGCTGTGGTATTTGACTGTAGGTTGTGCCCTGCTCTGGAAACCTTCACTGTTTTCCTGTAAGCAATTCTGAAAAACCCTTGGGAAACAAAAAAGCAGCAGCAGTCACACCTCTCACAGAAAAACAAACTCAAAAAAAAACAAACCGAAAAAAGCACACCTCTGTATAACATCCCTGTTATGCTATTTCATGTTCTCTGGCTAAGGTGTTGTATCAAACCACTGTCTCTTCCCTTTTCTACTCCTTGAGAAATTTTATACTGCAGGGGCAGTACAATTGCAGGATGAATATTTATGCAGCTTGTCATAAATATGTCTGGAGCCATGAGAGCTCAAATCTGAGCAAATGCATTGTGAAAGACTGGTAAAAATTCTGAGAACCCCACAAATTGAGTATCACTAGCTTTTATCACATATCACACCTGGTCACACTGTTGTTTCCTATAGTTCTCAGCTCCATGGTTGTCATCTGTGTGCAAGAAGCGTTCAACGGTATTTTAACTTGCCTGTCTTTTAAGGGGTGGTCCACAGAGTATTTTCTCTGGCTGAGATACACACCTCCATCATCTACTCTCTAATTCCACATAACAGCTAAAAGCTAACATAAAAACTCCGCAAAGGGCAGGCTAATAAAATCATGCAATGAATCAAGAAAGGAAAATAAAAATTTTTTTTTTGCCTCTTCACTTGTTTACAAATAAGGCACTTAACCTCAGATGTTGGAACAATATTCCCAGAGGGGAAGAACAGCTGGGGTAGTGTTAGAAGTTCAAAGGGACTTCCTCACGCCACTTCTGTGAATAATCCCATTATCTCTGCTATGCAACATGTTGCTTTAACCTGACTATTATTCATCATTTCCACTGTGACATCAGAATTCAGCAGTCATTTCACAACAGCCCGCATAAAAGCGGGCTGCTGTGAAATAAATGTCTACTGCCAGCTCTGGCATGCTTGAACATGACTCTGTTCTCTCCAAGTAGCCCGCTGCAGGACACTTGTGGTGACCTTGCAGGGCACTCATGAGAAGGCCAGTCCAACTGAATGTGGGGCACACTCCGGTGACCAGCATGGTGTAAGACCTGGCAGCTGCAGGTGAGCAAAGGAGACCAATCAAGACATCAAGAAACACGCAAGGGCAGCTGGAAATTGCCAGACCAATGCATCCAGCTGAGAGGTTTCTCTGCCATTGTGTAACTAGCTGGAACTTCTCATCCAAAAAGCAATTACAAGCCACCTTTGCTGTAACTAAATAAAGCATAGGATTTGCTTCGATCAAGACATCTACGTAAAGTATTGAAGAATTACTGAACTGGTTTGGCTCAGTGAAGAACTAACGATAAGGAACCAAGGAAAAACAAATAGCTATCAAATAGCTGAGTATAAAATTAATGTACACTTAAGCAGCAGGGTTACCAACCTACTGAATCAACGAGACAGAGGCAGTTATATTAATTAAAAAATCATTTAAAATAATACCCGGCTTCTTCGGGCTTACCTAATTACAAAGTTAAACATGTCCGTGTAAAACTGACATTTCAGGATTTGGTGATCTAAGTAATTTTGCTGTGCAGAGAAACAGTGCCATTTCAGGACTATGTGATAATTTAGGCTATGATCCAGGGAAAGCTGGATTTTTAAAGTAGCAATGGAGTACTGGCTGCAGGAACGCTGCTGCTGCCACCCCACCTCGTAGCACAACACGGAAATGTCACGCCCCTCCCCAAACTGAAACCGCATCCCAGCAATTCACTACACCTGAGTCAAGTCATACCAAGAATCATGGTGGTTGTTTAACACACGTGGGACACTAAAAGGACGAAGCGTGTTACACAGTTTCTGTCTAAATGTTGTGCAAGCTGCCCAACAGCCAAACTGCTCCCGAGGATTTCACTCTGGGTAACACAGCCAATGCCTGTCTCACAAAGAAAGATGTGCAGAGGCTGGCGATGGTGCTGGCACTTGGGCTCAGCTGGCCAGCACTCTGGGCTAGCAGCATCCCGCTCCCCTGGGTGCCAGCGCTCGAGGACACAAAATAAATATATATAAATAAACTAACAAAATGCTGCCTTCTCCCCCACCAGCTCCAATTTGATTACCTCTCCACTGTCTTTGGTTATTAAAGATAATTCCTGCTCTTCAGTAATGCTAGACCAAAATAGACTGGGGTTTGGAGTAAAAAAGTAGTCAAGAGACTTTCTCCAGGATGTAGTTCTTGTGAACACATTAAACACCTTAGGTATCTAAACTGAATCTAAGTGTTCTTGGGTTTTAATTTGCTTGCTTTTACAAACAAATACATTGCTACCTTGTACTTCTGTGTGAAAACCAGAGTGAAGGGACTAGACTTCATTGCATTGTCCAAATAGAGAAACACCAAAAGCCATGGGGCAGTACACAAAGGACAGAAAATGAAAAATAGCATTTTTGAGAGCTCTGTCACTAGAAGATGGAGCAGGGCTTTGTTGTGTGGCTCTTTTCCAATGCAAACCGTGCAGAAATGGCAGGATGAATTCTGAATGTCTTCACAGCACCTTCACCCTTCAAGGAAGGGAAGGATGGAAGGAGAAGGAAAAATCCAATATGAAAGTTATGATTGTAAAGTAAAATAGTAATTTTTGTTTTTGAAACACAATTTACAGTTTCATCAAGCCTGAAAAATGTTGTTCTGCTGCTCAACATCCCACCTTATTGATACAAAGTTTCCCTTAGAAAAAAGTCAGTATTTGTTGGAGGCACTCATTACCATTACTACATGTGACTTCTCTGTACAAAGAGTACTCTGGATGATGAATATTTCATCATATAAACAGCACTGTAAAAGAAAGCATAGAAATAATAGTGGTGATAAATAAAAAGAAGTTTTATAAATAAATTCTTTTTGATTCTAGATAAACAACAAAGAATACCTAGTACATATATTTTGATATAGCCTTTTTTGGGGAGAGGGGGATTTTAAGGTTTATGGCTTCTGGTACTTGAAATTTTATTTTCTTCTGCTCCTCCTTTGCTTTCCTTGCCCCCCAGATAACTGTAAACATAAATTTCATCAGAGTGCTGTAGCGTTTGATTTCTGTAGAGCACCTACATCCTGGAGCTAGACTTGTGAGAGGGACTAGAGCTATTCACAAAGATATCAGTGGTCCCAAACTGGTGATGGGAAGATGTATCACCTCACATCATGGATAACGCAAGACTGAATTTTTGGTGCTCAGGTCCCTTTCATAACACCTTGTACATGTGCAAGTAGTGATTAGGCCTAAGAAAATGCTGGCTAAATAGATGGCTGAACATACCAAATATTTTCACTTAGCTTAGAAAGAAATAGAGGCTTCCTTACAGCAAGATAGAAAAAATACATATACATGTGACAATGTTTTCTACCAAAACCTTTCAGGGGCTGCCCATCGCTATGTTATGAAATGGAGCCTGTTATTAATTTCAGCCAAGCTGCCAACCACTTCCAGGTAAACTTCAGTTCTGCAGGGCACAGGCCTGCCCCAAACACATTTTAGACTGGATTTCTTGCTTTGGCCCATTAGGCAGAACATTTGTGGGTATTTAGTGACTCCTGAAGTTGAAAACAGAAAATAAACCAGCTTATACAAGTTTAGAATTCATTTAGTTAACTAAATCAGTCAGCTCTTATCTGAGTAGTCATTAGCTCACTAATCTCTACCTAGTGACATAAATTCACACAAGTATTTTTAGAAAAACGTTTGCCTCTCACTGTTGCTGCAATGATTTAAAATTTGACATGGAGTTGCAAGAAGCTCAAATAGTTTATGGCCAACTACATCATGGAAACATTTTTATTTCAACAAAGAAACAAAACAGGATTGTTTTGAACCCACACACCCCCTCGTAACAGGAAAGCAGACCACCAGCTATTATTCATGAATTCATATATCTTGCCAGCACGCGTGCTCCAAATAATGGCAACAAAACAAGGTCCACTGAGTGTGCAAGGATCACGGAGACGCATTCCTGCAGGGGAAGAAGCCCGCTCAGAGCTAGTCTAAACCCGGGCTTACATCCCCATCTTGTGGCAAAAGAGAATGGTTGCAAAGCAGCAAAAGAAAATTTTACTTTATGGCCTGAGGCAACCATGTTTTCACAACCAACCAGCAAGGATGCATAAGGCATGTCCTCTTGGCTCAGTAACTCCTGTCATGCAGTTTCTAGTCTCACATCAGGTCCCCTGCTCCAGATCTCCTGCCATGTCAATAAGAGGGGCCCAAGGAAAATCCCGTCTTGGTCAAAAGGAAAAAAAAAAAAAAGTAAAAATAATTATTTGGTTCTAAAATCTCAGCAAAATTGCATTCCAAAGACTTTCTTTGGGTTGGTGTAGAAAGGTCTCTGTTCCAGCACTGTGCCAACCAGTTTAGGAAATCCGTTTGCTGTACTTTAGGAACAACATCCTCTTCGAAGGCCTGTCTTACCAGAGCTTAATTTAATGGACTGCTGGTAAATTTTGGATCAGGGCTGTAAGTAAAACAGGCGCAAAGAAGCATGGGCTGCTGTGAAGATCAGAACAAGGAACAGATCTGTTTTTCCAGAAGGCACTTTCTTGAGGGACTAGTCCTATGTGTGCATAGCAAAGCTTTCTTGACCAGGGCTTGTGTGCTCAGGCTGTACAGACAACCTTTTTATGAAGTTTGTATATACACTGCTTCTCTCTTAAGCCTGTTTCTAGTTACTGGAGGCTATAGGAAGAACCGACACTGATGATAATGTGGCATTACATTTTCACAGTGCATCAAAAAGCACCCAGTATTATCTTGGAGGTAGACTACTTACTTGGCTCTATCAGTTTGTTGGGTTCTTTTCCTTATCTTTTAGGAAAGTACTTTCTGTCCTTGGCGATGCCAAAGTTCTTTCCCTTTATTTTTTCCTAAGTCTGACTTGTCAGACAGATCTTTAAATGTACCTATCAGTTTGGGAAGAAAAATCTTAGCAGCTACAAAACTGACCAAGAAACCAGCCAAGCATTGCCAGCAGAGCTGTTGGCACACACCACTGCCATGGCACTCTGGAAATTCTCATCTCACTTTGAGCATACGCATCCACTGCATGCATTGTTCATCTCTGAGAGACAGCCATATTTCAGAGTGGTTAATACTTATGGTGGGTGACATATGTGGTCGCACTGACCCAGAGCAGGGAAGTGCAGCGTGTTGTGTCACAAACATTACAGAAAGTTGCATGTTTTACCCAACATCAGCTGCTGGGACATTTTATTAATAACTCAGAAGCAAACAGTTGAAATAGGGAGGCGTGGTTAGGTCAGAGTGCCAAAAATAAAAAAGAATAGCTTAGGTTGGAAAGGACCTTTAAGATCCAACCATTTAAAGACATTTAAGATCCAAGCCCAACCATTAACACTGCCAAGTACACCACTAAACCATGTCCCTCAGCATCACATCTACCCACTTTTTAAATACCTCCAGGGATGGTCACTCAACCAGTTCTCTGGGCAGCCTGTTCCAGTGCTTGCCAATCCCTTCAGTGAAGAAATTTTTCCTAATAACCAACTCAATGTAGCAAGCCTACAGCAGGATAATACTACTTCATTGGGAACTCTGTGACAGCAATGATGAGTGTTGGAAACAGATAAGCAACCTTTATTCCCTTCTTTCTCCCCTATCTCAGCCCCCACATCAGGTTGTGAGTCCACCTCAGCAATTAAACCGCTAAAGATCAACAGCTCTACAAGGAAAGAGAACGGCATTGCCACCCTATCCCACAGTCAACTACGGGGTCCTAAAAATGATCTTTGGTGAAACCTGCACGTGCTTTTAAAACTAGGCAGCAGCTGGCAGGACTGTGGCATCCTTATGTGGGATTCTCATGGGATATGAAGAGTATGGGAGCCTGTGCTGCTGTTGAGACATGCTTCTTGGAATAGGGTAGAGATCATGTTAATATCCCAAGGTCCTCAGAAATTTCAGGATGGAGAAGAGAAGGCTGAAGGGAGACCTTATCTACGTTCAAGACCTGCTTTGCCTGCAGCATAATGATGAACCCTGGTGAAAATCCTTGAATCTGTGATGTGTTTCCAGCTGAATCAAAGAAATATCATTCTGCTGTTTGAGGCACAGGCATAAACTCATTTGCAACAGTATGTTCAGTCCTGCTTTGTGGAAGATAAATTTAAATAAAGGTGCAGAAAAGAACCAGAAGGATCAAATAGGGAGGAGAAACTTCACTTTGGTGTTACAAAATGAATACTGAAAATAAGTATGATAGCTCACTGTCACAACACACAGAGGTGAACAGCAGAGAGAGGAGAGCGCTATAATGTACAGAACATTATCAAAAAGTCAGACTGGCATATGTGGATAGTGAATAGTTTTAGGGTGGAAGTAATAAAAATATTTAAAGCCTAGCACAGTTCTGGGCTAGCTTTTTGGATGGAGGAGTAAAGGCAAGAAATCTAACTAGTTGGAAGCTGGATTATGCAATGAGGGTGCTGATGTAGCTGGAAGGGGCCCTAGGGACCCAGCAGATTTTTCCTGTCCACAGTCCAAGGGGCAGCTCAATAGGGAGAGACACATGACATGGCAACTCAAGGTCACAGTGTTTTACAGGAAGAGAGTTTCTAAATCTAATTTTTTTTTAGTTTGGGACTTTCCCTTTCAGCAAAAGATAACCTATTCATGGGAAGCAGAGACATTCGACAAACATGCTCATTAAGTCAAAAAGCTGTTTTCCACTGAAGAGTAGTTAATCTGGAAATTTTCAAGAAGTCCAAGTGCTAACATCTGCTTGGACTGTAAGCCCCTTAGGCAATAGCCTTATCTCCTTGTTCCTTCAGTGCCAGACCCCCTTGTTGAGACAGACAAATAAAGGATGACCAGGTGAGGGAAGCAGAGAGCCCATCCATCTTCTGCCAGATCAGCTTTCCATGAGCTGTCTGTGAGAGGAGAGGGCAGAGAGAGACCTCAGCACCCTCAAAAAGCAGCCAGGCCAGAGGAGTGAGATGATGTAAACCATATGATGAACCTGACCCATAGAAGACTCAAACAGGACTTAGCAATGCACAAGCTCTTAATGGAATAAAGCTGAATGAAAGTGTAAAATAATAAATAACAATAAATTATTGTTTTCAATAGATCAGCCAAGGGTTCTGTCAGATGAGACAGAAGGCATTTCATGAGCCCAAGGCTACAGTAAAAAGCACGTAAGTGTTTGAAACACAATTCTATTCCAAGAGCAGAAAAAGTGGGATTGAAGAGCCTGTTTTTCAATGATTCCATTACAAAATTGTTCTGTTTAAGAAAAAAAATGCAGTTTTATCCACTGCAGCAGAGCCCCTCTCCTACTCATCCTGCGAGTCACACAAAGCTCTGTATTCCTTATGCATCTGGAAAAACAAATTTTCTTCCTGGAGAAGAAGCATCCTCTAACAGGTGTTCCACATTTTTGCCACCTACAAGTGTCTTGGGAAATGTAGTTCAAGAAGCTTGAGTTAGAACAGAATTCAGCTCAGCTCTTTCATGCATCTTTTTAAAAAGCTTGACTATCAGCATGATGTGCAGGGGGTGCTCAGCCACAGATTTCAGATTCATTTCATGTTCTCATACTGCCCATAGCTCAGGAGTTGTTCCAAGTATGATCCCTAAATTTGGGTTGCAACCCATCTTCTTTGCAATGTTGGCTAGTCAAAAAAAAGCATGCCCATGGGCATATACGCATGGGGTGTGCTTCCTGTTGCTGAAAAAAAAAAAAAAGAAGATTCTTCATGCCTGGGAATTTCTGTGGGAAACAGTGGAGGCAGCAGCTCTTCTCTAATGTGTCCTCACTTGTCAGAGCCTGGCTGAACAAAAAAGGATGTGCACAGATCTGACTCAGATGTGATTGACTGCTCTGATTTACCCTTGATTTCCCCCCCCCCCACCTTCTTTTCGTGCTGTAGCTATCAACTGATTTAGTGTTTGTGCTGGCTCAGAGAAGCTGTAAGGTCATTTTTACTGTATCTCTCCCCCACAGTGCCTAATGATTTGGAGTCACAGCACCCTTGCCTATAAAAGGGAACAAAGCAGTAGGGGTTGCTGCCACTTGCTGTGCCTGCCCTCAGCGGAGACAGGAAAGTCTCCATGCACAGATAATTCTGTTTATGTTTGACAGCCCATAGGAGTATTGAGGGTCATGCAGGCACCAGACAAGGTCAATGGAAATGATAGCTTGGATGCAGATGAAACACAATTGTCACCTTAGAGCACAATTATAAAGCCCACTTTCATTGAACAGTTGTATTTGCCATGACAAGAAAGGAGCACAATCCATGTGAAACATAGTGGAGGAATAGACAGATCCTGCAGCGTCCTTCTGGCGAGACCTCTATATGCTTCATTTGCAACTCCATGTGAAAATATTGGGGCAAGAGCATACTCTGGGAACACCCAAAGCAATGGCCACCCACGCCTCTGGCCCCCCAGAGGTCAACTACTAATGTCCGTCACCACCCAGCACACCACAAAACCACAGGCCGTCAGACAGGAACACAAATGTCCTCCTGACATTCCTACTCAGTGTTAGCAAGGCATCCTTATTGCTGGTGGTATTAGATCAATTTTCAAAGGCAGTGGTGGAACTATGGGGGAGTATGATAGATGTATGTAGCACAACAGCTCTAGCACTTGTGAATGCCAAAATCAGCACCAGAAAGCCAACACAGCGTACAGAGGTGTAGGATAACCAGTACAGGGATGCATCATTGACATGCACTGCTCACTGCAGCACCTCACTGTGCGTTCAGCTCCTTGGGATCTGCCTTGATGAGTCCCCTTAGAGCAAGATCAGGATTCAGAAGAGAAAAAAGCAGAAACAAGGTCACTTTCACGGGTCTCTGTGGCTCATTTCCTGCTCTGACTACTTGCTAATAATCGTTTTCACGCTGGATTACAGAACACGGCACATGTCCTCATCCATCCCACCTCATGGGTTTTCTCAACCCAGTCTCTATTCTCTCTCTACCCAAGCAACCTCTTCCTTTCCTACTATTCAGTGAGGTGGAAAAAAAAGATAATCCCTCTTTCTTATCAGCACAGGGACTCTCGGAGAAAACTTACAGGACATTACCAATGGGCTGAAGACATTTTCACCTGTCCAGGAGTACAAAGAAGGGACGTGGAGTTTGCCTTGTAGCAACCAGGCTGATCTTTGCTGTAAATTGCTTTTTACAGAGGTTAGCAATGGACAAAAACATGCACCCATCGCAGCACTAAAAGCAAACCCTCTCCTGAGGGGCAGGGCTCCAGGGCTCTACCTGCCAGCTCGGGACCGCAGCAAGGAAATCCCCTTTTTCAAGCCACCCTGATTCACAGGCAGCCAAATTAATGGCATGAAGGCTAACGGGTCACCGAAGAATTCCAATTAGATGCATTTGTGATTAATGGCCTGGCAAGACAGCAGCAGTGGGGCTGGAGAAAGGCACTGAGCTGAAAAATACACTGTGTACGCTGATGGGGAGGAAAGGGAGGTGCAGCGTGGGGAAGCAAGGGAGATGAGGTCTCACCAAGCCCAGGAACTACTCAGTGGGAAAATTGCCTCCTGTTGCCTGCAGTGAATGCCCAAATGCTTCAGCAGTGATTAGCAGTGCTGAAATGCTCCACAAGCACTTGTCAATGTTTTAGCCATCATAGGTTAGCCAATTAATTGACTAGTACAAGTAGGATCCCTGACCTTCCTGAGGACTAATGTGCTCATTCACAGCATCCCTGCTGCTCCATCAGACTATTACTACAATTAAGCCAATAGAAGCATCTCAGTTTTTAAGTCAGCTTCATAATTAATATTCAGACGTGGTCCTGAGTGTCTTATAAGCACTTGGACTTTTCTCCTGTTTGCTATTAGTTATGAAGTTATCTAATCTTCAAATCCAGACAAGACTGAAATGTTCTTCAACTGTTTGGTGGGTTTTTTTTTTTGCTTGGATTTGTTTTTTGTTTTTTACTTTTCTGTTGAGCAGATCTTTATACTGCTGTCATTTATTCACTTTCTCATGGCATAAATTTATACAACACCCCCAAATCCTACAGTAAAAGAGCAGTATTTAATCTGCATAGTCAAACACTCAGAAATGAGGAGGAGCTATGAGGGCTGTTCATACAGCTTTAACTTGACTTCAAAGGCAGACACATCATTGTGTGATCATGTCATTAAGGGCTATACAGTATTTTTCTCCAGAGAACCCCATGGTCATTTACCACGAGGAACGTTTCCATTTTTGTTGCTGGGTGTCTGACACTGAGCCTGACATGCACTATTGGGCTGCCTTCTTTGCTGCAGAAGATTCAGTCAGAGGAGCATGAGGGGACAATCCTGCTGTTCATCCCACCCCATCTCAGCTCTTGCACCTAACCACAGGCACCGTTGAACCCAGTTGTTGGTTTCTGCTAGAGTTGGAGATGATTAGGAGCCCCAAAGACACTATATTCCTACAGCTGGTCAAGGAAGGGAAAGAAGTATTTTTCCTGCTTTCCTGCAGGTTTGGTGGGCAGAGGGCCTCTCCCCTTTGTAGACACCAGAGACTCCCCCTGAAAATCCATGTTCCTATCCCAGGGGTCCTTAGCTCTGCAGTATTAGAAACAACTGCTTTGTTCCTGGTACTCCTCATTCTTGTGTTGATGCTGGCCACTTCTGATTATTCTGTTTCTATGCTTTTTTCCAACCCCTTTCAGTTCCCTGGGGCAGAGTAGTGGCTCCGTAAATGCTGAAGAGCAACTGGCAGCAGTGTGGGAAATTGAATTCCTCTTAAAAAATTAGATTATTAAGTGAGACATCCTGTCCCTGAACAACACAAAAAAGGCAAAACAAAATAAAATGTGTTCCTTTTGACAAGAGTTTAAATCCGGAGTGAATGAGGTTGTTGCTTTCCATAATCAAATCCCAGGGGTAGGACTAAGCACTCATTTTGGGATAAAGCTCCCTCTTCACAGACTATATAAGGGGTTATGGCTCTGTAGACCCAAGAGGTACAAAGTTTTATGGTATCTTGGGAGGGGGAAAGAAATTAAAGACTCCATCATGTGCAGATCACCATTAATCTGATCTGTGCAAAGGATGAGGACCTTCTCTTCCCTTGATGCTCAGGCAGCTGTCCAGACTGTGCACAGTGTTATGGTCTCCTATTAAATATGTACACTGTATGGCTAATAAAATCCACAACGGTTTATATCACTTTGCCATTTTAGTTTGGGTCAACCAAACCTTGCCTCTTCATCTGCGTTCCCTTTCCTGGCTTGCTTAGTCTCCAAACAAAGGTTCAGAAGCATTCATAGCTTGTCTCTTGGGGAGGGAAGAAAGGAAATCATATTGTGAAGGCCTTGCAGAGAGGCTGATGCAGTGGGTTGGCAGTAAGGAGAAGGTGATGCTGGTCTCTGAACAAGTTTAAAGACTGACAAGGGCAAGTGAAGAAAATGAAGCAAAGAAATAATATTCCTGGTACTTGTTACCAATTCAGATGGGATGCTGTGGTGGCACACACCTGAGAAAAGGGCCCCAATAGCTTGAAAACAGATCTCATTTCGCTAGTCATCTCTGCTATTATAAGGCAGAACTTGTGTCATGCTATCCTGAAGACAGTAGATGGTGCTATTGATAGCACTATTAACACAAGTTATTCAAGTAACAATACACCTAGATGAACCATATTAAATGCTTACATTTTCCTCATGGTCCTCATGTCAAGGAACCTCAGAACACTTTCAAAAATTGAAACCCCGTGTTTTTGTGTAAGCTCATGTTTGACCTGGGGCAGCTGCTCTTTTGTGTGTCCCCACATACCTGCTCAAGAGCAAAGACAGAAGAAGATAGCAGACTGATGCTAAGTACCAAAGAGCTTTGTTACACCAAGTCTCATTGGGACTTCAAACATAATTTCAGGAAGAAGGATGCAAAGATCCAGGTCAGAATCTGGCAGGGCTAATCTAAATCAGGCTAATCCCTTAGTTTTACAAGGGAGCCCTTAAGAACTTGAGGTCAGGCTGTCATGTCTATAATCTCTTGGGAAGAGCTGTTCTCAAAAGCCAGCACTGATTGCCCTGTTGGCACATGGTAACTGTTCAGCTGCTTTTCGGAATAGGGACTTGTGATCTTAGTCCCATTACAATAATTGACTGTTATTACTCTCAAAGTAGGAAATTAAGCAAAAGCTGTAGCTCCCTGTGGGGCAGAGACTGTGCAAAGACACACCACTCTCCGGAAATAAAGGCAACTCCTCCACCCCAAGAAATGAAATGACATCAGCAGCATCACAAAGTTAAAAACACTCATTTCTGACTTCCAGATCAGTCATAGTTACAGGAACCAGCTAAATGCATTTTCTACCCTGCACAAAGTTGTCATTAGAATCAAAAACCACACATCTCCTAGCAGAGAGGCTAAAGAAGGAATGGGCCAAGATCACAGAATCACAGAATTGTGGTGGTTGGAAGGGACCTCAGAGATCATCGAGTCCAACCACAAAAAAAAAACAAAA
>JAOTQQ010000032.1:31220829-31319691 GCA_026546715.1 Gallinago undulata | reverse complement strand
TGCAGCACTCCAGTCATTTGATTCATCCCACCACGTTTCCGTGATGGCAACTACATCGTAGCTTTCATGCCGCACAAGATACACAGAGAAGTGTCCCCAAGGATGCTGGACTGACATAATCAGCAAGACACTCAGTGTTCTTTGTCTTGTCAAGCTTAGAAGAAAACTTCCAAGGCCCAATAAAACCAAGATTCAAATTTCTGTAGCTGAAAGTGTCAGCATATGTAGGAGAGGCAACTCCTTATCTGATGAAAAGAGGTGCTCAGTACTGAGATGAAGTTTTTCTGCATATCTTACTTCTTCTGTGTTTTAAGATCAGTGTTTCGGGGTTTATACAGCCCTTTTCCAAATGCATCTAAACACACACGTACAGCTTTGCTAAACACACGCCAAGCACGAAAGCATCAGTCTGGTCCAGCTCCTAATCCTCCTTAAAAATCACCACTCTTAGCTGTTCTCTTATTTTCTATCATTTTCCTAGCAGCAATTCTTTAAATTGATCTTTGAATGTGTACAATTTTGTACTCTGTAGATGTCTCGGATAAAATTTAAATATCAGGAGATAAATTTCCATCAATGGGAAATGCTTGAAACACAAAGGCCCATTTCCCAAAGCTTTTAAATATGTGCTTAACTTTGGGCACATGAGTAATGCTATTGACAGCAAAGGGATAATTCATGTGCTTTGCTATACTGCTGCCCAACATATTGGGGACAATATGAATCGCTCAAGTGATATACCTGGGGTTACTCTACATATTTTCTTTAAAATAAGCCTACAGGAGAGATCACACAAGAACACCTTTTAAGCAGGGTAGGGGACCTGATGACAAAGGACAGAGACACACAAAGTCTTCTTCGTCTCAGTCTTTACTGGTAAGACTATCCTTAAGCAATCCAAAGCCCCCCAAGACCAGGGGGAAACTCTGGGGCAAGAAAGACTTATTCTTGGTGGAAGAGGATCAGGTTAGGGAATATTTAAACAAATTGGACCTACATTAATTCCATGGTCTCTGATGGGATGCACCTACAAGTGCTGAGGGAGCTAGCAGGTAGTATTGTGGGGCAACTCTTGTTAATTTTTGTAATGTTGTGGTCCTTGGGGGAGGTTCCAGAGGATGAAGGAAAGGAAGTGCTGAAGGTACTAACAGACAATTTTCTCAAAAATGGTTATTTTTTGCAGAGTTAACCTTTTAGCTATGTCTTCTTTACTATGCCTTCTCCAAAGGTGCCAGTGCTGCTGTGTTTACATTACAATCTAAATGGACAACATTTACATTCACTTTGGATATGGACATGAAATTCAGATTTGAAGCATCTAAAGGAAAGTTACTGCCTAGCACAACAGAGTTGCATCCAATTTCATTTCTCTTTTTACCTTCTGCCTGCAAGGTTACAGGAACACTTTAAAAACACACCTGCTCTTGTGCTAGTCCTTCCTGTTGCCAATTGCACTCAGGGCTGCTCCATAGTTTCCTCTTTAGTCACAAAAGTGGCAAATGCATTTTAAACTTGCAGGAAATGCCACTGAAACTCCTGGAATATTTATGGTTCCTCTAGGGTAGGCTGAGTCACATTAGCACCAAGACACTGGGGAGCCTGAAAAGCTCTTAGAAATATTGTCCTGGTTGGTGAATCGAAGACCAAGTTCTCCAGGTCTGATTAATTGTCTACTTTCTACAGGCCTAGGAGATTTGCTGGTGTACCTGACCATCCAGGCAAGTATTAAACTGATGAAGCTGCCCAGAATCACAGGAGAGAAAGCAAGGAAGGCTACTGTAGAAAAGAACTAAATATTAGTATTTGACAGACTTTAATGACTACACTCAAACTCATCTAAGCCATGTGCTAGTCGTACCCATTCAGTCGAGTCTTCAATTCTAACTTCTTCATGGTTTAGTGGTAGACTTAGTGGTGTTGGATTTACTGTTGGACTTAATGATCTTTAGGGTCTTTTCCAACCTAAATGGTTCTACGATCTATAGTATACTAAGTGCATGCATAAGCTATTAGCATGAGTGCTGAAGTTTGTGGCAAACCTTCCCAAAACCAGAAGTGTTAAACTAGTATCCAGGAAACCCTGCATTAGCAGCATATTACTTGAATCAACATTTCCTTCTCTAAGAATCAAAACTAGGATCTTCTGCAAGCAAAGGGAAAATAAGAAAAGTTGCTAACAGGTGTACAGAAAGGCCAATCACAAGGCAACCATATGAGCAGCCTTAAGGTTGAGCTTCATTTTACCATCGGATATGACACAGTGATATTCCACTACTACTTCAAAGTTGCTCATGATTTTGCTCTACTACAACCACAGATACTAGATACTCTACCTGTATCTGTGGAAACCGTAACTCAGTCATACCCTATGTATGTGACCATCCTGCAAGAAGCACAAGGAGATTGTATTCGGTAAATGTGAATGCTCTTTCTGCTGGCACCGGTGCCATTGGCTTCTTGTTTGGCATCACAAGCGCTGTTGAGACACAAGTCAATAAACTTGGTTTTCTCAGGCGCTAGAGTTTACATGCCAAAGTGTGAGGCATCATTTTAAGCCACTCTTCATTTTACAAGATATTTATAGCTGTGAACACTGCTGAGCACTGACCTCATTTTCCACTTAGTTCAAAAGAGAGGTGAAAATTAGGGACAATTTCTGCCAATTTTTTGGTTTTCTTTTGCATTCTCAGTGATAAAAACAAACCAGAGCAAGAGGAAGGACCAGGCTGAGCCCCACTCAAATCATGATACTTGCAATTAGCGCACAAACATGCTCATTAACCAAATGCATTGTATCCTGACATGGAGCAGCAGCTGAATCACGGCTAAGCAGGGCTAGATAGTGCCTGTGGTTGATGCAGTAGGTGCTTGCGGAGCCAGTCCAGCAAGACAAAACCTGTTTTATAACTCTGCATATCATGAGTTAGTGGTCTGTCCAGAGGAACCTGCCAGGAACTAAGCAAATGTAGCACCACTAAGGCTGGTGATAGGAAACTAGCAAAATTTCTCCTTGGTACAGAGATAACCTCAGTGTTTACACCCAGCCTGGCCCCATTCATTTGTTGTAGAAAGTTTTAACCTAATTTTCAGTTGATCATTTCTATAGAAAGAAGAGTAGGACCAAAGTTTGCTACACTGAATGAAGGAGGATTTAGAAAAACATTACAGAGTATCCATGTTGCCTCTTCACAGAGCATAGATCAGTATTTGACAACATTTAAAGTGTTCTAGGGGGCTTTGCTGTTATGTTCACTATTTTATCATCTCCCAGATACAAATTTCTTAGCTACAGGCGAAAATCCTGGAGGCATAAAAATTAGAAGACAGAGAAATCTTTCTTTTATATGCACGGTCATGAGAATGTAGTATTTTGTGATGATACTTTAAATGTTTGGAGTAGATAGTACTGATGCAAAGTAATTAAATGGAAACCAGTGTAGGAATAGCAAAGATTATTACTTCATATACCTATTGGACATACTTTCCACTGAATCATGAAGTTCATTTCTACACAGCTATTTTATCTCTTCTTATCAGTGTTGATTTATTAAAATTTTTGCCTGCAAGTGCTGTACATCAAACTTAAATCACAGCAGTTTGTACCTCTTCCACAGCCAGGCCAAAATACCAGGTTTGGATGACACTGACCTGCTACAGCTGCTGTCAGGTATTGGCATCATTTGATAGAACAGGCAACACGTGGGAAGCGAGCAAAGCTTCTCTAACCTTTGTGAGCTTTTGCATCAATTACTTCAAAACTTTAGATGCCAAACATTTGAAAAAAAAAATAATAATCAGAAATGAAAGTACTTACACTCCCAACCTACTGCAACCAGTGCCCCGTGACATGGTAGGTAGGAACAAGTCCAGTATAAAAGTGCTTATAATACGCATGCAAGAAGTGGCAGTATTTAATGAAGTGGAAATATTGCCTCAAAGTGCTGCTGGAATAGCACAGCTTTGTTTCTGGGGTGGAGGCAAAATTGAAGCACCACAAAGGTACACTTGTACAAAATTTTAGCAGTTCTTGATATTTTCTGTCTGTAACTCATTTGCCTACGGCTAGAAAGAAGAGTTTTAAAACACTTACTAGCTGTTCATTGTTTTGCTGGACCTGTTGGTTTGGTGGCATTTGCAGTCTGTAGCCAAGTCATGCTTCTTTCAGTAAAAGACCAAGGAAGGAACTTTCATCATATGTAAGATATGCTATTGCTAACATATGTTATCTAGTTCAAATAGAAGAAACAGGACTTCTAAATCCTGCATACCTTGGCATTACAGCTAAATGTTGCCTCAAAATCCTTCTTGGAGCCAGACCTAGAAACTGAAGGGAAGATTTAGGAAAACTGTCTGTAGAAAAACACACTAAATTCTCAAGGAGAAGCAAAGAGATCAGTGATGATCATGAGATGAGGGCTGAGCTCTATTTGTAATGAAAACGTATCTGCTTCAAATTGTAAGATATTAATTTTTCTCTGGGTTGCTCTATCAGAATAAGATATTTTGTGTAGTTTCAAAGGCAGTTCAGATTCAACAGTGGGCAGGCAGTGCTGATAGATGGCTCCTGTGGTATCTATTACGGGGCATCTGTCACATATATCCCTGGGCTGTTTCTTACTGCTGCTGTTTTAAAGATGACAGACATGTTTTCAGAGAGGTTGTCTATTTATATCCCCTAGACACAGCTTCTTTCACTGCTCTGTAGAAGCTTTATCCAAACAGGAAGGATGCCTGTGTAACCTGAAGGATGCTCTCCCCATTGAGATGATGTGTACAGTCATGTCTGCCTGGGAAGGCAGGGGGGTCAAAGCTGAAGTTAGGGCTAATCCATAAATACTGGTCGCAGTTAGCTTAGCTATGCGGGTTTTTTGCCAGAGGCACACGGGACACACATTCACTTACTTAGGCAGAAGCAACACATGAGAAGTAGCACCTATATACTTAATGATTTATAAGCATGTTTTAAGAAATTAACACTACGAGGGAAAGTTCACCAGGGACCTGTCAGGAATGGAGTAAACAGCAGATAGCCTTCCTGGGGCAACAACCCCAGTGTTGACAACATCCCCAGCAGCAAGAGGGGATGTGGGCATGATACATCTAAAGATGAGTGCTCTGCAACATGCCCAGCCACCAGCACAACCCCTCAGTTTTGGTCAAGGCTATTACCCCACTCTGAGGTCTGTGCTGCATGTGCTTTTTGCTCTGGGTCCCAAATATTGTTCCGAACTTGTGTTCAGAACTTCCTGCAGGCTAGTCCACTGCTGGAAAAACACATTATGCAGTCGATGTCTCGCTGCCCGCCAGCTCATCCTGCAGGCACAACAGGACAGACACCTGAGGAGCTGTGGGAAGCCATCGAGAAGACATCCTGGTTTTCAGATGGGCCTTAAGTTGGCACAAACTTAGTTCTGATGTTTTTTGCTGCTGGAAATTTAGAGGGAAAGACAACATGCTCCCCAAGGGAAAAAAAAAAAAAACACAACAAAACCACAAAAAAGACCTTTGGATATCAGTTGAAGTCTTGCCAGTAACCTCAAAAAGACCAGGATTTTGCAGTGATCTGAGACTGTAAATATAAATACAGAGCAAGAGTTTTGGGTCATCCCTCTTGTATCCATTTCTGGTCTTTCCAGGCCCCCCATCTAGCAGAAAGAACTGTATTACAAATTAATCTAAATGCAATTATCTGAGTCCTCAGTTTCAACATAGTGAAGTTCCACAGGGGGAAGATGTTGGGCTTGCTGTTACTTTAGTCCTCCCTAAGATTACTACTTCCATAGTGCAGCTTCACTGCAAAACAGTTATTCTTTATAAGGATTCAGCAAAATGAGAACCTGACTGGGTGTTAAAGCACTGGGATAACTTCATAAATTCACGGCAGGAAATGGCACAGAGGAGACCATCATAGCTTATGCTTTAAGCCCAACAGTAATAACACTAAACAAATAGCAGCTTGTCCCTTTAAAAAAAAAAAAAGCCACATCAACCTGTCAAGACTCACTGAATTTCCTGCTGCTCTCATAGTTTTTCCCTGAAAATATCTGGATACATTTCTGGCCATTTCCCCTCCAACAAGCAGAAGACTCACAGTAAAAGACAGACAGCTTTAGAAACCAGTGTGTTATAGACTGAAAATAGGAGATACTGAAAGAATTGCTAGAGAAACACTTGCCCTTGGAATAAGAACAACTTCTCCTGGTATTGAGTTCT
Organism: Gallinago undulata; assembly: GCA_026546715.1. Taxonomy (NCBI): domain Eukaryota; kingdom Metazoa; phylum Chordata; class Aves; order Charadriiformes; family Scolopacidae; genus Gallinago; species Gallinago undulata. The sequence continues at coordinate 31,313,478 of JAOTQQ010000032.1, read as the reverse complement.
TTACTATTGCTTGCTTTATATGCATAAATCCTCTGGCTGCTTAAACACTGAGACCTTGAGCTCTCATCTCCTCAGGCCTTAGGGCTGCCAGTAGAGCCAGCTATTCTCTGTCACTCAGGTTGGGCATAAAAAGTCCACAAAAGACAAGATCAGGAGCTTCAGCATCCCCACATCATGATGCCTTCACAGAGACAAAAGCCACGCTGGTGTGAACTGAGTATTTCTCCCACTCTCCTATCAGTTTCAAGTGACTATACAGGCTGTGCCATCTCCACAACTAAATTGTTTCTTATCAGCCCAGCTGCCTCAAGCTTCTATTAGCTAGGGCGCTATTGATCATCGCTATCTTTCAGGCACATCTTCAGAGAGACGCTTGAAATTTCAGATGCTCTCTTCCTCCCAAACCAGCTCTGCTTGAACTGACCCCATAAAGTCTGGGATGCTGAATGCCCGTTGGTTTTCACTACAGCAGCACACGTAAAACACCTGGTGAGGAGAAGGCGATGATGAAAAATTAACCTAATGCTCACCCATGGGAATGGGGTTAAAGTGTCATTTGATGGTGATCGGGATCAGCTACACCCCCAAATCCTCTGTTTGGTGTTGTTAGCAACCCAGCATGTGGTAGCTCTGAGATGTATAAGCTGTGGCTTCCTGGCAGAGACCACAGCGTTCAAGTGGGTTGAAAGTGTACATGTTAACCAGGCACAAGGCTGCAGTCGGGCTGGCCGGTAGGACTTGTAGCCTTTACCAAAGCAGAGGGGAAGCAACAGGCCTATGTGGTACGGCCACATGGCCACAGCAGCTTTCTCAGACCCCACGTGTGGCAGGGAAGGAAACCCCCAGGAATCTTCAGAAATCAGAGGGCGCTCAGGGGCCAGGCTCTAGCTCTACTGGCTGTGAAGACCACATCAAGATGTGGAATCAGTCACAGGAAACAGGCAACTCCCTCCTCCCAAAATCACTCCTGAATAGAAACACATGACAAGTGAACAACTAATTAAATCAAGGGTGCTCCAGGGGACGGATCCAGTGCCCTACAGGTAGCACTAACAGCCCTGTTAGCTTCTCACAAATGCTCAGTGACTCCAGTCAGATAACTGCAAGGTGGTCATTCAGGAGGCAGAGACCCTTTACGTCAGGCACTGTATAGCTCGGTGTGAGGGTTGTTTCCCTGCTACCCTACCCTCTCTGGGTCTGTAGTCCCATTCCTTGAAGACTGGAGTGAAAGACAACAGCAAAACAAAATGACTTAAGGCTGGGAGATGAAGAAACAGTCAATAAACTGGGTTCAGTTGACTCTGAACTTCTGGCAAAGATTCAGTTAAGGTAAGCCTCAAAATATAACAGTGTAGTATGTCTAACCTCCCCCAAAACATGCAAAGCTCAGTCTCCCTATCTACAGGGCAGCAGCTGTGAAAGTCAGATTCAGGTCTTAGGTGCACTAGCATATGAAGTTATTCAGAATCAAAGTCAATTCATCAGGCACTATAAAGTGACTGATGGCTTTGTTGCAGTCGATAGCTCTATGTTCATTAACTCCAGCTGATAATCTGGCCCTTGGGGCTTGATTTGGACACAAACTTTTAATCAACTAAACACCAACATGAGAAGCTGCAGATGCATTTGTAGACAGCCCATCGATTAGAACCAGAAGAAAGAGGCGATTCTTTTCCATGTGTTTTTTTTTTTTTTGGTTGATTTGTTGCTTGGTTTGGGGTTTTTTCCCCCCTTAAATCCAATATCAGTCAGGCTCAATATGTCTCTTTAGAACAAGCTACATAAACCAGAGTCCCTGTCCTTAGATATAAAAACAACGCAGTGCAGCTGAGAAGTGTGATGTGTATTATTATTCTCGATACACTGCAGTCTCATTACATTCCAGGGCAGTCATCTGAGTCAACTGCAATGTTGAGAGCATTGGTGATTGCAGTCCAGGGGCTGGCTGAACTAAAAGCCAAATAGGATGCCGGGGAATAGGTAAGTGCAGATTCCCTCTGGCTTTCAGAAGGAAATTAAAGCGCTTCATTTTATTTCCTGGTAAAAATCTCCCTGCTGCTGTGCTCTGGTGCCAGAAATCCCCTTGGAGTTCCCACAGTTCAGGAATTTCTTTAATCTGATCAACTCTTAGGGTCAAGGAGCAAGAGGAGTGATAAGACTTCCAGAGGGGAGTTTAGGGAAGAGGCAAAGTAGAAGTGGGATTAAGCCATAAGAAAATCCATTCTCTACAACCCCTGCCTGTGATCCTAGGAGATGACAGCGTTAACGTAACATCCCACCCAGCCCAGGCAGACGAGAGCAGGGACTTCTTGGGTGAGGTGGTGGTCCCGGGCAGTGCTGGCTGCTGGCCAGCCACCAAGCTGCTCCCATCTTGCAGAAGGACAGTTTGACCCAAAGTCTGACATGCCAGGCAACAGGAGATTGTCTCCAGGGGGCTTCCTGCAACCTTGCCTTCCCTCCACAAAAGTCTTGGCCGCCTCCTTTCCTAGTGATCCAGGTAAGGCTGCCAGTATTAATCACAGGATTGCAGAGATGGCACTGAAGAGTAACCAAAGCGTTACTGCTCAAGAGCAAGCATGGAGCAAGTGGTGCAGATGCTGTGCCTTATTCACGCTTCTGCAGAGGACATGCTGTAAGTGTCCCTACATCACAACATCAGAGTCAGCAAGGTGCCACAGGCAGCACCGAGGCGCATCATGGGTCCATTAGTGATGTTACTGCAGGTTTGGCTGGAAGGTGCCAATGCTTGGGCAGATCGACAGACAAGCATTGATTTACAAGTTCCTCCAGGGAGCAACATTATTTAATGCATTTAACTGGCAGAGGTTCCCTGCTTGTTCTGGCTGCCTAGCAGATGGATACAAAGGCTGTCTCCGCTTACTGGGGACCCAGCCTGGAGGTCTTTGCTCCCTGTTGAGCCCTGTGGGAGGCAAGTAGCTCAGCTTCTGGAAGGAACTGTTTTCTGCAAGGTTATGTCCTTTGAGACATGGAAAACCCTAGTAAAGAACAGGTCTTCTGCAGGTTTTATCGCCAGAAGTGATCCTCCTGGGTCACTGAAACAGTTTGTCTGCCTAATACATGCTAGAGAAACATGTTAACCAGCTTCTGCACCCAGCTGATTGCGCTAGAGCTTAATGGTGCGGCCTGAAACATTTCCAAGTGATTCACTTGGACAAAATTCCCATTTCCAGATTCTGGTACTGACACTATTTGACACTTGCCAGCCAGCATCACCTCACTATGGCCTCCATACATTGCACCCTGGTCCAGGCGATGAGCTGATCAACAGCTGGGTGGTTTTAAAAAAAATAAAATTAACAACCCAAACCATACCTGAGCACTTTCCATATTGAAGGCAACAGGGTTACAATGCTTGAGCTCAGTACAGAAGCTGTGAAGTGTCCTCCAGTGTGACTGCAGTATTTCCTGGCTCCCCTGCAACCAGCACATCCCAGAGAAAAGTGTTCTCTTACACTGGAGGTAACAGAGGCATTTATTCAAGTGACATGGAAGGGAAGACTTTCTCTAAATATGGCAGATAATTAGAAGATTAAGGCGCCTCTTTCTCTCTGATGTTAAGCCCAGTGCTAGGGTGCCTGGATTACCAGCTGAATCCTGCCTACACAGCAAGACCCAAGATTCCCTGTTGCCTGATGTTTTTGGGACAGCCTACAAGTGGTGTCTTGTGGTCTAGACACAAAAGTGGTGTCTAAGTATCTAAGAATCAAAATTGCCTCCGCTGTTACCAGGGTGGCCATTTTGATGGCAAGTTGTACAAGGCAACAGAGTGAGGAAGGACTGTGGTCCTGAGGCTAACCATTGCCTTGCTGGCTCACTGGGCAGAGAGAGCACTACCTGGGGGGGTGGGGTGTTACTGGAGTGAGACGTGAGAATTAAACCGCACGCTAACACATTTGCACTCTTTACCACAAATTCATTGCTCTTGTGAGCAAGAAACCATATGCAAGTGCTACTATCACCACAGCCCACAAAGACCTGTGTGATAGACGCTCCCTTCGGGTTTCAATGCTTTCCTTAGAGGGGTGATCCATTCACAAAATTCTTCAGAAAGGTCATCTCAGGAGGATGGGGAGCTCCGATATTGAGTATACCAGCCCTCAGTGACGGCAGCAGGCCCTCAGAAGGATAAATGCCTTTCCTTTGCTATTCAGTATACTTACAGGACAAGATATTTTGCTGCTTGTAATATGCAAGTTTTACTTTGTGTGACGCTTCCAATTTCCCTGGGCTTGAAACACATTTTAGTCTGTAGTTTGCTGAAACAGTTTATCAAGGAAGATGTAAACTTGGTCATTGTGTAGCTGTATGGATCCAAGGAGGGTCACTCTCTCCAGAAGGGACAATTAGGTTTGCAGTGCAAAAGTCCTGCCAAATACAGCTGTTTTTTCTTGGTTTCTATCAAGGTTTGACAGCTCATTAAAAGTTAGGGGGGAAAAAGATTCCATTTACTTCACTTAGAATCAAAGCCTTATGCTCAAAGAAGAAAAAGTGACTTTCACCCTTCCCAGCTCTTCTATGCTATGCCATAGCTAACAGCAGAGGAGGACCAAATTCTGTGCACAATTATTGCCAACAGTCTTTTTGGGCCTTAAAATTGATTCTTCTGTCAGATATTAATTTGCACTGCAAGAAATGATTTAGTGCTACCTGCAGGTTTAAGGCATATGGCTGCATTGATTATGCTGAAAGTACAATTTTGAGGCAATCTCTGCAGCTTAGAGAGCCAAACCTCAGACTTCCCCTCCCACCCTGTCCCCCCCACCTCTGCAAGGCCAGATCCACTTCAGGCTGTGCATGCCAAAGGCACAGGGTGAGAAAGAGTTAAATATCCATATGGCACCATAGCTGATGCTGCTACCAAGAACTGTTAGGGTGTTTGCATGCAGTGTGTTAGCGTGACATTAAAATCAATGTGTGCTGTGTATACCTGCAGGCAATGTTTAGTCCCTGGGAAACAAGGCAGGCAGAGCTACGATGAGAGCTATGGGACAGAGGATTCAATAATTCAGCTCCATTTAAAAGCGCTACTTATCTTATATGAGGGCTATCCCATATAACATGCCAAGAACATTCAAGTTACCAGAGTGCATTTGCCTTCTTCTATTGAGAGTCTTAATGCAAAAAAAAATAAAAAATTAATCTGCTGACAATGCCTTTATATATATAAAAGCTTTCATATCAATTTCTCTAGTACTCTGCAAGGTTACCCTATTGACCAACATCTGCTTTTTCTAGCTATCAAAACCCAGTCAACATATTTTTCTTCCACTAAAACCAATGCAAACTTAAAGTGAACAATCTACCAGGAGAGTCATATTTCTTTTTGCAGCTATGCCTCTCTTGGCAAGACAAAAAGAGGGAAACAAGAAAATCTCTTGGGTGAAATCCTTGCCTTACAGCATTTTATGTGTCTCCCTGGTGAGTCCAGGCAGTCACACCACTTTGCACTTGCTGGGCTGCCCGGGCTGGTGGGAGCACAGAAACACCTGCCACAGCCTTACCTCTTTGGCCCTTCTTGCCTGTGGATATAACTCTGCCTGTTCTCACTCCTGGTCTGCAAAACAAGAACCACAAACCCAGCCCAGCATCTCAAACCTCCTTACTTCTATATAGAGCATCAAAGACTCTCCCAGAAGCTTCACTGTTTCCTTGCTATGCATTAATAGCACTGTGCACTCTGTAGCATGGTGCCCCATCTCTAGGTCCCTCCTCTCAACCCAGGCTCTCTATCCTCCACTCCCCAGATGCAAGTTTCACAGCTCTTTGAACCAACCTTGAATACAGTAATCACACAAACAAGATCTCAATATCACACCTTACCTGCAGCTCCCCTGATTCTCTCAGCCGTCCTGCAGGATGACCAGTCTTCTCAAGCCATCACCTAAAGCTTTCCCATCTCTCATGAGATGGACCCTTGCTCACTTTGATACCTAGCTCCCTGCTGCAACTCACTAGATTGATATCAACTATCGTTACCCTCTTGCCTCCCATCTCCCACTGGTCACTGGGCTTAACTAATGAACACTTGTGTCCTGCCCTCTGCCTAAACTACTGCCTCCTGAGCTTAATGCACACCACCAACACACCTGGTGTTTGCAAAGGTGGGGAGAGATGGGAGCCTCCTTTCTCATTGTCCTCCCTGTCAAGGTCCAGCTTGTTAAGACCGCTGGTTAGAAACCAGTCTTACAGAAAAGCTGCTCAGAGATTTTTCATCTAAAAGGGTATTTTTTTTTTTTTTAACAAGCTACTGCTCACTTTCATCCATATTGCAGCACTTTGGAAAACATGTTAATCACTTGGTTTTTGAAAGCCAAACTGAACTGTTTTAACAGTGCTGAAATGCCTTTGCAAAATATACTCTGTTCACCTGGAACAGTGTGGAGCATCCCAGGAAAAGGAGCATTTAAACCAGCCCATTTCTTGCCCTATAGACTTTTCTCTTTGCTCTCAGAGCAAAGCTCCATGCTGTGGTGTTCCTCTCAGTTGCACTTGTGTTTTGCACATGTTCTATTCTCAGACAGAGCCATGGAAACCAAACCCATTTTTCCTCCTAGAACCTGGAAAGGTATTTGTTTGTTTTTTTTTTTTTTTTTTTTGGTTTTGATAAGGCATATTACATTTTAAGGATGTTAGCCACAGCAATGAAAGACCCAATTAATTTATTCAAGCAAAACTTGCCAAACAAGTTAAAGAAGTATGAAAGCTCTTCTGGAGCTGTTTCCTGGATGCTTTGCAATGGTAGAAAAGTGTGTGATCAGAGCAGACTGCCAGGAAAGAGCAATATGCACATTGTGCCACTATACGTGCTTGGATGAATAAAAGAGAGAAGAGTGCCCCAGTAGAGGGAGGCTTCAATGTAGTTTTTGCCTTTTTTCACCCAAATTGGAGACAGGATGGACCAGCTGTGCTGAAGCTGGATGTGACCTCCACATGTGTCGCTAGAAAAAATGCTGCAAGCTAGACCATATAGCTCTCTTTTTGTTAGGGGCATGTTCTAAAAAAGCTCCAGCTTCAGTTTCAGCAGAGATTAGGACCATTTAGGGACTGCCCTCAATTTTGTAGGCTCTCTCCATAGTGCTGTCAATTAGTTTGCAGTAGCTTTTCCAGCCTGTATGTGAGCCAGGATAGAAAGAAAACGCACAAAAGAAAGGGGACAGATTTTTTCTCCCTGCAAGCAAAGGAGTGGACGTGATGAGGTGGTTACTGCAGCTCTGTGTCTGTGGGAAGTGTGCCATCTCAGGGAAATATCCAGTGGAGAAAATACGACTGCTTTCCGCTCCACCTGTGCTGCCACGGGGGAATGGGCCAGAGAAGCTGGCTTTGGCTTTGCGAGGACAGAGGGAGATGGGAGAGGTGAGTGGCAGACAGGGAGGAGGCTACTCACCTACATCCACCCCAGGGGGCAGAAGCCACATCCTGGCTGTGTTATTTGCCCTCATTTTGATGATCTCAGGGTATGTCCCCAAAGCACAGGAAGACCGTTGCTACTATCACTCGTGGCAACATCCAAAATGTGAAGAGCACACCAGAGTGAGCGACCGATTGCTTCCCTCTTCCAAACAGCCCTTCAACATCAGCTGAGCCAAGCTGGAAGGGTGAATGAGTTTGGGAGGAGAGAGAGCACCGCTTAAGATGTGTGAGTGAAGGAGCTATAGCCTACCCTATAGGTTAGGGTTCACACCAGGAAGAATTTCCCAGCGGGAAATATATAAGCATGCAGAGCCATGTCAGTAACGGCAAGGGCATAAACCTGTACTAACGAATGTTTTACATCATTAACCAAAATTGGAGCACATATTGCATTTGCATTTGCCTCAGATGTTTTGTAGACTCATCTGATTACGGTGTCCCAACTACACTGCCGTATAGCTCTCTGCTTTCTTAGCAGCATTTTTCCTTTAAATGGCTGCTATACATACAGATGCAGTCACACTGGGCGTGGGGAGACATTTGGATATGGCCCGAGCAAGTGTCAGCACTATTCATTCCCCATTCCTTCCCTGCTGGTGCCAGGAAAATACAGGGAAGCCTGTCTACCAGCCTCTGCCTACAGAGCAGGCGCTCACAGCATCCAAAACCTAGTGGGAGCCCATGCGTTTCAGAAGGGGGAGTAACCCAAAGCGTGGAGCAGGTGTCTCCCCAGAGGTTCTTCCCTTGGCTTATGACTTCCTAAACCTAACCAATTTGCCTCATTAATTAATAGCTCAGTGACTGTCCTTAAAAAAGGAAGAGACACAAAGGTGAGGGAAGAAACATGAGGTTTCCTCCCGAATCCCAGGAGGAGCAGCACTCGCCGATGGCCTCACCTCTGCTGTTTCCCGGGCAGACCTCTTCTCTCCTCCTTCCTGAGCCCGAGACGACGCAGCCCCCGGGGGCTCAGCGCAGATGCGGGGGCTTTGCGGAACCCAGTGGCCGTTGCCCTGCACCAGCCATGTTCCACCGGGCACCCAGGAGCCGGTGGGTGCCGAGCAGTTCTGCTCCAGCCGCCAGGGAATGGTTTCACCAGCCCGTGAGAAACACGTCCCTCACCGCTCGGCTCGCTTATGTCTTTCTGATGTTATATAAGTGGATTTGGAGAAAAAGCCACCGCCATGAGCAGGTTTCTAATTAGGAAAAGAAATAAATAGAATTATGGTATTAAGGCAGAACCTCAGCATGAATGACCCAAATCCCTTCCTTGTGCCACAGTCCACAGCAGGCTATTAGAAAACATTTTTTTTTTTTTTTTTAAAAAGAAGTTAATTCATCCCTAAGATGGCACAGCAAAGGCAAATTCCTTCACAGGCTGGCACCCACTCTCCCAAGCTGCTGATCCCACTTAATGTGAGTCCTGTAAGTGCAAAGGACAACGCTTTGGGAAGCTGGGTGCTCTGCGGTGCAGGCAGCAGTACCCTCACTCTCACAAACACTGCTGAAATACAAGTAGCAGCGGGGCTTACCTTACCATTTCCTAATTTGCTCTGACAACTTTCTGTTGGTCCAAACACACAGGCTGCTATTATTGCTTGGAGTTGCCTACTATGAGGCACCTACTACCATACTGGTACAGGTGTCTCATTAACAGTGGCTTGCTTTCTGGAGATACGAAGCATCCTTAAGTCTCCATGACCTGACCTCAACTGGACATAAAGAGCACTCTACAACTTCTCACAAATGAGGCCATATTTATCTAAATACTCAGGTGCAGATTTAAGACTCTACTTTTTAAAACATTGTGTGGTGAAAATAGCGATTTATAGTTCTCCAAGGAGTAATTTGAAATTTGATGAGGAAATCATAAGTTTTCTACTCACACTACTGCCACCTGCACAGAGTGTTTTGGGTGGCATTTGAATCCCTAAAGGCATGGCGGTCTTTAGCTCGTTAAAGAAGCAAAGCAGATACCTTGGGATGTGGCGCTGCTGCTTGGAGAAAGCTCATGTCCTCAGTAAATCAGATGATGCATAAAGGAGAAGCCAGACTTATTCTTTGTATATAAAAGCACTGTCTCTCTGAAACTGCTGTGTTAGATAACATAAAACCTGTGTCAGATGGAAAAGGCGCACCGGTGATTATTGGTTTGATAGCATGCCAGCTTGTTTTCTGATGGGGTCCTTTTTCTGCTAGGTAAGTCCCCCAGGGGTCGGGGATCTCTAGGATGTTTCCCTACTGCAGGAACACTACAGGGATAAGTAGGAAAGGGAGACCTCAGTTTTCCTGTCTACAAAGAGAGCTTGCCAGCTGCGGCACACACAGCTGAATGAACTCAGCTACCACAGGGAAACCCTCCGCTCCCAGCAGTTTGGGTTTGGGACTAATCTGGGGCAGCCTCTACCACGCAGGAACCTGAACTGTATGACAAGGAATCCAGTAAAGCTCATTAATGAAATATCCTGCATGATTTCCCAAAGCACTGAGCAGTTACTTGAGCCCTAGCAGCCAGCCACAAGACACAAGAACTACAGGAACACAGCAAAGGAAACAACTATATTTGGGGAGAGAGCTCCAGCTTGGGGTGAGCATCCCAGAACGTCTCTGGTAGCAGAGGCACCACGTTATCTCAGGGCCTGTTCTGCTCCTCTCCCCTCACGACAGGATACAGTCTGCTGAGGTGGGGTCCTCATGACCTCTAGTAGCAGACAGACCCACGGAAATACCGTACCTGTAACACCGCCAGGTCGAAATACTTCACTTCCATTGTCCGTTATCTTATGCTCTTTTGTACTATAAGATAAAACTTCACTTCTTTTGGGGGAGGAAAATGCTTCAGGTTACTCTGATCCTGGCTTTGTGCACGGTGTGCCGGAGTTGACAATTTGCTACAACACTGTCACTGCAGGGTTAAAACGTTGCCCTTTCCACCTGGGCTCCTGGGTTGCTGCTGGGTGGATAATGTGTTAATGTGTGTCAGCTGGAAGGGCTGTGAAAAGGCTGAGGGAATTCATGGGGAAGGGGAGAGCAGCAGCTGATGCAGATGTGAAAATGCAATGGCACCAGCACAGAAAGAAGCAGACGGGTCTCTTCTCTGGCAGGGACAGCCTGTGGTGGCTTCCACCACACTGAGCTTTGCAAGGTGCCAGGTCTCAGGCCCGCATTCAGAAAGCCCTTCGTAGCTGCTCTATCTTATAGACATTCATGGATTTAGCCAGAATGGCCAGTGACACTTGAAAGTCCTTTCTTTTCCCATGTGAGCCTACAAACAGAGACCCAGAATAATTAAGACAGTGTTCATTTTATTGTACTCAGCATGGAAACCAGGAGATGTAAAACAGCAAAACATTAAATTCCTAAGGGACTCGACCAGGCGGGTAACATTGCTTTAGTATCGCTGTAAGACTTCTTCACATGCAAACTTCTGTTGGTACGTCTCGAATGAACACCACAGTACACCTGGAAGCCTAATACTAGCTTTACTTCGCACAGTACATCATGTTTAGTCAGTGTAACTATGAAAATAATAAAGCCACAATAACATTAGGTGTCTTCAGAAGCCCCCAGATTGGTTTTCTTCTGCTGCTAACTGATGCATGGCCATCATCATTGTGGTGCTTGCAACAGCCAGGAATTCAAAGTTCACTCACCCTCTCTCCCTTTGACTCTGGGCAGAAACTCCCAACACTTTCCAACGTTCAACTGAGACCTCGACTTCAGACATGATTTTATGTACCATAAACACACATTTTACTGAAATTCCTCAGGACAGTGTCTGAACTTGGGTTTGACATACTTGAAACTATTGATTACAAACAGGCTAAGGGAAGTGTTGTCAGGAGGACCCTCCAGAAGGGTCGCCTGCTGTAGCAGAGCTGCTCAGAAGCATCTGAGATACTTGTATTCTGCAGCAGACAGCTGCTGGAGACTTCACTGGCAGAACTGTCATTTATTTCTATGCCAGAGATCGTCAGTGTAAGCAGAAAGCTAAGAAAAACTTAAGGTCTAGTATTTGGGACTCAGTTGACATGATTCAAGTGTGGATTACCACAAAGCTCAAGAGCCAGCGTGCATCTCCGTACACCCCAGCTACTTCACTTGTTGTTGATAATCTAGACATGGATGTTGGCCAACAGATATTTTTTCACATATGGCTGTGGAAATATTTTTTAGAGACCAGATAAAGAGAAAATCCTTGTTTCTGTATTGCAGAGTGATCTAATCTTGCCTCAAATTGTGGAAAATGCTAAACCTCCAGCATTCAATCAGAAGGGCCAAGGGAAAAAATAGTCTTAGATTGTCTTAGAGTATGAGTAACGCATGAGACCTGCATGCATGTACACCCCTTCTAAACGTGGATACACATGCACACAAGCTTACCTACAGCAAACTTTTTCCTAAAGAAAAAAATATATCCTCTCTGTGTGTTTTGGCTCAGTAATAACATAATTTTCTTCTTTAAAGAAGCCTGAATGATGAAAGATATGTTTCACGTTGCAAAATCTTCTTTGCCAGGATTTGATGCAAAATCCGCATTATAAACTCTGGGATGGAAGAGCTGCTCAGAAAACCACAAAGCAGATAAAATAATAAATCTCAGATTAAAAAGAAAAAAAGATATTAATTTCAGTTTGGCTCAATTCAGCTGTAATACGTAATTCTTTCTTTTAAACACTGACTCAAGAGTGATAATTTAGGCCTCTTAAGAACACATATGAAGAGAACATTGCAGCCATTTTAATGTATAGGACCTGACATTCAGGCCCATGGACCTCCACAACATCCAGTGACTCCAGAGATGTTTGGTAGCTTGCAGCATTTGGATAAGGATCTACGTGCACATCTTTGAAATGACTGAAAATACGAACCACTCATACAGCCATTCCAGAGTCACCAGAAAATAAACCAGCAGAGGTTGACATGTTACAAACACAGGGGTGGAAAGAGGAGGGGAGAGTTTCCTTCAGACTATAGCCCTTAACTTTCTAAGACTGTGGAGCCTGACGATGAGTTGTCTCTCATTCAGAGCAGCCATTTCCATAAGCGGGCTGTGAAAGACTTACTCTGTCCTGATAACTTTTTGCATTCATTTTTAAAAGGTGTAGAAGGATAGACGTGGAACAAGACAATGGAGCTAACAAGCTAATAAAATTTGTACTTTCATACAAACACTGCATATACTGAGCTAAGTTATGAAACACTGGTATGGTAGATTCCATCAAGTTTCCAAACTGAAAACCAGGGGCAGCCAACTTGAATTCTCCAACAGCTTCAACACCAATTTTCACTTGGATTTCCACTTCTGACTTTAACATGTCAACATAGTAATGAAATTCAAGATAAAAGCTAGTGCTATCTATAGAGCATATGTTCAACTTTTCTGAGCCCCTTGAATATACTTCTCCAAACAGTGCATTTTACAAGCTTTTATGTGGTAGTAGTAGTAATAAACTGAGATTGTTTGCCTAATGGTTTTGTTAAATCGTATTTGCATATACCTATACATACTAGCAAAATATACAGCCTTTGGAAATATCAATTTTCCTAAACTCCATAGGACACCAATGATATGAAATACATGTGAGCTCAGAATGGGCAAAACTTAAGCAAAACATTTGCTTTACAGGCATAGGAATGGGAATTCCTTGTGAAGCACCCATATCAACTTCATTTTACTTCTCTTTTGGTCCCTCCCTCCTGACATTTCTCAGCAATTCCTTCTTTTATATACAAAAGGGAGGTTTTCTTCCTCTGAAAAGATGATGATAGATATTCTTCTCCTTGTCCCTCCAGTTCTTTCCCCACTCATTTTTCCAAACCAAGTCAGCAGAAACAAGGCAGGACTTCAGCACTTGTACCCAATGCAACGCAATGCTGGCAAGCAACAACCAAGCACACGCAGACAGTGATGGATGTCACAGCCTCACACAAAGTCCAGGACTATATTGCAAATTGCCTGCAGTGAGGTTCTCCTCCAACTCAGGTTTTGTACTGGCAACATTGAAACATACTTTTTCTCATCTTTCCTAGCAGAAAGCACCTGAAATGAAACTAGAAGTAACTCTTCCATTCTCATTCACTCCTTTTATTAATGGTTCTGGCCATGTCAGTGTTCCCAGGAGATGCAACCAACAGGGAAGAGTTTCCTGACAATTAGCTAGCTTCCCAAAATTTCTCATCTTACAACAAACTGAATTTCAGAGTTACTTCAACTGGCTAGGCTGCGACACAGGTCTTTGTCTTTTTCATATGAATTTACTCTTGGGAATGACAAAGTACTTTCTTTTTTAAAACCTCTTTTTATTAGCCCAAATGAATTGCCTTGGCTCTTAACATTACAACCAATGCAATGTGATTGAGTCATTGGGCAGAGAAAAAAGCAGGGTGGTGGCACACAGATGATCTCCCCCTATCCTCTGCCATAACACTACTCCAAGCACACTTTCATTTTTTGACGCTGATGTGACACTAAGAACAGTCTTTCTTGACTGCTACAAGACCACTCACACACATAATATTTGCTAATTGCTACTCAAAACACGGTTCTATTTTGCTGCTGGTGAAAGATGCATCATCCCTACAAGGATTCACATCATCATCTAGACATTGTACACAGGAGAAAGCATAAATTACAAGTGTTAAACTAGCAGGTTGACTACAATCTGCAAGGCAAAGTGAAAAACCTAAAATATTTTCCATGAGATGCGCTGGTGATTATCAACTTGTTTTTGTGTATTGGTTTTTGGCACGTTATTGCTTGGCTTCAAACACACGCCTGCGGGACTTCTGTGCCCACCAGGCAGCATCACTGACATTGTGTAGTTTGTCCTCGCATGTGTATTTTCCCAAAATACTAAAGCATGGTGCTCTGCTGGCCACTATGGTTTCTCCAGTTATGCCCATGCAGTTGTTCAGATGTGTCCACTTAGTAACTTGCCTGTTGGCATTTTGTGGTATGTATGTACTGGTGAAGTTTTTCCTGGAAGAAAGGTCATTTGGGGTGGGGAGGAGAGGTGTGGGTGGACCAGCAGGTGAAGACTCACAGCTGGAAGCAGCTGCAGGGAACCAGAAGAGATCTCCCATTCCTCACAAAGAAGAGTTAATTCCAGTGCTGGCCCAGCACCCTGCTCATTCACTGCCAAGCCCAGTTTGGTCTCAATAAAGCAACTCATGCCCATCTGCTAGAAATATTTTGCAGAGCTTAAGCTAAAGGATAAAGTTCATAGAAATTGTTGAATGCGCAATAGCCATTTATTCTCCTCTGGAAAAAAAAAAAAGACAATCCATTTATATATCCAGACTGAGCATAGTTGTAAAGGGACAGTTCAGAGTAAGGTGGCTCACAATGCTCCAGCAAGGGGGGACAGCGGAGAGAGGGACACGAGCTGAGCCAAGGGACAACGTTTCACAGGAAGACGGGGGCCGAAGGGAGGTGAAAGGAGCAGCGCAAAGCCTTAGACCTGGACAGGACACAGCAAATACCGCGGACAACTCCGGGAACCTCTTCAGGGCTGAAATGGACACGACGTGGGAAGAGACACTGAACTTGTCAACTAACCTGACCTAATGAGACCGCCAATATTAATCCCACACAAAATTTCACAGGAAACTCACAACTCAGACACTGCTAAGAAAGGGATAGAAGCAGGACTAATAGGAAAAAGGCAGGAGACTTTTCTCTTGGTAGGCACAGGTGGGAACACACGCTCTAATGTGGGATTTCAGAATTAGCAATTCAGCATCAAGTGGGAAATAACATACAGAAATGAAACAAGGATGTGCCATAAAGCCCCCAAATATACACCAGAGGAAAAGTAGCAGTCAATTCAGTACTATGCCTGGGGGCAACACCTTTCATTGAACTAGGTTAAAATACTTTATCTTTCAGTATTTCACCTCTTGGCTAGGGAGAAGTTGCCCCAAAACAGCTGCTTTGCAGTCTTGGCAGTTGATACACTCAAAAAGTCTGGCCTCCTAAATAAAAGGAGACCCCTTCAGGTCTGCTTCACAGAAAAGAAAAAAAAAAAGAAAAAAGATATTAATAATTATTTGCACTGTGTAAACCTGTAAGATTTACAGAGTAAGTTGTAAGAGTAACATCTACAGAGTAAGTCAGATGTGTGGTACTAGAGACGGAAATAAATTATCATCATGATTCATGAAAAATCTTTAATGGAATAAAAATAACCCCTATTTAACTCTAGTACTCTGCAGAATTACAGTATCCAAATCTTCAGTCCTTTGCAGGATTGAAACTGAATTTTCTACAAACTGCAGGAGTCCTCCAGCCTCCCATCATAAACTCTAGTGGACAGAATAAAAAGCTAGTGGGAAATGCATTTTCTGGGTTGAAAAATGTTATTAAGGTGAGAAAAATGACCAACATATATTTGAGACATTATTGTATATCACACTTCTACAAAAACAGTCACTAAGCTACCTTTTATTAGCAGTTTCTACAACTTTTCTAACATTAGAAATACAGCAAAGATTGTCTCAAGATTTCAGTACTTCTGTAGTAAATGTTTCAAGTTAACAATATAATGGTTTATAGCATAGAGAGCATCAGGTAAAACAAAATATGCAAAGGCTAAATAAACGGTATTTCGTTAATGAAAGGCAGCAAGAAAAGCACCAAAATACTGCAAAAAAAAGGTAGAGTTAGCAAAGGATTTAAAAGGAAAAAAAATTAAAAAAAATCAGCGTAACATACTAGACATGTAGGCTCATGTACCCAGACACACAGGATAGCCTGCTCCTATGGGAAAACATTACTGTGCATCTCTAGGGAGAGAAAAAAGATTCACATCACTTTAAAAAGTGATTTAGAGGAGAGGTGCTCAGTGCCGCAGAAGGCCAGGAGCAGGGGTTGTCTAGCCCAGCTGAGAAGCCAGAATGGCTCCCTACTTTTGAAAGCCTTGGCTGGAGCATCACAGTGTGAGCAAGGGCACTGTCCCGCTGGATGCAGACACATCTACTGACGTGCTCTCTTGTGCCTGGCCTGCTTATGCCTTAAGCATGGCTGATGCAGGGGAGGAGAAGCCTGCAGAATACATCCCTCTCTCACTTCCTCTTCTAGCCATCAAAATCCCATTGACTTAACTTTTCCCACTGAGAGCCTTGATCCTCACTCTTTGCCTGGTTCTCCATTTCAGTGGGAGGAGAAGACCTGGCTCTCTGGGGCTCACATAAGAACGGTGTCCCACAGTATCAACAGAGGTGAGACTGCTCAGTGATCAATGATGTCCACAGCCTTTCCACTGACTTGCTTCAGCATGGGTAACTTACACACCAGAATGTTGTCTTGCATTAGGTCTTATTACCTTAGTTTCACCTCACCCAGCTTTCTCCAGCCCACCCCTCTGTGTAAGACCTCTTGATGCACACAAATAACTTCCCGTAGTAACTCTGATAATCTCTCTGCCTTTCGCTTTATCAGAAGGTGCTGCTCTCCCTGCAGCAAGGTGGCAATTTAAATTTGTGCTTTTGCTAAGTGCCTAGCTTTTCATCTGAGAGTAGTCGGAATGGGGGCGTAACGTGGAAACACACCAGCTGTGGCAATAGTAATGGCGTGACGGAGCACGTGGCTACTCAGAAAACAAAGGGGAATAATTTTCCACTGTTGCTGCATCACATCCCCAATAACACAACTGGACAGCAGGACTCAAGACTCGAGGGGAGGAATTCTCTCTTCTACGGCAGACATCTATGCGCCCCTGCAAACCACATCAGTCTAACACAGATGAGGGAGCGGGTCGGACACAGCAATTAGGACGCCTGAAATTTTGCAGCATGGACTGGAACACATTGTGCTGCCTCCCTTTCAGTTTTTTATTTGAGGACGTATCCGAGGAAATGGATTTCCGGGTCTGACTGTTCTGGGCCCGGATCAGTTTCTCGTGTTCCCGTATTTGTCTCTGTAAGTGGTTCTGGATGGCAATTCCCAGAGATTCTGGATCGAGGGAAGCACCGTAAACCTCCCACGTCATGCCCTGCTCGTCCCAAACAACATCCCTGACGTGCTTGGACTGCTTCACCTGCACTTTTGCCTCCATGGCCGGGGTGGGATGCTTTTTGTTTTCCCCCAGGTTTGGCAAGGCCTGAGCTGAAGTGGGAAGAGCCTCTGGGTGAAGCTCACGCTGGGGCTCCTTGGCCTGGAGGCCTTGCTGCTGGGGAGCTGCTGATGCCTCCAAGGGAGGGGGGACAGGTGCAGAGCTCGCACCCAACTCGGGCAGCAGTCCTGCCTGCAGGCTCTGGCCACCAGCCATCTGTGCCTGGCCAGCTTCTCCCTGGCCTCTGCTCTCCTCCTTTTCACCTGCACCCTCCGAGCAAGCCTTTACACAGGCAGCGGCAGGTTGGCTGTTGGCATCGGTCCCTCCTTTAGGATCAAGCACCAATGAGTTTTCATCCTTCGGCTTTACCTCAGACTGACTAGGAATGGCCTCCCCTTGCCTGGCACCCTTATTTTGCACAGGCTTTTGCTCAGAGCTGCCTGGGACCTCCTTCTGCTTGGCTTCACAGAGTGAAGGTAACCGGCTGCTTCCTGCATCATGGACAAGATCTTGCGCATTGTTCTCAGTTCCTGGGACAGCAGCACCAGAAGTGCTTGGTTCACCAGCGCCAGACCCAGACTGTGCTGGAGTTTGATTACTGGAGTCACCTGCAAGCTGCTCAACAGGGACTGGAGTATCCATTGGCAGCCGAGCAGCATCCTTGGCATCATGGGCTGCACAGGTTGGTTCAGCATTACCTACAGATGTCCCCTGGAAGGTAACGGCTGCAGGGGAGAAGGGGAGAACAGGTTTTGCATTATTTGCTGATGCTGGAGGCACCATGTCAGATGGGACCCCAGGCAGTTTGTCAGGCTGGGCTTGGGCTGAAGCAGTCACAGCCATAACATCAGTCGATTTTGGCACGACACCAGGAGAACATGGGGATGTTTGATGTGATGATAAACTGTCAGTAAGTGCAGACTGGCTCAGCCCCACATCTCCTTGGTAAATTATGTGCAGTTCTTCCTTCTCCTCTGGAGGGGGATTCCCTTTTAAGAAGGCAGCAAGGATGCTGGGACTGGTGGAGGCTGATTTGCTCTCCACAGTAGCCACGGCCTGAACCTCAGCATCTCGCCATGTCCTGTTTACTGCTTCCTGAGTTAAAGAACTGCTCTCCGGCTGAACTGTCATTGTACCTGTTTCTCTGAATTTGGAGAGCACATTCTGTATGGGCTGTGGACTCTCATTGCTAGACTGGGCTGGTGGCTCTTGCGGCTGGAGAGGCTGGTGTCTCTCGTGACTGGACTGGGCTGGTGCCTGGCTGCTCTGCACTGTTTCAGTTTTATCTGTGGGATGCAACTGTGTGGTGCCCACAGCCCCACTTTTTGCCTCTGGACTGCTCTGTGGGTCTCTCTCCGGGCCAGCTTTGGTTTGCCTCGCTGGCAAGGCCGACTGACACGCAGCAGAACCAGTTTGTTCTCCTCCCCTGTCTTTCTCCCCTCTTTGCGGAAGGTTTGCCTGAGAAGTACCACAAGACTCCTTACCCTTTAGAGGGTCACCCGGGGAAGAATAATTTAACACCTCAAGTGCTGGCTGATCGTCAGTCCCCTGAGGTTTCAAGGCAGAGTCATCCATTTGTGCCAGGGAGCTCGTTTTCCCCTGGCCACCTTGCACAAACTGTCGGGAGCTCTGGGGGGCTGGCATCATCTCTGGCTCCTGCCCTGCCGAGGGGGTTCCTGCTGCAGCGAGGGCTGGTGCTGCTGGCCGGGAGCAACCAGCAGGCTCTACGGCTGCTGGACACCCATCCACAGCTTTGCTGGCCAGCCCAGGAGGGGTGGCTTCCTGCTGGTTGGCATTGTCCTTGAGGCACCGCTCACACCCCTGCGTGCCGGCGGCTGCCGTGCATCTCACGTCGAATAAGCAAACTCCAGCAGAGCCAGCCGGTGTGCATGGGAAACCATTGCTGGCCTTCTCTCCACTGGGTAGCTGGGTCTGGTGGTTAGCAGGCTGCAGGTCTCCCAGGTGGTCCTCCTCTGCAGACGCTGTGACCAGGGAAAGCTTGGCAGATCTCAGAGGATCTGGTACAGACCCCATGGACTGTCTCCCAGAAGTGGTTTATTTTCAGGTTCTCCTTGGAGTTTTCTTGCCAGGTGGTGGGTACAACAGGGCAGGCTGTTGGTGACAGGCTTCCTGTAAAGCTAATCTGTTAATAAAAGAAACACAGTGTTAGCGGAAGTCAGATTTAAGAAGAAAAAGTACCCCAAAGAGGTTGATTTTACAGCTTGGAGAGAAATACTTGCAGGCAATGGGGAAAGTGAAGCACTTGATTCTGCCTAAAAGTCACATCAAAGACATGGATTTCAAGGATCTCCCAATTCCAAGATCTGGATGGAGAAGACAATACTAGGGACAAAGCCCTGTTCTTGATACATCACTGAAAACATAATGCCATGCCAAGAGAGAGGAAAAAAAAATAAAAAAATATGAAGTGAAAGCAGGGATGAATGGAAAGGGGTGTAGGCTTTGTGTGGAAGTTTGAGGTCACAAATAAACTCACTGTGATAAAATCCTCTAGCAAGACACCTGTGGAAGGAAACGTGCTACCTTGCCTGTTGTGCCTATGGTAGGAAGAGATCCAATTCCTCCAGGATCCTCTCTGTGACCTGAGTGGATCTCATACCTTTGCTGAACACCAGCTCCTCCTCCTCTTCACGGGGAGCCCTTCTGTAACTCCACTACCAACAAGGACGTGCTCACAGGGGACAACAGGTCAATTCAGACTGACATGGATGAGTTATCAGTAAAAGGAATATGGAGGGATGACAACCTGCTGGGTGGTGCAAATAAACCAAGAGAAACTACTGCACCATACAGCACCGGGACTATGCACATACTTACTTTCACATTTAGATCCTCTGAAATAATTACTAGGAAGCCAGCTCAATTAATAATCAGAGGCACGGATGATCTAGAAATCAATTTATGAGCAGGTGGCATGAAACTGGAAGGGGGACATTGCAGCACTGCAGAACAGGAGGGACCTGTGCCTTACCCAGCAAAATACTGGGGAGGGATTTTAAGCAGGTGGAGCAGAGTTTTCCAGGTTGAAATCTGGCCAGGACTGCAGAGAAACCATCCCTTCAAATAGGAGGTTGATCTCCAAATGTGCTTGTTGGCTGGGCTTTCAAAAGGACTTTGCACTGCCCAACTCAGATCCTGCTAGAAGTCAAAAGCTGGATCCACATCAGTGTCAGCAGAGTGGTGGTAGCTAGTGACGAAATCCCACCCCAGTCTTCTTTTAAATTGCAGGCTACCTGTGCTTGTTTGAAAGGCTTTCCCCAGCTTATGCTGCTAGCAAAGCATGGGTATGAGACTTGGGAGAGACCCTGAACATTTAGTTTTTTGTTAACCAGAGGGATAATGCTGGGAAAATTACTGTACCGCTGCATGCCCATGTCTCTGCAGGCACACAGTGAGGTACCCTTTGCTACACTACTTGGGAGATGCTGCTGGAAGGAGCAATTGCTCAGCTGTTTCACACCCTCCCTACCTGCTAGCAAAATCAGCAAAAGCGTTTTCCAGCAAACATCCCTACTCTCCTTCCATCTCTCAGCCTGAAGGGTAGCAGTATAACTTCCTTTCTGTAAAATTAATCCTAAATTTCAGCACTTTAGGGTACTGAAAGAGCAACAGGAGAAAAATGCTACATGAAAGGAAAATCAAAACAAATACAGCTGGCCTATTTTTTCTTAGAAAAGGAAAATGCTGCAACGTATTACTTATTCATTAAGCTTTATGTCTTCCAGATATTAATAATTTATTATTTTTACCCTGCCTCTTTGGGCTCTGTCCAACCACAGACACACGGTCTGCTGGGTTAAGCCAGCCCTGGGAAACTATGATCCTGCCCCTGAAGGATCCCAAGTTTCTTAGCTGCAATCTGTGACGGCAGCCCTGCATCACTCCAAATGGCTTTTCAGCAAGGCTAGGGATTGCTCAGCTTTTTGAGAGGTACTGAGTTTATGTAAACCAGACTGCAGATCTGTGGAAGTTTATGACCGCCTACAAGATGTCTCCACTTCATTTTGTGCTCACTTTCAAGCCAGCCAACCTAGTCCTGAAGGAAAGGAGAGCCGTTCCAAGTTCACACTGTTGTGCTATGTCTGAACGTCTAAATCACTGTGAGGAGAGGAGCAGATGGTTTTGGGCATCTGTTTGTCTAACTTCCATTACTCTCCTTTCCTTTTCCACATATGGATGCAAACCAAGCCAGTGTATACAATTAGGCAGGCCACATTTCTTTCTTTATATCCACAGTTTATTTAAGAACAAGTAACCAAATAACGGAACAAAATCAACCCCCAGTTTTAGGATGAGATGTGCTACTTGGTGAACCATTTCAGAAGAAATAAAGATGGCAGAGCAAAACTGTTTGGCTCTTTGCTATACAAAAACTGGGAAAGGCAATCTGTACACCAGAGCACTGTCTTTGACTCATACCCACTCAATAGAGGAACAATTCCTAATTTTTCAATTAAGTAAATTAATTCCGATCTGAACCCCCACATGAATTCCCCCCAGTCTGTTTAGTGGCTCTTCACCAGCATCACTAGAAGCACGCATTTAAATGACTGCCACATGTGCTAATTAAAAGTGATTCTGCTACTGAGCCCTCAACATATGATGCTGACAGAGGAAATTCTCCTCCCAAAAACCCCGTCCCATGTGAACCCATTCTCTGATGTGAGATAACAGAGCATAATCCACTTTGCTTGGCCCTTGAACATGGGTTGGGAGTTGGGTCACTCATTCTGTTGCTTCGTACAAATCTGAATATGAGAATACATTTTTTATAAAGACTTCGTTGTCAAAATCATGGAATCTATTTTCTTGTTAGACTCTCCACTAAGCCATCCTAATGACAGGAGCCAAAGGCACTGTACTACTCTAAATAAATACAGTAATATTTGGCAATGCTCTGCCTTAAGAATTAATAAAAATCAGAATGAAATATAAGTTTTATGCATGAGAAAAAGTAAGCAAACCCAACTAATTACAGAATTTGAATGGCATTTTTTAGTGTTGGTGTCTTATTTGTGACTATTATATCATTTTTAATATTGGAGTCCTATTATATAGGACTGAAGAACAACACTGGGACCTGTGGGCAACACTATTCAACTGCCAAGGCAGTGAGGATTCAAATCAACAAGCAACACTGACCTAGAAAAAACAGAAATACAAAAAAGCCAAAAAGGCCAAAAACCACATCAAAACAAATCATGATCACTGATTAGTTTTCTAGTGTTGTATTCCTGACCTGGAGCAATCATCCAAAATTATCGTTAATCAGGAGGTGAAATTAGTATCTCCACAAAGGTCAAAATCAATTTTAAGTAAAAAGAACCGATTTTCTACCCAAACATGGTTCTCCTTCACCTTAGTCTTTCAGATCAAATGTATCTGCCTGACTGTGTCAACCTCATCTCAACACAGATTTTTTCTGGACCTTTTGCAACAAGAAGTTTCTAACTTTGACAAAGTCTACATTTGGCTTATATTGTTTGGGAAAGCTCCTGCCCAGCCAGCAGACCTTCATGGACTCTTCTCACTGAGTAGGTCTTCTTTGTGTGCTTTAAAAAAAAAAAATAAAAAAAAAACCCTCAGCCCCCAAACCCCAAACCTCAAGAAGTCTCCAGGCAACTCAATGCTGACAATGTAAATAAAACCCTCCTGTGTTTTTCAGTAACACCCATGCACCAATAAAACAACATTACAAATTTCCCTCTTGCTGCTTACAAGAATGCCAACAAAACCAGAAAGTCCTTATGTTTAATAAAGCAAACCAAGAAATTTCCAGGAAATTCCAGCATAAGGTTCTGCCTCCCATTCCCTTTTGAAAAAAATCTGAAAAAGCACAAATAAGACTGCCAGCATCTCCATCTACCCTCAATTCTAAAAAGAATTTAAAGCAACTAATGACAAACAATTAAAAAGCAGCTCCCAAACTTATCAACGACCTGCTCCCTAATTCTGGATTCTCAACAGCTTTCTGTTCCTTGAGCTCCCTGTCCTTGGAGCCCTCTCTTCACCTTTGTCTCTACAAGTGGAAGAACTGAACATTTATTCTTAACAGTTCTAATCTCAACGTATGATCTCTCAGATCATAACTAACATCACACAACTGCATGCATTAAGATAAACACACAAACATCTGCTGAAGCAGGAATTCAGCCTCCCTTCTCTCCTGATCCTGGTACACTAACTTAGACCGCTGAATATGTAGATCATGAATCACATTTATTTAAATTTTAAACATACACATATACATGCATCCTTCTAATTCTGCACACAGCTTTTTTTTTCCCCAGCTCATTAAGTTGTTGTTCTCTGTAAATGCTGTGACTTCCTCTTTATAGTGTCAAAGAGTGTTCATTGTTCTGTTTGTTTGTGAAAAATTTGCTTCATGTGCTCTTTTCTCCTAATTATCTATGGGACCGAAGACTGGCACTACAAATATAGGACAGCACAAACCGAAGACATATTCATTAAAATACAAAAGAAATTGCCCAGAGAGGTAAGATACAAGATACACACAGCTTCCATCTTTAAGCAGTCTTTGGGATGCTGACAGGAGACAGACTCTTGCACTACAATCACGAGGAAGGAAGAGGAGACAGGGGATGCCCACAGTTACCTTGTACACATGTGGTTCCCACAAGAGACAGGGTTGGCATTTCAAGGAGAAGGTGCACGAAGTCTGACTTCCTACTCCTGCAAACACTGCAGGTACCTGTGCTAGAGACAGAGAGGGAGGTGGAAGGCAGAAGCGACAAGTTCAGCCCCATGGGACCGCAGCACCCTCCATGCAGATGTTATGTAAAGCAGGCAACTGTATGTGGTGGTTTGCTTCTGCCCGACCCCTGCTGATTCACTTCACAGAACTGCTGTAACACCTTAGCAGATACCGTAAAATACCTATTTACTCCCCCACTATTCAGTAAGCCAACAGGACTCTACTCAGCCCAGATGGACAAGAGCCTATTGCTAGACTGTTTTCAGTGCAATAAGGTGTTTTCTATTCACCTTTCCCTTGCTTCTTAATGCTTTTCTGCTGCCTTAAACTACTACTCACCTCAACTCCGCTCATCAGCTGAGCCCATCCATCATGGTATCACATCTGCCTTGAGGACAGAAACAGGGTAAGATGTGACAGATGGTACATGTCTTATTTGTGTATTCACTATCACATTCCCTTAAATGGCTGGTTGGGTCAGTCATATCCCTGCAGAAAGAGAAGGGGACAGACCAGCTCAATGGACTGATGCTCATGATGCTGGAGAGGGTGCTGGGAAGGAGCTGGAATGGGGCAGCCCCTGCAGGGAGCATCCAGCCAGGGACCAAGGATGACAGGAGGAATTTCCCAGGGACTGGAGAGGATGAGGCAGTTTCATGGAGCTCAGGAGCCCCTGGGCTGGCTGCAACCCTGCCCAGCAGGAAGGGCCCACCTACGAGAACTCATACCATACCTGTTTATTTTTATTCATCACTGTATTAAAAATTACATCTAATTTGTGATTTTTTAACTCTAAGTGTGCGAGAGTTTATTTGAAAAGCTTTTCAGTTATTCTTGGGGGTTTTTTTGGGTGGTGTTTGCTTTAGAAAAACATCAGGTCCACTTGAAGTCTCTGGCCAGCTTGAAGTCCTAGCACACACACTTGTGCACCTCAGCAGTCTCCCAGGGACAGATGTGTGGGAATACCTGTAACCGGCTTTTAATAGGCAGGCCCATAACCAGAGACAAATAGAAACCATGTGGTGATCAAGCCTGATTCAGCTTTACTGTCCTGCTGGCAGCAGAATAATTAGTTACCATTCAATTAGAAAGATGTCCATCTAAAAGGAAGTACGACTGCAACTCTGCTCTGAGACGGGATGCTCTAGCCTGTGTCCCATCTGTTCCCTGTGGGCAGTGCCTGTCTCACCCCAGCCTGGAGACAAGCAGCAACCACCACGTTGCTTCTCCAGCTTCAGGCACACGATCACAGAGCCCGACGGGAGCCCACGTGCTGTCAGCAGTGCCACGATGTAACTCTGTGTGCATGTAAACTTCCCTCCTGCTTGCATTTTGCTTTCAATCTCTGCCAACAAGTCACTCTGTCAGAAGAGATCACGTTATCCTCTTCTGTACCCTGATGTGTACAGCAACCGTGGTCACACCGGTGACTCACTCAGAGGTTCCTTAGCACCAAAGCTGGGCTGACTCTTTTTAAGAGGTCACCGTCCTCTGGCCACAGCCAAAAGCAGCACATGCTGTGAAAGTGCTGCAAAAGTGGCTTGGTTTCGTGGGAATAAGGACCACATGGTTATGGATTTATGGGTGTACCCTGGTTTTCCAAAACACTTTCAGGTTTCCAGAAGAAAACTGGGGGTGTTTTGCGCTCCAACACTTTAAAGCAAGGAAAAGCAATATTTAAAAGTGATAGAAAATATAGAGAAGATTGCTAGAAATCAATTTTTGGCAAGGAGACTGAAAATCCTGATTTAAATTAAGAATTGTGGCATCAGCTGTTGCCCTTGAATTTTTGAGCCTTCAAAGCTCATATCCTTCTCACAGATTAAAAGCCTTTTCCAGGGGAAGTTGAGATCCTCACGTAACTGCAGTCTCTAGAATCTCCCAGAAGAGCCCCACACACTGTCAGAGGGGGGTGGCACAGGAAGGAACTGCAGGAGTGCTGGGTGGCACCTTAAATATGCACCCTCTTCACCTCCTTCTCGCCACACCATCCCCTCCTCTACCCGCATCCCTGTCCTGCTCCTCTACTTTCCCACTCAATTTGTGCTCTGCTGTGATCCTGAGCATCCTCCCTGTGGGTAGAGGGGGGTCTTGGGCAGCAGCAGGGGGCTGCAAAGACAGGCTCTCTCTTCACACCCCTCCTTCCCAGTGTTACAGCACGTGTGTTAGTATGAGAATGTCCTCACTGAACACCAGGCTTGCTGCAGAGCAACACCAAGAGCCTGTCAGTCTTTCTCCTCCAAGGTGAAGGGGAAGGGTAAATAGCTTCATGAAAACAGCCAAATCAAACAACAGCTATCTCCATTGGCTGTAACAGTTGCATAAGCTACAGAAATATTCCTACCTCATATCTTTGGCCACCCTAGAGGGAATATGACACATGGATAAAACCCACAGGGGTATATATTTACTTCTTTCCTCCCCCCCCCCCTTTTTTTTTTTTTAAATTGCATGTTATTATGTTTAGCCTCATCATTTATCACGCGTCTTTTTAATTTCAGTATCTGGCACTGGAAGTGAGTTTTAAGGAAACGCAGCCCACCTTCAAGGGCAAGCCACATTTCAGGAGGAACGTCTGCACGCATGCTCCTGACACATGCACATGAGAGGAAACCAGCAGCCTGCTGTCTGCATCAGGCAGGTGACTCCATTTCACATAGCTCACTGCCACATTATTTTTCTTCAGCTTATTATTGGGTAAAACCAAGAAGTGGCGTTTGAGGGATGTGAATAGGAGAGCTATATGGACCTTTCAAACACCACTTTCATGTTTGATGTTGAAAGCAAAAGAGTTGTCCATCATTCAAGTGAGAATTTCACTCCTTATCTATCCCACTATCTTCTTCTGGCTGATAAAAGCATTATAAAATTTAACCCCTCATTAATTCATGTAATGCAACAGAATGCATTTGAATGTTGGCAGCTGACAAACAAAAGCCCTGCTTCTCAGGAGAATAGTTTAACAATAGCCAAAAATAAATACCTTTTTCCTACACGACAATGCCAACCCACTTCTTTATATAGCAGAGTGATTTTCTTTAAGGGTGAAAGCGTAAGGCTGGCTTAGCACCCATGCAGTTCTTGCTTGTGAAGAGCAGCAACCAGGATAGGGAAGTTTATATGGACATCCATCTACTGGGAGCCAGCCCAAGATCAAAAAATCACATTTTATGTGATCGGGAAAACGTAGCTAGTGCTGAGTAGATGTGCTTTGGAAAGGATGGCTCTACAGGACAAAAGGATTTTATCTAAAATGCTTTCAGATCCTCAAAAGCATATTTCCTGAATTTCATGATGATCACTTCCTTAAGAACATTCCCCCAGTGCACTGAATGCAAACACTCATCACAGGGCTGAAACAGCCCCAGTAGCACCCTAGATAATTGGGCCAGATTTGCTACTGAGTAACCATATTATAGGTGCCCAGAAAAGCATATTGTAGCAGCACTCTTTTAACTAACCTTGCAAGCAAGGAAATTTTGCCTTGGAAGAGCCAACAGCAGGAGGAATGTCTTTTGCATAAGGTAAAGTCTAATAATTATGTTTAATTCTCATGCACCATCTGAAAAATTAAGTTCTGCTCATCTATTATATTATTTTAATGAAGATTCTGGGCTCAGTATTAGAGAAGGGAATAGATCTATACATAACTGGCACCTGGCAGAGGACATATCCATTGTATTTCACAGGCGTTATCCTAACGGAAAAGAACTACTCCAAATGGCATGTAATTAGAGAAGAAGGATGCAGAGCCTAACCAGTCATTACTGCAACAGAAATTTGCCGTAGTGTGTGATTAACCTAAGAAAGGCATGATGATGATCTCACCATGTCTGTTCTTGCCTCCTGGCTATCAGAAACACAACTAACATGAATAAAGAGGCTGGCAGCTGAAACAGCTATCACTGTGGCTTTTTTTTTAAAAAAAAGAAAACAAACAGAAAACAACCACCCAAACCAACACAACAGGTAAAAATATCTGGCCTTCTTCCTGCTGCCACCTCAGCAGTTGCTTCCTGTTTCTTCACATTCTCACTTCACTCCGCTGCTGTCTGCCATTGACAACAAGAGCAGTAAAAAGAACAAAATAATATCCTTAGTAAACCACCTCCTGCTAAACACCTTCTTAAAAAACAGAAGAGGAAGCGCTGTGTGCTGGGCCACTTTTTGTCTGATGTATTGA
Organism: Gallinago undulata; assembly: GCA_026546715.1. Classification (NCBI taxonomy): domain Eukaryota; kingdom Metazoa; phylum Chordata; class Aves; order Charadriiformes; family Scolopacidae; genus Gallinago; species Gallinago undulata. Next base: position 31,285,076 of record JAOTQQ010000032.1, on the reverse strand, counting down.
AGCTCTGCAGGAAACCAAACAGCTGCAGGTTGGAAGCCTTCGGTGTTCAGATATAAAAATTGGAGCAATTCAGTGGTATCTCTACAATGCCAGTAAGTGCTCTTTTGAGAGCACTCAAACCTGCACCTCCAGCTATGGGCTCTAACCTGCACACCTCAGTCACACCAGCTTACAATATGACTTCAGTTGGACTGTTACATGAAAAGCTGTCATCTCAGGCTCTTTTCCTTTTCTTTACTTGAGGCTGTATGCTTTATTTTGTTGAACACTGACCCAACTGGAACTGGGATGAACCAGAGACAAGAGCCTCATTTGTTTAACTGGTGAGGTACCACATGTGGGACGTGGGGAAAGGAGGAGATGCTACCCAACCAGGGACAGGACAACACAACCTAAATGTCACCATGCAAAGCCAGGAAAATGACACTTGTCACATTCTGTGGATAGTCAGTGACACCACCATTCTTTATGTCGGGAAATGATGGAACAGACTAACCCTATACACAGCACTGCAGTCACGTGAGGGCTTCCAACCACTTGGTGCTAATGAAGGCAAATGGTAGATAGGGACACGTTGGTAAGATATTGCACTTAAACCACACATATCTTCTTCAGTCTCCCCCCAGAGCTGACAGACAGTGTTGAAAGACACACCTGAAAAACTTCCCAGATGACAGCAGCTTCCACTACAGCAGATGTGATCAGGTAAAATTGAGAGAAACTTATTTCTTCTGGCTCTTGGTTTGAGATAAAGGAGGTAGTGATACCAACTCAGCATTGGTAAAAATCAACTCCCAAACCTCACCTCGCTAACTTTGAATCGTGAAAGTCACCATACAACCAGAGTGCTCTTCAGAACAAAGAGAGATTCTCAAGTCTTCTCCATCCACCACGTGGATGTGCTTGAACAAAGAAACTGCAGTGCTTTCCCTGGGTGAAAAAGCCAACTCAGTCACCAAGTCACTCTCTCAACACCTCCACCTTCCTGCAGCAAAGAAAACCACCAACAGCTGTGCTGTACGATGGCATATTTTAGGAACAACTCGTTATTTACAGTCTTTCCCACAGGTGTCTGATGGAAATAGCTTTTCAGAATTGCCCTTGCAGGCAGCCCAGGGGTGTAAAAATCTCTCGTGCTACCAATCACAGGAACTATCCTCCCTTCAATTGGAATTGTCTCCTAACAATGGCTTATTCAAAACATGTATTTTTATCCTTAGATTCAATGTGCTTCTATCCTTCCCGCCCCAACAAAGGGGACCAAGGTACTCAAATGCTTGCAGCTTTTTATATGTTTTAAATATGGTTTTTCACAGGCTTAAAAAAAATTACATCCTCTGCTTCTGAAGTCTTAAAAAAATCACAATGCTCATAACACAAATCCTTATTTAGTGTCTGAAACTTGGAAAACCCCATCTGTGTCAGAAGCAAACTAAAACCAGAAATACTTCCTCGAGACAGCAAATATTAAAGAGATAGTAATGCAAAATCTGGAAACTTCAATAAAACATGGTGGAAACAGAGACCCAGCATGTCTTATTTTGTAAACCCTTTCAAAGCTAATAACAATATTGGAAGTCAATTACTGGAGTCATCATAAGCCAAAGCTTTGCCTGTTGTGATATGGTACAGCCGTATCAACACCACTGCCTTACCCATACCAGATGTACGGTCCATACCCTGGACCTATAGAAGGGGAGGTCGCATTAGGTTATACCACCTAATGTGATATCCCCACTTCTGTTGAGGGTTGGGATCTTCCAGAGCTAGAGTTCAAGGTTTACACTGAGTTAACATGGGGCATACCTCTTCTCCTCATTTCTTCTGCATTTAAGCATATTTACATTGCCATTTATCAGGTGACTGAAGCAACATGCACTGTGGGGGAGGCACTGGTAAAATACATTAACTTTGACTTGAATTACTGTCCCTCAGTATGATTGCCAAATTGGTTAATGAGTATAATTAGCATTAATTAAAATGATGGCTCAAACAAGATAAATCACATCTGGGTTTAGCAAAGTCTCAGGTTTACTGAAGCTGGCTGCCTTGACCACCTGGCCGAGCCCAAACCACACAGCCCCATGGGGGGCGTGACTGATACTCATTGTGGCAGCCATCCTTCCAGCTCACCTTCACGCGTGGTGAAGCTACAAGCTTCTCAAGCTGCCTGCAGCTGCTTCACAAGACAAAAGCAAAACACGCCCCCAAATATTAAAAAAAAAAAAGAAAAAGAGATGTGACAGCCCCAAGCAACTACTGAGTTTCTTACCCAGCTACTCACATCACGTTGCGTTCCTTTTTACTCCCCTTTGGAGCAGTTTTAGCTGCCCTTGCTCAAGCTGCCAGCATATTGAACCTGCAAATCTTAGAAGTGAGCTAAGGTCAGGCTGTACCTTGCTGGAGCACAGCTGTGAGCGAGCGGGGCTGCACAATAGCTTTGTCCTTGTTTCTAAGTCAGCTGGAGTGGAAGTTGGCAGGGTGTGAAAAAGGATCATTCACAGCTTAGGGCTTAATTACCACACTCACACTGAACATAGACGCCTCACACACAGAGGCATACTTGAAGGAGTGAGAAAACACATGGCAACCTTGAGCCAGTATGAAAATCCAGACAAAATGGTTTATTTCCACACAGAACCTTCTCAAAGATAAGCACCAGGTACTTCAACCAGTCACCTGGCAGCTGTGGATGCACATGGTAGGCTTCCCACCACAGATTATTTTTATTGTCATACTATTTATGGATACAGTTTTTATTACCACAAAGTATGTATACATACATGATTGCAGATAGACATACACGTAAAATCTGATATACGCTAACATAAAGATAGTCATCTAGCCTAATCCTGGTGATTAAAACTAGGGCTGAAATCAAATAAGTTTGATTCTCAAAAGTGCTGAATAATCAGAAATACCAGTAAAGCCTGTGGGAGTCAAGAGTTGCTTGGCATTTTTGAAAATACCACCTCTTTTTATCTTCTCCTTCCTGTTCTTCTCCAAGAAATGCCAGAAGGCCCTAACATATTCTGCCATTTTGCTGGGTGCTACAGCAGAGAGATGCTAAACAATCATCGCTTAAGCAAGCAAGATACAGAGCAGAGGAAGGAACCGGTATTTTGCCTCTTCTTTAGAAGATAAATGTTACTTTAGTTAGCTTTAGAAGCTAACTTTTTCTGCCTCTTCTTTAGAGGCTAACACAGCTGAAGGTCACAGAAAAAAAAACTATGCAACAATCAGTGTCTAATGCCAGTGATTTAACTGCAGAACACCTTTCTCCTACATCTCATCATCTACTACTAAACACTCTTTGCAATCATGAGTGTAGGAATCTGGCTTTAGAGATCAACCTCTGAACCATTACCAAAAAATATTCCTAGGGCTGTCTCCCCTTGCTGGATTACTGCCATACAGCAAGTCCTGAATCTATAAAGAGGGGAAGCAGACTTGTGTTAAAGCACAAGCTAGAAAACCAAAGAGGTGCACAGAACATGCTGCTGCCAGCATTTGTGAAGAAAAAAGCCACACAAAACCCCAGAAGCACCACCTTAACACTGAACAAGCAAAGGACGTTACTGACTTAGGAAAGCCACACACTCAGGAAGCACTCACAACCACTGCAGATCTGTAATTGTTCATACAAGGAGGTAAGCGCTTTTGGAAAAGGTTCTGTTAATGCTCTTGTTCTTCAGAAAGCTCAAGCAGGACGTGGGATCAGGTGAGGCATGAATGCTTGACAACAGAGAGGAGGACATTCAGCATGAACAGGGCAGCAGGCAATGGGATCCTGAGCAAGTGACTGCACTCAATTACCTCTTTTTCTTCTTACAAGTGAGCTGCTTCCTTTGCAGAGAGCAAGGCTGGCAATTTGTTCTGAATGACCCTTCCCATAAACCTGTAGCCTGCTTGAGCAAGGGGGACTCAGAGCAGACCAAGAATGAATGGAAGGAGTCTGTGGACAGAGGGGCAGATGGGGTCAGAAGATCAAGTCCAGGCTATAGAGATAGGAAACTAAGAGCAATTTATCAACTCTTCCTTGTATAACCATATTATCAAAAACTCAGGCTCCACTTCAGGACACTTGGCTGTCACTAAGGTGAAGAGCCTACACATTCCCCTCCATCCCTACTCAGCTGCTCCAGGTCAGCACAGTCCAGGCAATCACTATAGCTTGATCCTCACCATCTCAGCTCCATTCTCTCTGCTCCCCAACCTATTTATTAACAACTCTAAGCCCCAGGTGTGGGCAGCCACAGGAAAACTGTTGGGTTTGTTCTACTCCAAGTCAACAGAAGAAAACCATTTTTTGCAAATGCAGACTGCCACAGGAGGTGGCTCAAAAGTGACAGATGTTTGGTTAGCACTACAGATGGTCTGGAAAATCCCCTGTCACCACTTCAAAACTCTCACCCCTTTTTATTTTTTTTTTTTCTCAGGAGGACAGAAAACCATGTTCTTTTTCCATAGCATGTGGAGGCTTGGCCCTTTAAGGGAAAAGCCGCAACCCCTGGAAATTCACTACCCTCCTGGTCTTTTCTCTGGGCAGCAACTAGATTGAGTTGCTCAGCTGTTGAATTTCAAGGTGAGTGCGCCTCAATCCTAAGTTTCTCCCACAAAACTAGAGAATGAGGCTAAATGCTGATTCCCAGGAACATCAGCCTTCTCCCATGTGGACTCCATGACTTTATTCCATTTATGAGGCTGACGTATCTCTAAAACATTCTGGCTAGGTAAGAGGGCGGCAGGAGGTAAGAGGAGAAGGGGAGAACCACTCTTTCAGAAAAAAAGAGGATGTACAGGAGAAAGTAAGTTGGTTGGTCCATGATACAGAAATTTGTTGGCCCTCTGCCTCCTGGACGTAGGCTTGAATGCTCTTCCAGCACTGATCCCCCATCTGTCTCTTACTCTGTGCTCCTTGCCAGACCATTTCACAGCTTCATATAGCTCAAGGCCAGGAAATTGTTCATAAGAAATGGATGTTTTTAAATTGTTTTGCACCGTGGCATAGCACCCTTTGAAGGACAATTTTAACACTGCTTAAATATTTGTGATGGTGACCATGAGAACTTGAACATCCTATGCATTGCTCGGTCTTTTTAAGCCTCTGATGGGTACTCTTTCCCATTTCCTGATTATTTTTTATATAATCAGTTAGGTCTTTTTCTTTCAATGGGTGACTAACACTATTCAAAAAAACTGCTCTGACTATAGAGGAAGCATTTTTCTGTGTAGAGAGTCATAAGAAGCAAAAAAGGAAAGCAAATAGACAACTAAAAAATGCATATGTGCAGAAGGGGAAAGCCCATTTTCCTAAAGACTGTCCTCTTTTCAGTCACAGACAGGAAATCCTCTCTCAAGAAATGCAGAATCAGTAATTAAGTGTATGATTAACCATTTCAATGACCAGCAGTGAAGAATTTCAAATCAAGACTAGGTCACTACAGAAGATTTATCCCAGTTAAATTCTGGTCATAGAACTGAGCTCAGCTCAGCAATCCATGGATGAAATTTCACATGCAACTCACAAAGTCAGCCTTCAACAGGGGAAAGGAGGGATGGACGAATATTGCATTAATTCAACGGGTAGTATATGTTTTCATGCACATTTTTTCTTCAAAATGCTCTCCAAAACTAATGAGTCCAACCCAAACCACATTTAACTGTGTCTTTAACTCCACTGTGCAATAGCTTTGTGAGAGCCACCATATGGTCTGCTAGAAAACAGGTACTTTTACACTCCTCAAGATGAGGAGAAGTTGAATCATTAACCACTCAGAAAAAGGTTCAAAGAACCATCAGTAAAGCTGCATAAAAGTTTTCAGAAAACTCCTTTCTGCAACCAGACATGGAACTGAGGAGTTCACAACAAGACATATTCAGTGCCTTTTCCTCTGCAAATTTTCTACCACCCTGGTCTTTTTTAAACTCTATGCTAGCAAGCCACTGCAACAAACCATTGCATAGAAAACTTTGGGCTTGAAATCTTCTGCACAGAACACTGCATCCATACAAAACACATTGGAGATGAACTCTGGATTTGCAAAAGCCTCTGGTACAATTAAATTTTTAGCTCCTGGGAGTTAAAGTCTTGCCACAATGTTTATTGTGGCAGCATTACTCTGTACAAGCCAGGTGTATTTCAGGACCATCAGTAAAGACTATAGAGGACAAGGATTTTAAAGGGCATGCTACTGGCTGAAGTGCCCCAGCTAAATATTCTGTCCATTCATCTCTACCTCATCTGCCCTAAGTTCATTCTGAATCAGCTGTCAGGTTCAGGATGACTGAAAGGATGACGCTGTTTGGCTTCATAACAGAATGACACCTATGACATTTAGAATAATTTATATCAATTTAATATCTCTGGTTAGATACCTCTGGTAAAAGGCCAAATTTATACCTCGTATAAACTACAGCTACTCCATTAATGGAGTTTACATCAAAGGAATTACAGCCTTTAATCACAGAGTCAAATTTCACCCATCTAATTAAGGCTTTTCTTTTTCCTGAGCAGCACATCAGCTACTGACTCTGGTGTGATTTTACAATAACAGGTGTGGCTTTGATTGCCAACTAGTTGAACTCATGTGATGGTTAAAGACTAATTTGATTGCTGAAGTCAAGACTATAAATCACATTGAAAAAGAAGAAAAGTTTCAACAGAAAAAATATGAGACAAACTGAGGGTGAGTAGGTGGGACTTATTAGTCACTAGAAGGCAGGCTCTGCTACTGGAGAAGCAAAAACACATGGATTGTCTTGAAACATCCATACAGATGGAACTGATGAGTAACAGCAAATAACACTTTACATAGCTTGCTAGTTGGGATCATAGTATTAGAAGTGTAACGTAATTGAAGCTTGCTTTCTTGATAGGTACTTAACAGAACTATTATTAGCTTTGTCCTCCTTTTACTCAATTTTCTTCTAAGGCTTTTTGAGGAGCAGCTCAAACAGACTTTGTGTGGGCTCTTCCCCTGTCATCTGCGTGTTTGGGTTGGCTGCTGATAGGAACGTCTGCTCACATTCCTGCAGGCATGTTGATTTGGGTATAGCAGAGACATACAAATAGCCTACATGTAGGAACCAGCTGAAAAAACCTTATATGCTATATTATTAATACATTCAGTCCACTCATTTTCTCATTACGGAGCAAGTGTGAGTGTTCTCATTGTCCATCTCTTTGGCAAGCCTCCTGCCACTTTCCTGCCTCCTCCAGCATGGAAAACTGTAATTCTAAAATAGGCTATTTTATTATGAAAATATATTTTCCAGGCAATATTCCCCTGAGGCCCTTCATATTAAAAGCATCTTTTGAACTAGATAAATACTGTTCTGCTATTTTCCCAATACCAACTGCATGATAATGGCCAAGCATGGTCTAGCTGGAAGCAACTCCCAGAGCATTTAACACAGAAGCATTTCTGAGGGAAGGCTCTCAGGCCTTATGATAGGATATTATTTGCTTTTATTGCACTGTGAGTGGTGTAAAGCAGCCCCATAACTTTTAAGTTGAGGTGTACCCTGAATCTAGCCAAGAGAGAAAGTCCCCTCTCCTCACCGAAGTGAAGACCATCTCTCTGTTAGTTTCTATGGCAGGAAACTGTTGCCCCCTCCATTTATTAGGCATCAAGCTAATTGAGACCTAAATAATCAATAAAGGCTGGATTAATTCCTAAATTCCAAAAGCACAAGCAGCTAAATTAATGAAGTTAATCCCCCTGTAATAGCCATTTGTTAAAGCTTTCCTCAGCATCTCCTGATGGAGCTTGCTTGACTTCTCAGGAAATGAATGAACCGCTTTTATTCCTCATAGTCGGCAGTGCATCCTGATGCATTTCTAGCATCATGAGCACATGGCCAGAACTGCAAACTGAATTTAGTCCCATGAACCCTATATTCTCTGGCATGAGATGAACAACACACAAATTCTGCACAGTCCTGCCCTGAAGTCAGCAGGTGTAGGTATGGGTCTTCCAAATTTATTCAGCCCTTGGTTGCGGTAGGCCAAAGCACATTTGCAATTAGCAGTGCTCATGCTCATGGCAGAAACAGGATTATTTGAAGGACTGGGCAGCAGGTAGGGTTCCAAAAGCTTGACCACTTCATTCTGCTGTACCATGAACTGGGGTGACCCTTCGAAATATCACTTACTCTTCCTCTGAAAATGTCTTTGGTGCTGCAACTAGGAATTGTCAAATGTAATCACAGCTACATCTGTAATTGGGATATCTGTCCCTACAGACCGTATGGAAACCAGCACATTACTTTTCAGAGTTTTGAAAAGGGGCATCCTATAAGGCTACTGCTTAGCTTGAACAGAAATCTGGGTTCTGATAAACTTATGCAGACCTTCACAGCCTGTTTTGCTGGCTTTTAACAGATATCCCCTAAGTGTTAACCTCAAGGGGATGATTAACATTTTCTTTTAATAAAAAAAAGGAGATGCTGTGGCATGCTGCAATGTTATAAAACTTCCAGCACTTGTGAAATACCAGCCTTTCAGGGTGGAATAATTCTGTCATCTTGTTTCCATACAGCTCTTCTCAGAGTAACATCTTGCTGACAAATATTTTATCACATAAATTCTACCCCTTGCTACACCCCCTAGCATGCTTATTATATTTTATCATTTTCCTAATGACTCATCACTTAAGCTATGTCTTTCAACTGTAAAAAAGTTTTTCATTAAACTGATGCTTCAGAGGAAGGAGTGTGACATTAATGACAGTGACCCTTTAGTTTGTTAAGTTCTAAGGGCTGATTATCCTTCAGCTTTTTCTATCCTGAGGGGTAGCTAACTCCCCAGCGGCCAGACTGCTTCTAGGAGAGCTGACCTGGGAAGATTTATAGGACTTCTACACCTCCCTGCTTTCTGAGGTAGGGACCTGGTGATATCTAGTTCATTCCTTGGTAGACATCCTAAAAGCTGCTCTGAACTGTAGCTCCAGTAGTCTAAGAAAATGGGCACTTGCTAAAATGCAACTGTGCCCTGTCCACATCATCTGCTTTGCTAGAAGATTTCCTATCTCATCTATTACACTGAGTTTCCAGATTTACTCTGCTATTTCACCCTGCTTTTGGAAATACTCCATGGTTGGATGGGGACCTACAGAAGGGGAGGAACTGCTCCCTGAGCCCTTGGCAGCCATGTTGCTTATTGGACTAAGATCACACCAGCAATATGCTGGAGGTAAAGCACCAATCCTTGGCCTTCAACATGTTTTACAATTTCCTTACTAAGCCAAAATAACTGCCCAACGGTAGTAACTCAGTTTCAGTCAGTCTGGCTTTAGGTTAAGGGATTCTGCTCACCCCTAAGCTGAAGAGACACCACATTTCCCTGGTATCAGAGAAACCATGCTCCACCTCTACCAACAGGAACACTTGTCTCTTCCCAAAGAAATGTAAAATCAGATTTAGTAAGCACTCTACTGTTCTTTTCCTTTTCTGTTCCACCCAGGAAGCAAAAAATCCATCCATCTGAAATTTATACCCAACCACATCACTATTTTTGTTTGTTTTGCACACAAATGTTAATGAATTGACTCCTGTTTACACAAATTTAAGGTAACATCAGATCCTTTGTTACTGCATGTTGGAAATTCCCGCTGTTTTCATGATAACACCTTGACTGATTTTCTCAGATTTTCCCATGGAGCAGCAGGTCTAATCTTGCATGTAAAAAGGGGGCCTGGAGCCACTGGAAAATTTCTGAATTAAATCTTGACTGACTTCATTGTCATTGTTGGAGAGAAGCCATTGCTTTTTATAGTATCCTTTTAAGATTAGCCATAATATAGTATAGTATTTGTGGCCTCTGTTTGAATTTGTTGTCTTTTTGCATGGAGAGCAGTAAAAATAACTACATAGCACCCTATTTCATTTCGCCTTTTTTTAACTTCCCTTTAAAAAATTGAGCTTTTTTGTTTGTTTGCACATTAGCATCACTGGGAAAAAGATTTTCACAACTAGAATGCAGTCTAGTCTAGGATCCCAATCACAGTAACGAGTATTTGTCCAACCTTCTCCAAAAGAAACAAAACCCCAAACATATGCACATAGAAAGCCATTGAGTTCTTTGGGACAAAACACCAACTGGTGATAACTCCTTAATGATTGTGAAGAGCTGACAATATTAATTATCATCACTGAGCTACAGCAGAATCTCAAGATACAGGCATCACAGAGAGAATTCAAGCAAACATTGATTACTTTTCAAGATTTTTAGAAACACCGGGACCATTTTGCAGGAAGAAAGGTCAAGAAAGGAAAAAAAAAAAGGCAAATAATAAGATCTGCCTTTCCAAAGCTAAGTGTTTGGTCACTACTTTCTGCTTATGATACTGTTTTTTCAGACAATAAGAATACACCACTAATGATTGCAGGCTCTTTTCAAGCAACTTTTCCTACACTAGTTACTCCAGTGATAATCTATGCTTCAATCGATCATTTATATAGTTGTAGCTAACTGAACTACTGTGGTAGCTTTGTTAGCTCTTACCAGACTTTGCCAGACTACCAACCCCTTGGGGAAACACTGCTTTCCCCCCATTTGTGTCTGCATTAATGTATAGGCACACAAATGAAAGTGCACACATTATTACTACGTAACTACAATCAATCCATAGACAATATGAATTATTTTAAACTTAGCAATGCTGCTGCTTCCAGGATCAGAAGTTCAGCAGACCGCAGTGAAGATTCCCATCTAGCAACGTGTTTCATATCTGTTATATCACAGTTGAGTTTGTTTCCTTAGTAGTGACTGTGAGGGTGGCCCAAGAGGGGGATGAGAAGTATCTCAGCTCAGAATACACGCTTCTTATGATCCTACTCTAAAAAAAAAAACCAAAATCATTTCTCCACTCCCTCAGCAGACTATTTTCATTTCCAGAGCTAGACAAGGATACCTTAGCTTTGAAAATGAATTGTTGTCATTTGCCAAGTGACACAACCTTTGAATTTCAGCTCAGAGCTGGTCTCCACTCTGTTAGATCCAGATACTAATAGTATGCAGAGATACCAATAGCACAGATACTGATAGTTTAGCAAAGTAGTGGAGTATCTGCTTGTGCCCCCCTCAATTAACTCCTTGTCCTTCTAAGAGAACTACTTTCAGAGGGAAGAAAGCAGGCAAGGAAACAAACAAACTCAACTGTTATTACCACATTTTACTTATGTATAATAAATACACTGAAATGAATAGTAAAAGGAATAGGTGTTGCTAAAAACAACTACTACAGATAGAATAGATACAGACTTTTGGTCCTGGATCACTCTAAAAATAACAGAATCTCCCTGAATGTCTGGTTGATCAGCTGTGGTTATAGCTTCCTTACCTGCTGCAGAGCTTTGTAACACAGAATCATAGAGCTGTGTGACAGAGCTGGAGATAGGGGGGGAAAAGAAGAATTCAGTCTGTCCGCTGTGGACATGCCCGTAGCACCCTGATAGAAGCTTTTACAGCAATTCATTGTAATATTTGTGATTGTTGGTATTCTTCCCTCTTAATTATTTTCCCAAAGTACACATGTCCATTGCTGACAGAGGACAAATCAGGGCAAAATGATAGTACGCTGGTTCCTAGTCCTTACTCCACTTTTCCTTTTGCCTCTCTCCCACACACCCTGTATAGAGTTGTGTTTTCCCCCGATTTACTCAGCAGCCTGCTGATACCTCTCCCTTTCAGACCTGCTGCCAATTTACAAATGCAAACTCTTAGCCACAGATTGCAAGAAACAAATCACTCAACTTCAGTAACCGGTACCTACAAATAAACTTTTAATCAGTACAGTTGTCTCTTTCCATAGCCCTGTTACTGTGTTCAAAATCTATGTATATAATAAAACACATGTATGTAGCCCTTTTCTATCTTTACTATTTGCAAAAGTAAACAGTGCTCAGAAATGCTCTCAAAAGCTTTTCCTACTGGAAGGTAATTTAATTTCATTCAGAACATATCCAGAACTTGCTTTTCCCTGTAAATGTTATCAAACTTGGTTTTGTTCTGACTGTTAAGAAGGGGATGTTTTACCTAAATGATCTAATGTACAAGATATATGGGATCGGTTTAGACATCTTGTCACACAGTATGGACACATACAGTTAGGGAACCCAATTTGTACCCAGGGTTAATACAGAAACAATCCTTGGTGACTTTTGTTACATTTCTCACCTTCCATAATAATATCAAGGTACTGCCAGTAACAATGCAACTAATTTTAAATAATTTTGCACAAATAGAACCAGTCCATGACCCTGTGGGACAGGTACAAAAGCTTTATCAGCTATGAAGTCGTTAACATGCTGTTAGATAATATCAGCTCAATCCAGGATTGCTCTTAAATCCTCAAAGGCAACAGCCTCAGCCTAGATCTCACCTCTGCCTTTACCACGGGGGTTATATAGTAAGATGTGATGCGCTACAAGAAGCACAGCCATACAAGTTCCAAAATCCTGCTCTCTGTAGCTGTAAGACTATGAACTGCTTGCTTTTACTCCTACATCAGTGACGATTTCACAAACAAATCAGAGGCAGGATGTTGTTCTTAATATAATCATGTTTTCCTTAGCTTCGCCTGCATCTGATGGAGGGGTTTTATGTTGTTCAAAATAAAGGTGGCATTAACAGTTGTAGGACCCAAATCTGGAAAATTTTACTACTCCAAACATATTTTGTTAATGAAACCCACCTAACTCTAACCTAGTACTTGTTTGACAGTCTTCAACTAACACTAAGTTTGAGACTCACCAAAACACTATCATCTATCTGTCCTGGACTTGTAAGATTAATTAACAGCCACTGTTCTTCACGCTGGGCTGACCCAGGATGGGCATCATGACTCAAGAATGGATAAGTTTTGGGGGGACCAGTCACCCTATGGAAAGATATCCATGCTCTTCTGATTGCAAAAGGAGTTGAAGAGAAGATGCCACCTTGGGAAGAGAAAGAATGTGTTGGGAAAAAAAAGAAAAAAAGAAAAAAAAGAAAAAATAAAAGAGAGAGAAATTAGCCCAGCCTAGGGGAAAGAAGCTAAGTTTGAATGGATGGGGGAAGTTACTTCTTAGGTAATAAAATTTCAAAATTTCATATTGGTGGGGATATACAATTATCTGCATAATAAACAATTCCTAAGATGCTGATACCAGCCTGTAGAAAACCCACCACAATTCTAGAGCTCAATACAGTCAATGTATTCAGTCAGATGTGATTTCTGAGCTCAGTAATGATTTTCAGACTCTAAGGGTACCTCATTCATCCATCACTATTTATACTTAGTGCAGTCTTTTGTATAGACATAATTTTCAGGGATTTGAAGAGAGAAACAAAAATTCCTGTGTGAAATTTCAAGAAAGCTCATTGTCCTGACACTTAAGTCACTACCTGATCAGAATGTACTTTTTCTTAATTTTAACACTTGAACACAGGTCATTCTAAAGGCTGAAACCTGCTACCTTCATTCATGCAAACAAACCTCACTCACAAGAATTGTCACCTTATTTACCTCATGGGATGGTCTGCATGTAGAAGTCTTTAATTTTTGGACCTTTCTTACATCCCACTCCCTCAGTGTACAGTAAGCTCTTTGAGTAAGTTGAGATGATTACAAAAAACACTCCACCTCCCCCCAGAACAACAACAAAAAGTCCACTTCAAAGAACTTTGTTATTTGGTACCATCTCCCACAGCAGATAGCTTTTAAAGTACTGGAAACTTTGACAATATCCTGTCAAAAACAACCCATCTCTGGCTCATACTCTAAGACACTGTGCATTCTAAAGAGAGCTATAAATCCAGGCTTAAGCACACTTCAGAGTAAGTAAAACTCACAAAATTCAAGTTAAAGATTTGCAACATATTGACAATATACGTATCAGCCTAGGCATTATACCCAACAGTGGGTTTTAGGTCTGTAAAACAGGAAAGCAAACCTCTTTCTCTCTCACCAACATTTGGAGACAGAGCCGAACAAAAGCGGTTACGAAACCAATTCACTGTAATGGGCACTTTCAGTTTGCAGTTTGTATATTACTCAGTATAACTTCTCCCCCAGTAAACTTGAAATAATTTTTAAGGTCATCTGGAGCAAATTCTACCAAGAAGAAGACAGTTTTAGCAGGGAGGTGCCAGGAAAAAAACTCAGCTGACTTCAAGGGGGAGAAACAACAGAACTCTATCAGCATTCCCGAGCTGCAGACTCCCTGGAAGTGAAGTGACAGGGGGGTATGGGGGAAAATCCATTTAATATAGGCTGATCAGCAGTTATGCATGTAGGAAGATTAAATTTAAATGCCTCTTGCGGGAGAGGCCACAGCTTCTGAGAAAACCCTGGCTCGCAAAGAAACGCAGGGACTAAGTGATGGAACATAAGTTCCCACCGTGTAGCCGTGGGAAAGAAAAGTTTGTACCGTAGGGTGAATAGACAGGGGAATACTGAGCACGTGTCGTTATCTCCGCACGTGACATTAACGGGAGCCTTCCTGGAATCCACTGTGCGGTGCTGGTGGGCAGTGAGGACAGCAGTGGGGGCTTGGGGAAGAGTGGTGGAGCCATTTCTTCTGGGGAGCATCTGCATTCCAGGAAGAGACCAAAGGAGCCCGGTCTATATATCTCTTCAGAGACAACTTTAAGATGTTATTTAATTACTGCCCTTAAATACTTGAGCAGAGGGAGATGATCTGAAACTAAATAGCTATTTAATCTGACAAACAAAGACATTACCAGAGCCAGTAGCTAGAAGATGAAGTCAGAAAAGTTCAAAGCGGAAAAAAAGATGCAAAGGTTTCACAACGAGATTAACAATTGGAGCCAATTACCCAGGAACACAGTCAATTCCCCACCGTTGGAAGTCATTCAGTCAAGACTGTTTGAAGAGGCTGGTGGGCCTGGCCTCGGACTCACTGGGGAATAGTGTGTGCTTTGTATGATGGAAGAGGTTAGAGTATGGGATCATAGTAATTCCTTATGACTAATAAAGCACCACCAGCAGCATTGTTATCTTCTGAGAGAAACAGAAAGATGAAGGGGAAAAGTATTAACAAAGTCAAGGCCTGTACAGGGCACAAAAAGCAGGCTGATCTGTGGACAAGAGAAGTCACAGGCTGGGAGCCAGCAAGATCATCTGTAGTTTTGTCACCGACTTCAGCAGGAGCAAGAAGCCCGTCAGGGATTTACGGCCACCCCCAACGCCTCAAGCCGAGCTGCCCAAGGCACCTCCAGCAAACGGGCAGCGTGGCTCCAAGGCGGGGGAGCATCACCGGCTGTGCCGTTACCCGCCGGCAGCCCGGGCTGACCACCCCCCAGCACCCCCGAGGGCACCGTTTCAGAAGCCCCCGGGTTTTGGGAGCCACCCGTCCGGGGTACATCGGTACGCACCGCACCTCTGTTTCCCCCCCGCCCCGGGGGAAGCCGCAGGGGCGTGTGTGTGCGGGGCGGGCCGCGGGGAGGCCCCCTCGCCGTGAGCCCCGCGCAGTGGGGCTGGGGGCCCGGGCTGCCCCCCACAGCGGCGGGTGGCCTCCTGGCCGCCTTCCGCGCTGCGACACCGCGGCCGCGGGCCGCCGACACGTTGCCGTGGCAACCGCGCCACTGCTCTGGCGACCGCACCGCGCATCCCATCCCACCCCCCCACCCCGGCCCGGCCAGCCGAGGCGGGGGCACCTTATTTTTTTTATTTTTTTTTAAGTCTTCCGCGCTCCCAGACACGCGGGCGCCCAACCCGCTTCCAAGCGCCAATAAAACCAGCATAGGCTTAGAGAGACCCCCCTGGGGCTAGCCCGGTTCAGCTGCCCCCCGTCCCCGGGGGTCCGCTCGGCTGGCACCTCTCCCCCTTCCCCGGGGAGGGGATCACGGCTCCTCGGGGTGCACTCCCCGGCCGTAGCTCGGCCCACACAGCACCCCCCGGCCCGGGCAAGGCCGGGCGGGGCGAGGTGGCCCCCCTGCCTCGCCCCGGGCACCTGTCCTCTCCCCGGCCCCGCTCCTCTCCGGCGCAGAAAAAACCCGACAACTTGCTGGGGAGATGTGTGGGTGCTCACGACCACCTCTCTCCGTCCCCCGCCCCTTACCTCCTCCGCGGCGGCGCCCAGGGAGCCGCGGACACGCCGCCGCCGCGAGCAGGGATGACCTTGCGGAGAAATTCATCATCCGGGCAGGAAAACAAGCCCTTCCTCGGGGTGTGCAGCCGCGGGAGGAGGGAGGTCGAAGGGAGGGAGGGAGGAAGAGAGGGAGGACTCCGCTGGGGTGGCCCCCTCCCCGCCGCGGGAGGGGGCGATTCGTCTGGGCTACGGAGAGGAGGCAGCGGGAGGCTCGGGCAGACCGGCCCCGGGGCCAACCTCCGCCCGGGGAGCGGAGCCCAGCCCAGCCCAGCCTCGCCGTGCGGAGCGGAGCGGGCGGCGGCGCCTCCCGGCTGCGGGGAAGGGGGGGAGCGGCCGGGCTGGGGCGACGGGCCGGGACCGAGCTCCCCCCGGCGGCCGCAGGGAGAGCGGGGCAGCTCCCGGGGGGCGGCGGAGAGGGCACCGGACAGCTCCTGGAGGGGTGGCAGAAGGGAGAGCACCCCTCGTCGTCGCTTAGCCCCCGCACCCCGCCTTCCGAGCCCTCCCGAAGGCGGAGGGCGCGGGCAGGTACCTGCATCCAGGGAGGCGTTTCCAGCTCACGCCAACCCTTCCTCAGGCCTCGCCTGGCTTTTATAGCCCGGGCGCTGGAGGCTCCTGCCCCATTCCAGGTGCATGGGGACGAGCAGGGGGTCCTTGGGACCCTCCGCAGCTCACCCCCCTTCAGCCCCCCCCACCTCCCTCAGACGCCCCAGCAGTCCGCCAGGGCTCTCTCTGCGTTCCCCCCTCTACCAGCCGGTTCTTTCCAGCTCCTGAAGCAAAACTACACGCCGAGCGCCTTCAGGGCAGAAGAGCCAGAACCGCACATCCGAAATCCACTAATTCCGTCCACCTTTGCTAGTCCTGCGTGTGTCAGCCGGGGAAGCGCGCCTGCAGGTAGCCATCTAGGCACCTACTGAGCCCTTTTGCTTGCGGAGCCGCTCAGGTTTGCGTGTGGAATTGCGGTGTATGCAAATGCGGATGAGGTCTTGTCAGGCTTTCAGTTTGGATTGTTGTTTTTGATAGGCAAATTTGGCTTCCTGTGTGAAGCACTGCCCTCTTTGCCTGCAGCGAGCCATCAAAAAAATAGAGCCAAGCAAAAATATTTGCAGCAAAGGACGTTTTGGGTTAGGACTCATAACTGACTGGAAGTCTTTGCTCTAATTTCGGCTTATTCCCACCGCTGTGGAATTTTATCTCTCTCTGCTGCAATCAGAACAGGAAATGGTTCTGCAGTGCCCAGAGATTCAAGTCAAGTACACATTTTCAACTGGGAAGATTGTTACTCTTCTACCTTCCTTTATGGCTAAATAGGAGCAGGATTTCCAAACTATAGGACGAGCTGCGAGGAGAACTCTGTTGCAGCATGGAAAAGACTGAAGAGGAGGGGGGAAGAACAGTTGACTACAAGACCTGGGAAAATAATTTTTAACTCTAATAATCATAAATATCAATGTGTCACATTTTCTTGATCCATATGAATGGACCTGTATTTTATTCACTGTTCTGCAAAACACCCTCAGGCTCAGTTATTGATCCTAAATCTCTTTGATTCATGGGTTAAGTGATCATAAAAACCATCTTAGATTTCCTGCTGTAGCATATGTAATTTCTTCCCCAACAGTGGCCACTAAGATCAGTGCATATTTATGTAACAGCCATTCCTGACTGTGGCTTTCTGACAATTATTTAACCTTGGAAAATTTAAGAGATATTTTCAGTATTCCCCAACAGTAACCACTATTTCACATGTGCCAAAATCAAATTGTCAGTACTCTTGAGATCCTGAACATGAGAAAACCTCACTGGAGGGAGGGAGAGTGGAGAGAGAATCAAACTTTACCAAGGAAAGCAAAAGATTTGTAGCACTAGTGCAGCCAGGGGTTCCCGGTAACTCCTATTTACTTAATTCTCTTTACGATCTTGCTACTTTTTTTGGTGCTCTAGAGCACCAAATCCTTACCCTGGTCATGTCTGAGTCAGGAGTACAAGGTCAGGTTGGCAAAGTCAGTGTTCAACTCCTCTTCATTATTCTGCTAAATGACCTATTTTTAAAGAAGCATTTCCAAACTTCCTAGAATTAATCCTCTTGCCATTAACATTACTACAGTGAAACTTCCCCTTTTTTTGTTAAAGAAGAAGAAAGGCTGGATGATGCAATTTCCTTTTGTCAGCAATTGTACTTTTATGAAGAGGTAGCCGTAGGCACTTACAGACCTTGCTGCTACAAGGACATCATGGGACCTCAGGGGTTGCTCAGCAAGGGACATTTACAATTAGTGTAGTTTTCCTCAACTCTCCTAAACATAAGATTCCTTATATGGATTCTTAAGAGAGACTTTTTCTCTTGTTGTACCCCCATTAGCCCGAGATACTAAAATCAGCCTTGCCACTCAGTTATCCAGCTAACTCAATTAATTCTGCAAACTAGCCAAGCTTCTCATGTCCTTCAGTGTAGCTTTAACACCCCACTGACAGCTTTTCCTTTCTGTGTCTTTCTGCCCATGTCCAATGAAAAATATTAATGCTACTCCCTTTGACTGCAACCTTCCCTGCCCAAGAAGAAATAAGACAGGTGAGAATCAGACTTGTCTGCAGCTAGCCCTCATGTGGCTCTGAAAGCATTTGCAAAGCAAGGAATTTCAGCTATTTTAGTATTTTTTAGCTAATATTTTCCTCTTCTTTGGGAACCTACTTTGACATTAATTGAAGTGGAAACATGGTGGGAATTTCAAAGACATGTAAGGGAGGTGGTTGACCATCCAGCCTTGAAAGTCACAGCAATAAGTCATATACATGCAGCTGGAAAGGGCACCTTCGGAGCATGTGGAGGATCAGTCCCGGCACCTGCTGGAAAGGAGCAACTGTAATTCTGAGGCAAAAAAAAAAGAGGGGTTGGAAGCTTTGTTTGCTCCAATCCCCTCCATGTCCATGCACTTCCAAACTAGTCCCTGAATGTTTTCCTGATGAGTTCAGATAAAGATTTCCTTCTGTCTGTATGGCATGATTGGGAATCCCCATGCTGCTCTCAGCAGTCATGGCTGAGCACTGGGTCTACTTGTTATCTCCTGATGGACAAAAATAGAGCTGATCACCTATTAAAATAAGAAGTGGCATAATATGTTGACAAGATGTGTAGTTGGCCTAAAATAATGTCGTTTCATTTACTTCAGTAGCATTACGCAAGTTTATGTTGGTGTGGTTTAGGCCTGTTGTTTATTGCACTGCTTCTACCATATTTCTCAATATATCTTCAGTTTTGATGACATTGATACAAAATTTTAATTCTGTACAAGCTTTTTTTTTTATTATGTATCATCTTTCATGTCTTCTCTAGGAAAAGGAGTTATGAATACTTCAAAAACTAAATAAAACTAAAACTTTTCCCAGGTAAAACTCCAGCTGGAGATTGAGCTGAAAACAGCAATGGAAAAGAAACTTGTGACTGCAGTCATTTAACATTTATAGTTTGGTGAGGGCACTTGCACCTTTGCTTCCCATTAATGTGAAAAACAAGTGAATGACTGGATGAACACGTTCATTTTGGACTGGGAACGGAGCCAAAAAAGGTACGAGTCCTCTGGTATGATAGCTGCAGTCAGCAGCTGTGCCATTAAAGACAAATGTATTGAGGAAGAAAACCATACACGAGGTGACGTGATGCCTGTGGTTTTGTGATCATGCACTTTCCGTATAACCAACAGAGCAGAGCAAATATTCATTCCACATGTTACGCAGCATCGCCCTCTCCCTTTACCTCTCACATACCTAATGGTCTGTACTGGGCATCTCACAAATGGATGCGCTGCTCAGCCACAGTAATAACACTCCTGGATCATTAGACTGGGACTGATAACAGTTTATGGCTAGAAAAAATAGGTTCTGTTGGTCATATTTCCTTTAAGAATGTTTCCCTTAAACATTATGGTCTTAATAAAAAGAAAAAAAAAAGGATATATAGAAAACTGCATGGAACAAATAATATACCATTGTGAGTGAACTCACTTTTTCCATTTCACAGTGGTCTTAAAATGCTATGAATTCTTATGCTACTTGCTTTACCTCAGGCAGCTATGCCAAATTTCAGTTGAAAATATGTAAGAATGTGAATTTCTACGGCCTTATGAAAACATCTTTGGCCCTCACTTTGCACGCCCTGACAGTTTTTGCCTCTGACTGTGCTGTGAAAGTCCTCGTGGGGAACTTCAACCACCGCACTATATACAGGAGGGACAACATAGCAGGGCACAGACAATCCTGGAGGTTCTTGGGGTGCATCAACTCCTTCACCATTGGACAGAGGAGCCAATGAGAAGAAGTACTCATTAGGCCTCATGCTCACTATTAAGGAGGGTCTCAATGGGGATGTGAAAGGCAGCCTTGGCTGCAGTGACAATGAGACGGTGGAGTCTGGGATCACAAAGGGAGGGAGGAGTTTAAGAAGCAAGCTCACAGCCCTGGACTTCAGGAGAGCAGAGTTTGGCATCTTCAATGATCTGGCTGGCAGAGTCCCATGGGATAAAGCCCTGGAGGGAAGCGGGGCCCAAGAAAGCTGGCTAATATTCAAGCATCACCTCCTCCGTCCTCAAGAGTGGTCCATCCCAATTAGGAAGAAGAAAGGCAAAATGCCAGGAAGCCTGCATGGATGAACAAAAAGCTCCTGGCCAAATTCAGGCACAAAAAGGAAGCATACAAAGGGAGGAAGCAAGAATGGGTAGCCTGAGAGGAATTGTCAGAGCATCCAGGGGTGAAGTTAAGAAAGCTAAATCCTGACTGAAATTGAATCTGTCTAGGAATGCCAAAGACAACAAGAAGGGCTTCTATGGGTACATAGCTAACAAAAGAAAGACTAGGGAAAATGTGGGCCCATTGTTGAATGAGATGGGGGACCTGGTTACACAAGACATAGAAAAAAGCTGTAAGAATGCTGCCTTAACTTTAGTGTTTATTTGCAAGATCATCCTTCAGAAATACCAGGTCCCAGAGACCAGTGGAGCTCTGGAACAAGGAAGACATAGTGTTGGCAGACAATGATCAGGTTAGAGAATACTATAAGCAGACTGGGCATACACAAATACATGGGCCCTGATGGAGTGCACCCACAACTGGTGGGCAGACAATGAGGTGGATTGAAAAGTGGCTGAACAGCCATGTTCAGAAGGTGGTGATCAGTGGCACAAAGTCTTGTTGTAGGCCAGTGACTAGTGATATATCCCAGGGGTGAAGACTGGGTCCATACTCTTAAACATCCTCATTCATTATCTAGATGCTGGGACAGAGTACACCCTCACCATCTTTGCTGATGACGTGTATCTGAGAGGAGTGGCTGATACACCAGAGGGTCATGCTGCCATCCAGAGGGACCTCAACAGACTGAGAAATGGGCTGACAGGAACCTCAAGCACTTCAGCAAGAGAAAGGGCAAAGCCCTCCACCTGGGGAGGAATAACCCCAAGGCGCTGGTACATGCTGTGCACTGACCAGCTGGAAGGCAGCTTTGCTGTGAGGGTGATTGAGCACCGGCACAGTTGCCCAGAGAGGCTGTGGAATCTCTGTCCCTGGAGATATTAAAACCCCATCTGATTGTGGTCCCAGGGAACCTGCTTTAGGCAGCAATCCTTGAGCAGGGGGGTCAGACAAGATGACTTCCAGAGGTCCCTTCCAATCTATAGTAACCAGTCTGTGATTCTGTGATTCCTTTGGTATGAAAGGAAGCATTTGGTCAATGTGTTATGATACATTTATTTTCACTATTAGTGTCTGTGTAGTACATTTGGGTGTGGTTAATTTCAGATTCAGCTATTTCAGCTTCACACATATTCTATATATTCATTACTGTGATTCTAAATGTGAAACAGGACAGACAAAAAAACAACCTTCTGCCTTCTCAACAAATTAAAACAAACCATTTGATGAGTCAGTAATTTATACTGTTTACCTCCTTTTATGTCAACAAAACTGAGATCTGGAACAACACATAATCATAATGATTATAGACATAACGAGCTGATTTATTACGTACTCACCACATGGTATTCTGGTGCATATTCAACTGTAATGGTGTCAAATAATATGTCTGGAAAGCCTATCTGCTCAGACAACCACTGCCTACTGTGAACAATAAATTAAGCTAATGTGGTATCAGACATTGGGTCTCTGGGTCCAGACCCCTGTCTCTACTTAAACTATATTGACTGTATGCATCAAAAGTCTTTGATATTTTTAGAATTTCAGGAAAAAAGAAAATCAGCCAGGGATTCTTTTAAGGAGCAGTTGTGAGTGCTGAAGGCAAATGTAAATGTAAATTAAATACTCTCCAAATACAGTTCTGTGACGTGTACATTTCACTCTACAGCTTGTACATTTGCACTGTGTTTAAGAACCTGTTTGTTCCAATTGCAAGTCTAGTTCTGCCTACTTCCTTGGCTGTGTAAAGTGTTATTCCAGAGGGGAACATCCTTTGTCAAGGCTACCACAGCTAATTTCATACTTTCACATTTTGTGTCACAAGATGGGAACTTCTCCTCCTGCTACCAAAAGAATCATTCCCTGGACCACTACCAAGGCATTTTATGGGTCACAGTTGCCTTCCTTACAACATGAATTTTTATGCTGATTCATACAACAGGCAAGATGAAAAGCAGATGTAATAGATGCTGCAAAGTGACTAGATAAATGATGAACATGTGTTAGCATGGAGAATAAGTCTGAGAAACACTAAAAAGTGGAGATGAAAAGAACTGAAGAGGAGTAGAGGCTCTTGTTTAAATATAAAGAATACAAAAACCCCAAGAATAACTACATATACCATGGATCAGTCTAGAACCAGATGCCCCCCAAAATTAAAAAAATCTGAAATGAAATCACCTGTCAATATGATCTCTAGACACATAAGTACTGCATTGGAACTGAAAGCCTTGCATTCATTCCAGGCAGCTGATAAAATAAAAAAATCAGGTGTTTCTGTTTCCTGCATGTATTCACTAATTTTCACCAGAATCCTACTGACATATGGTCTCTAGTGTCTGTGATGTCAAGTGTCTGTGCATTGTGAAGCAACATTCCTGATTATCATCTCTAAATTTGCCTGTGCCCCCATTATTCCTGAATTCTATTTAAAAAAAAAATTACCTTCTCTTGTACCTTCTTTGTGTTGTTGTATCTATCATTTGTCTATCAGTCATCTATCTATTATGTAGTTTTATCTAAAATAAGGAATCCACATTTTTTTTTTTTGCCTTTTCATACATCTATTGCATCTCTTGGCCAAACATAGGTTTAAGAACATTACTAGTATCAGAAACAGGCAGTAACTGCTCTATTTATCTGAATAAATAGAAATAAAATCTTTGGCTAAAAAAGCTCAGTTATAGCCCATTTGTGGGCTACAGCGTAGCTGTTTCTAGAAGCTGAGCTTGATCTTTCCAAAAGGCTTGGTTTGCCTTTTCTGCTCCTTTTCTTACCACAGAAGTAACTATCTCCACTTGATCAAATCAACTGATTTTATATTTTGTCAATTTGAAGTAGGTCAGTCCCTGTCTTCTGTTTCTCAGAATTCACCACTGAGCTCACACTGGCTTAGTTTCATTCAAATGGATAGGGTTTGCCTGGAGTTTCTCTCTCCATCTTTGTCTTTGTAACTTTTTCTGCTAGACGGATTTTTTGCTGTTCCTTGGTTACTGCCCCTTCCTCGCTACAGGGACCATCCAAACTTTGTCACTAACACCAAGGACATAATCATTCAAACCAAGGCTTAACTGATCCATCTGGGATACATACAGGGCCCATTCAATACGATTTCAGCATTTTTATGACCTGTGGAAGGTATTTTAAGATGAGCTTTCTGCAGTATAGACCATCACTGTTTCCTACACAGGTTCTACCAAAACCCATGTCCATTTTGGCTGTTGGTGAATAGTATTAGGAGTAGCAGCACGGTTATCATAAAATGCTTTGCATGCACATTCTTTAAAGATATTTTTTTTTCCCTCTGGAATCTGGGATATCCCTCCAGAACATGAGCTAGTCAAGGTTCAGTGATTCGTGGGTAGATTTGGAAGATACCTGGGTCACAGTTGCAGAGCAAGAAGACATTTTCCTGTCATTTTTAAGGAAATGTATGAGTTCAGCACAGCTGACACTGAAATTTCTATGTGATTTCTTACTGATTTCAGTAGACAAGGCAAAAATAATAGAATAAGTCACAGTTGGCAGATGAACAAATGTTTTACTGTCCTTTTAAAGCCAACATCCCTTAAAATTATTTAAGATGAGCTTGACCTTGTCTTTGAGCTAAAAAGTCTTCAGACTCCTGATAACCAGGAAAGAGTCACAGGGAAAAATAGCTGAAACTCATTCTAATCCTTTTATGTTATCTTGCCTACTGATAACATATTTGAGTGGCATTTAGCAGGGAAAAAAGAAGTAATTTTTGCATCTACATCTAATGGGAATTTAATGTCACATTGCTTTATGACAGAAGCTTTGATTAATTAGCAGCATTCTGAAATCAGAAACTGGTGGTCTGTGAGTTCAGCTCAGCTCTAGAAGGCTGTTAATTTAAAAACCACTAACACTTGTTATTTCTTATTTCCAGTGTATTCTTCCAGAATTCACTGTCAAGAAAAACTACTCAACAGATAGACGTTACCTGTAGTTACAACCACATGTCCTTGGCTTTGGCCACATGTGTTAGACAGAGCTAAGGAGCCCTCATGCTCAGTGTCACTTTGGGACTCACAGTCTTTGTTATCTATGAATGTATTGGATAAGCAGCATTAGGGATGAGTGAATGAATGAATTTGCATTTGGGCCAATTTGCAAAGCTAAAATGCAATCCAGCAGTGTGTCTTCCTATCCTTCATAGGGCTGGGACTACCTGTATATTAGGTGAAATGTTACCAGTGACTCTTAACATGTGCTGTGGAATTTTTCCTTTCCATGAAAGTTCACTTTAAATACTGCTGTGACAAGATTGGGGAAAGAACAAAAAAAGAGAAAGCAAGGCACTTCTCTCTAATATTCAAGACAAGTCAAAATGAGATGGTCAGAGTAGCATCCCCCTCTTATTCTACATCAGGGCTAAATTACAAAAAACCCCAACTTCTATAGGCCAACATTAAGTAATCTCTGCTCTTCCAGTTCTGTCCCAACTCATAATTTGCCTGCCTGAGTCCACTCGCCTTTTCTGTCCTTTCCCTCTAGAGTTTTTAGAATATGAGGCATCTTCCACTAGAGAAGGTGTTTGAACCGCTTCTTTTGAAGACAATATAGAAGCTTTGCTCAACAGATGTTAATGTTACCTGGCCATGAACGCAAATGCACTTTACAAGTGTAGCTTACCAGATAAAGCTGCTGTAAGAATCATAAAGTCTCTCTCCTTCAGACAGCAGAGGTAAGAAAATTTTCTTGCTGAAGGTCAGTTGACTATTTCAGGCATATTTTGGGTAACTGCACAAGAAGAAAAAGCATTTCACTGTTGGGTCTGTGGAATAAAGGCAGGCACTATATCTGACCAAATTACTGCAGTTATTTTGCCAATGGTGTAAAAGCAAGGCAACAAATACCAATTATCATAATGTATCTACCTCACAAAAAAAATCCATGATATGTGAATTGTCTTATACTGAACTGAGGAAGCATTATAGAGATTAGTCAAGAATGATTCTTGCAATTGTGCTTAGGTACTAATAGTGGTAAAACGTTCCCAAATTCCAGAAAGAGACGACATTTTAGAGAATACACCATCTAGAATACACAAGCCTGGATCTGCCTTTCATTCACTCCCTTACTATTGATATTTGTCATTCTTCTTAGTTCTTCTTAGTTGAACATTTCTACTATGTGTAGCTGAAGAGTGTTAAGGTATTAAACAGCACTTGCAACAACATCAACAACACTGAACCACCAGCACTTTAAGAGCAAAACCAACCCAAACCCAACCTCCCCAAGCATCCCCCCAAAACAAAACTGCAAAATAGAAACAAATAACCTGAGAGGCTGAATATTTTAGAACAAGTTTGTTAAAGATGCATTCATGGGCCTCACTACAATCTAGAAATTAGTCACCAGAACATTCCCAATTGGAATAGAAATGTGAATGTTTTGGAGCTGGAAGACTCTGAATACCTCATTGTGCATTTGGGTATGAATCTCTTCTAGCCTAAAAAAAATGACTAAGGCTGGCTCAATGCTTTGGAAAAGAAATTTTTTTTGTTGCTGTTAGAAAGACCTAAATGGTTCAGTGGTTGGGACACTGGATTCTGACATTATTTTGTATCAATTTGAGTGTGACCACAGCCCTCCTTGGTGATGTTAGTCAGACTCTTAGGCCCTTGGTTCTTTTTACAGGACAGCTGCAAAAAGAAATCCATAAGCACAGGGCAGGTGTTCAAGAATGACAGAATTGGGAGCTATTTGGAGCAAAGGAGATAGCTCTCTGCAAAACAGGGCTGCTGGGGTTTCAGAGTTTTTTTAATTCTTTGCCAACCTTGCAGTGGAGTACGTACCTGAGTACTGTGGTCACCAGAGCTGACAGAGAGGAATCAGTCTAGGTTTGCTTTTTCAGAGCTAGTATTGCAAACAGAGAAACAAAAAGAGGCAGAAAAATCAGTGATAGCCATATCATCAGTCAACTGTTTACAAATCTGCAGGTTTGATGTTTGGAAATAGAAAATACCTGAAACCTGCTTCACATTCAAATTCGTACCTTTCTTAAGAGATGAGAAGGTTTGACAGATTCTCTTGGGCTTTGACATTGCTGTACACCAGACATGTGGGAGAATCCAGCCAACTCAGGCCGTGGACTTCAAGCATCTCAGTCCCAACAGAGCAGCTTGTTTTTCCCCATTCTCCCCGTGAAAGGCTGACTGGCCTGCCTACCTGCAGTGCTTCTTCACCCAGCTTTCTCTGAGCATGGGCCTAAAGTGTTAATTTCCACTGTCTCCCAGGAGACAGAAATGTTCAAAGCAAAGTACTACAAGAGTGGTGTGGTTTGGGTTTTGTGTTGGGAAAATCTTTCTTGGATTCCCACAGCAGCAGCCCTGTTGGCAGCCTTACGCCTTGGGGATTTGCAGAGGGAAATCGCCCCTTTGCCCAGAGAGCAGAACAAGCATGGCAGAAATCTTGCCTGCTGCGCTCTGAAGAAGCAGCAGCCGAGTATTAAAGGCTATATTCTGACATCATGTTCCCCTCTCAAATAGCGCAGCACTGTGTCCCAGCTGGCAAAACCCTCTGGGCAGCCCAATGGCTTTCCCCGAATCCAGTTGCAAATTCCCCCCCAGTCTCCTACCTCTAGAATGGCCACAAAATCCTCTCTTTACTCTGATGCTGCTATTAAATACACAGACAGGTCTCACCCTTGTGAGTCTCCACCTGATCACATTTCCCCATGCTCCCTTTGGGAATGACCTCAGCCCTCATGTGATGGCAACTTTTCCCCTCCCATCTTGTCCCTATTTGTGCTAAATGTTATGAGTCAGCTGCCACTTTTTCTTCACCATGCTGCAACCCTGATGGGATGTCTCCAAAATCTGAGGCCTGGGACTAGTCCTGCCTTCCTGCCCATTGTCAGATTCAGCTGGCGTGAGATCCTGAATGTGGTCACTGAGTAGGATGCCAAAGTAACAAGAGAATAAGGCAAATAAAAAGCCTCTACTCTTCCTCTTCCTCTACTGCTTCCATGTATTAGATGGAAAAACTACAAAGCTCTCAGCCAGTATAGTCAATGATTTCTGTGGTTACATATGCAAACACACACATACACGCATACATATATATATATATATATAAAAATAACTTTCTAGCCTAATGTTTTGCATGCCTAACTCCTAATGCTGTATGACTGGTTGCTTCAAAGGAGCTGGGCCTCCACATTTTTTTTAATGCTCAATCCCCCAGATATAACCATGTTGGATCTAAATGAGAGAATTGTACCCATTTTTCTGCCAGAATGCTCTGAGCCAGCATCTTGATCAAAATGAGCCCAACTGGCAACACTGTAAGAAGCAATCATTATTAGTAAACTGTAATCAATGAATCTCTGGCAATTTATAATGGACAAGAATCTGCTTTTAGCTAAAGAGAAAGCCTTAAAACTGATCTAAACAGTCCGGTAAGACACAGCAATCCTCAGCGGTTATAAAGCTGTCATAATGGGCTAAGGCTGAAAGCTCTGGGTTAAGTGGGAATCCTGGGAACTTGGAGAGCAGCTCTGCCAGATACAGTGGTCCCCTGGTTGCTGCAAAAAGCCCTGAGAGATGAAGCAGGTGGCTGCAACATCAAATAATCATGAACCTGACCCTCCTTTTGCTGGGTACTGCAAGCTGCAACAAGCAGAAGAACGAGGTAGTGACGTGAACCAGGAAGAAACATGGAAGACTAGCAAGAAAAAAAGATTTCTGAGTTTTCAAAACCAACTGTAAATTTTAGCTCTCCCTTGGTGTTGCCTTTTTGGAATACACAGAGAAAGCATGTTTCTTACTTCCAGCAAAATGGTGTATTTTTATGTCACTGGGATAACAAACATTTTAAATTTATACGGTTCTTTTAATATCAGCTCTTTGCCTAAGCATAAATCACTTTTACTTGTTACAGGGGAAAAAAAAGCATAAATATGCCTTGACATTCTTATCACCTATTCAGTTCCCAACCAAAAGATTTACTGCATTGCTGTCTGGGAAAGATTCTTGTAGTTAAGGGACTTGTATAGAAAAACTCAGCTGTGTGTTAACCTTATGTATATGAAAGATGTAAGTCAAACTACAGTCATCTCCATAAATCTATAGTATATTAACTGCCAGATTGCAAAGGATGGATAAGACTCTGCTATTGTTCCCTTGACTTTGACATAACTACCACAGAACCCATGCTGCCCGCAGAATATCCTGATGTTTGAGAGGCTTGTGGCTATTTAAATTTATAAGAATGGTTTATTATTCAAAACAGAAATCTTTTAAGGCAGTGAATTCTTTGCTGAGATAATATCTGCAGTGTAATTGAAAAACTGTTTTCTATTTGGTAAATGTTATTTGCAGCTCTAGTCATTGCAGATTTGCTTTAATTCCTTTTAACCTGCATGCATATGCAGAAGGACCTTGCTCCCAGGAGACACCAATACCCTGTTTCAGGAGTCACCACAGAGATTTTTTCTACTGGGATGTCCCCAGTTTTGTAAGAATATGCAGTTATTTCCCATTATTCCCACACTTCTTTAGAAAGGGTCCTCTTGCTTGTTGGAAAAGCAGACTTTGAGCTCTCTTCAGCCTAGGAAATTTGGTTGTGACTAGCAAAGTATCTGATGCTTAATGCCAGCTTTATTGTGATTTTAATAAAAATCCCTGAATTCTCAGGGGTTCAAGGAGACATTTCTCTGTGTTGACTTCATTCTGTACACAGTAACCTGTAGCCCAGGAGCAGAACAGACAGATGGGGAGACAGAAAAAAATAGAGAAGATGTTAATTCCTGCTTTACCTGCACCAGTCGCAAGTCCATTTATGAGTTCCTTGCAAACATTTGTTGGGACTTCACATTGGATCGTGCTATAAGGCCTTATGCAATTGTTACTGCGGCTCTTTTCTGTTCGTGATAACAAGTCTGTGGCATGAACACTGTAATTCATTCCTGTCAGACTTAGACACACATTTGTTTATGCTAGTTTTAATGTAGGAAGAGTGACTATCTTGTCTTTGAACTTGGTCCATGACTTGAGTGCTGGGGTTTTTCTCTCTCTTTCCTGGTTCTCCTTTCTCCTTCTGCATTGATTCTCTGCATTTACTTCTAGTTACAGCAATTACCTGTGCATGAAGCAGATAGATACTGAATTTATCATCATTGCAGAAAGCTTCCAAGGAAGTCTTGGGTTGTTAAGACTTCTATCCTTCATTTCCCTGCCTAGGTTTACCTTCATCCCACCACGTTCTTATCAGTTGATTTTGACAAGTCTTTTGACATACAAGCAAGCATCACTGTCACTGCAAGATGATGCTGACAAGAACTTCCTATTTTGCCTGCTTTCTCGGGAGCACAGCTTTCTGAAGCATCTCAACCAACATATAAGCAGAGCACATCCTGTACTTTCCCTCAGCCACTGGTGACTCTTCAGCATCACTGCCCATGAGCTTGTACGCATCTACCACCAGCTAAATAATTCAATGGCTGCTGAGGGATATATTGGAAAAATTCAATTAGTCTTCTAGAAAGTGTATATTAATGAAGTGTGTCTATTTATGAAACTGCTTTAACAGGCAGCAGGAGAGTTGTTGAGAATTCTGCCAAGGGCAACGGGTGCAATTTATACTGCTAACAGAGGTTATCACTCACAAGTAGAAGAATAAATTGGATATCACCAATGCACTGAATGGCTCTCTCGAAATAAGGGTGGGGAATAGAAGAAAAAGTAGTATCTTGATAGCATTAAAGAATCCATCAAAGAGTTTGAGGCTTTTTATTAAAAACTATAATCAAAGCTGTATCCCATTGTGCTCTCACTCTAGCTTAATGGTTGGCAATGCTTTTCTGATCCCAGCAGCGTTGCTAAGAAGGGACCTGGGTTCCACTGAGCGCAGTCAGAGGCAGATTCTATTTAGTCCCATTTACTTAAGTTAAGAGAAAAGTGGAGTGGGGAGAAAAAACTATTTATTTGCCAAGATTGATGAGAAGAGGCTGGAGAAATGAAAGCAATATTGTCTCCTGAGTTCATTTGCATTGCACAACTACACAGATTAACCATACCATCTCGAGGCAGTCCCCTCCACGTCACAGGTATGACCATCACAGTGGCAGGGCACAGGAGAATTTGCACAGTATGTGCTTGCCCAGTTGCCCTGTGCTACTGTAGGACCTCTGTTAAGGGGCACCACAAGGTTGATGAGGACTTCTGCCAAATGACAAGGGTCTCAACATACATACCCTTTACCCTTTGGTACATATTACTGGGTCAAGTCTGTACACCCAAGATGGGCCTCCTCATCAAGGGCAGCCTCTCTCAGAAAGGCTTGGTTTCTCCCTCAGTTGGGGAGGTTTCTTTCTGCAGCTGTGTTCTGGGTGGTCCTACTGCTTCTGCCCCTCCAGGCCTAGGTGCACCTCTGCATCTTGTGCAGGGATGTGAAAAAGCTTCCTCTGTTACAGGTTACTGGATTGGGCTTGCCACAGCCCTGCACACCAGAGTGACCCCATCACCGCATTTTGCAGCTGTTCCAACTCCTAGATATTGGTCCTGAGCATGTGTTTCTTCTCATTTCTGTTTTATAACATTTGGACCTGGTTTTCTACTGGGTGAAGGCAGGGTCAGGAGCAGGGACTGGGGCTAGACATTTCAAGCAGTGCCTTAAGTCACACTGTACCTCATTTTTCAAAGAAAATGGCATGGATGGCCAAACTCAGTCAAAGTTACTGTGAAGGATTTGGCACCTTTAATGCTACAGACATCTCTGACATTAGGGATGCTCCTATAAGATAAATGAGTCTATATAGAATTAGGTTAGATATACTGACCTTTGAAACATTTGCCAGAGTTGAAGTTCAATTTTTTAAAAAGTTTTTTTAACTGCTTGGCACAGGCTAACATTGTGTAAGGGATGAGAGTTCAGGGGGAAAGAAGATGCAAGAAGATGCGTCCCATGCTAGGGAGAGATAAGGCAAAGAAGTCAGCTCCTTCTCTGAAACTCACTGGGAGTTTTGTAATATTCCAGGATGAGTAGTACTGAGTCCCTCATAAAAAAAAGTCAGCACCCCACCCTCTGGGGAAAAAAAAAATCAACCATTTGTAATGTCTCACAATAACATTAGAGCCCATACAGTTTTCAAATGTTTAAACTGGAAAATACTGAGCATCCAACATGTTCCTAGTGAGGTCTCTCATATACAGTCAATTATTTTTGGTTGAGAAAATATCATCTCTCTATATAGGAGAGAAATGTTTACATGGTCAGTTCTGTCAAACAGCTTCTTGCATGTGCTGTCTGAACTTACTCACTCTTCAGAAGTTAAAGAAAATTGTGGAGAGAATGGAGATAAATGAGTTAATTTCAAGTCTCTCATATAAAAAAAAAGATGTAGTGTGTTTGCAGAGTAATCAACACGTTGCTTTTCCGTATAAGTCAGCAGTGTGTGGATTTTTTTCTTGCTCTGCATGTTTGTTTACTGACTTGTTTTAATCATGTTTCCACAGAGGATAGCAATATGCTTGCTTTCCGTAGCCAGTGAGCCCAGACTTATCCTGCTCTCCTCCAGGACTTTTCCCTGTCTGTATGATTCAGGAGCAAGCACAGCCATTTCAGACACATAAAATAAATGTACAGAGGGAATTCAACAGGGGGAAAAAAGGCAGTTACCTAAGATAGTTTTCTCCATTTATATGGATTTTCTGATTGTCATGCAACTCAGAGGGCTCATACAATACAGGGCATGCAGTGGGGCTAAGTTTTTTTCTGGATAACTCATGTTGATCTAGCAAAGTTCAATCTCCTGGGGGGTCCAGGGGACATGCTGATGTAACCTCCCAGACCAGAACATTGTGCCTTCACGTATTTCATGATTTTAAGCACTGCCAGCTAGCACTCTCCCAAGCAATTCCTGGCCGTGGCTGGCTAGGAGGTAGGATGCTCCAGGTCCATGCCCAACAGCACTTTGGATGCAATCATCCCATTGTAGAGGATACTTGAACTAACAAAATTCTATGGAGTTCGCTCCATTACCTTTGGTCTCATCCTTCAGCAAAGGGGCCACTGACACAGTCTTTGCTTGGGGGCTGTAGTTTCAGAACAGTTTGCACTGGCCACAGCCCTGCCTGCTTCTTCTACCCCCAAGCTGCACACTGCTGCTTCACCCCAGATCAGTATAAATACTCCTTTGCCTCCACCATGAGCTGGACTAAAGGGTTAATCCAGGCAAAAACTATCACTCTCCAAATTGGTAATTTTAGCTATACCAGCTCTCCAAACCATCTCACCACAGGTGTGTAGGGACACCCCCCACCTCAAGTGAAGGGTAGGAAGAGAAACAAAACTTCCAAATCCTAGACTTGGCCTAAGCTGTTGTGGAACTGTACCTAAGGCATGGATAAGGTCACAGTGCTTCTCTACCACTTCTCTTTTCGATGCTGGTATGAAAACCAATTGTTTCTCAGTTCTGCTTCAGAAACAAGAAGTGAGCCTTTCAGTTGCTAT
Source organism: Gallinago undulata (assembly GCA_026546715.1). Taxonomy (NCBI): domain Eukaryota; kingdom Metazoa; phylum Chordata; class Aves; order Charadriiformes; family Scolopacidae; genus Gallinago; species Gallinago undulata. Next base: position 31,251,818 of record JAOTQQ010000032.1, on the reverse strand, counting down.
AAATAGCAACATGTCCTTCTTACAATAAGACAATATACTCCAAGGTTTAATTCAAAAGGAAGGCTTTTGAAGGTTTGAAAGATAGAAGAAATATTTTCATGGATTTTACCACATAGTGGGTACTACTGAAGCAGGAAACATAAAAAAAAGTGGCTTTAGAAAAACAGTGTGTCCTGGAAAGCCTGAGTGGGCCCATACAAGAGAATAACTTGTAATGGAGACTGTAAACTCATTTGGCACATGTTGTTCCTTATTCCACATATACATATTTGCACAAGGCTTTACCAACGAAACTCTGTTGCCACATAGGTAATGGCACAGTAGGTCACTGAGCAGCTGAACAGGCAAAGTGGGAAGGTTTCTTGCAGAAGCCAGGCAGATGGCTCCAGGAGACCCTGTCTAATTTTCTTCAGACTGTCACTGAAAGGAAAGCGTCTATGCAGGATACACCAAAAATTTTCCTAGCTGAGAACTTCAAGTGGGTCTAGTATCCCTGCATGACAACCTGATAACTTGAAGATACCATTCAAATTTTACCCACAACAGTGATAGCCTGGAGATTCTTCCCTTGAGAGGAGCTTCAGGTGATGCCTGGTTGGCAGCCCTCAGAAGTTAACCTTAGAAGCCCTAAATGTTCCAATTCCACAAGCAGTACATCTGTAAAGCATGACCATTATTCACTGCTGTGCTGCTCCAGCTGAATTCCAAATCAGCTCTGTAACTGGTGCAAAATCTGACTAATGAAGTGCTAAATCAAGCCCAGCAAGTGGAAGGTTTCAATTCTTTTTTAGTTCAAAGCTTTTGCAATTAGGGATAATTATGATCCAACGTTTATACTGCGTCTGTTTCAGTTTTCCTGCAGATGAGATTTGGGTTTTGCACACATAATACTGTTTAGTTTCAGTAAATATTTCAGTAATAGTATAAGTGCTCCATTATCATGTAGTAAAAATCTGTTGCAACATTTATTTACTAATAGCTCTGAACTATGCAGAAATGGCCAAAAAAAAAAAAAAAAGGCTCAGTCTGGAAATGCATCAATGGGTTTGCAAGAGCACTGTTTGCTTTTTCCCTGTAAGCTTCTATTGCTGCAGGGAAATTTGATTTATGAATCCTTGAGCCCATGTCTGCTTCAAACCCTGGCCTGTTGCTTAATTTAGCAACAAGGCAGCGGCTGTGGATTGGCTGCTCTGGAGTAGCACAGCAGTTGGGCTCACTCTCGCTTTCCCTTGTGTAAGGTCACTTTCTCCATGAGCATGAACATGTGATGTGTTGCATACAAATGGACAGAAAAAGGTAAAAGCCTGTTATGAAAACTGTCTGGCTTTTTTGGTACTCATCAACAATGCTCAGCCTGTTGCAACTGAAATGATACTCCCTTTCTCCTCCAGTCTTACACCTTAAAATCTCCCTTTAACCCCACTCTGTTTCTGCAAGTCTTCCTCCTCTTTCCCCCCAAACTTATTATTTTATAGCACCTTTATCCAAGAGGCTCTTTCTTGCTGACATTTTGGAGTAGAGACAGACCACCTGAGCTCCACACTATTCAGTTCAATAGACCAAAAGGAAGGTGATGTGACAGCCGGTGTAAGTATCGTATCATTAAGCGCACACAGTGAGATGTAAGGGAGTCTTAAGTCTTACTACTTCACATGCTGGGTGGCTGGAAAACAAAGGTGTATTAGGTAAAAAACAAGTAACAGAAGCCTAGAGGGTTCAGCACCTAAACTTAAGTTTTATTTTCCCCAGGGCTTCTCTCTGTGCTTTCAGAACACCAAGTAAAGTTCCTTCCTACTTTTACCTTCTAGCCCCTTAAGTGTATACCCTTTCTAACCCATGTCAGTTTTGATCTCGAGTAGCTGCAGTCACTCCTAGTAATCAAATGGGGAATATGGCCCATTGTAAAAATTTGCATTTATCAGATGACAGAGAATAGAGGTAAAGCAATTTTTAATGTCCTTTTCCAACAAATGTGGAGCTTAGAAACTTTACCTCTTTAGAAGTTGCTGACCAGTTTGGCTGGATTAACATTTTGGTTACTGATTTCAAGCAGTGGCCTGTTTGACTCTGCACGTCTCTGGATATACACATTAGGCAGGGACTCATTATCAGGGAATGTAGTGAGAGGATGAGGGGGTAATGGTTTTAAATTGAAAGAGAGGAGATTTAGATTAGATACTAGAAAGAAATTCTTTACTGTGAGGGTGGTGAGACACTGGACAGGTTGCCCAGGGAAATTGTGGATGTCCCATCCCTGGAGGTGTTCAAGGCCAGGCTGGATGGGGCTTTGAGCAACCTGCTCTAGTGGGAGGTGTCCCTGCCCACAGCAGGGGGATTGGAACTAGATGATCTTTAAGGTCCCTTCCAACTCTAACCATTCTATGATTTTTCACAGGGATGAAAGCTGTGTTGAGCTCCACAAGCAAAGCACAGGCATTCTATAGCCATGGGCCAGTCCTTCTGTCAAGCATCAGGCTTATTCAAGCAAAGAAAAAGTCTCAAGAACCATTATAATGAAATCTCTCACAGAATCTAAACATAGACATTTCTGTCAGTTCCGTCATTAATAAATTATAAAGAAGAAAACACAATTGCTGTTTACACAGGAGTCAAATCAAATCACCTAACCTTTATTTAGCATTAGTTTCTGCTATGACTTTTTCCACAGCTGACCTTTTCTACTCCAAGAGACATCTTTATAAAGAACAGGCAGGGATGGGGGGAAAAAAGAAATTAAAATATCTTGCTAAAGTGATAATTAAGCAAGACAAGGGCCATGAAAAAAATGTCTTTCTATGCAGCTTGCAAAGGTCTGTGCCTACTCAGTCGCCTTGGGCAACAGGACAAACTACGTGATGCTCAGCCCCTCCTACAGCCCTTCCCGTCCCTGACATCAGCACAGCACTGTCATTAAAGCTGTCGTAAAGAAATAGACGGGGCTGAGGGGTTGGCTGAGAGAAGCTGTGACAGCTGCATCGTGTATGTCACTGTGTTTTATCACTCCATTATGGAATAATAATAATGATTAGCCTTGCCTTGCTCTCAGAATGGAATGAGGTATTTTTGATGAAAGGAAATAAAAACTTGGTTCAGGCATCATGGCAAGATTTCAAGAATCAACAAGCATCCGTCAGCACAACCTTGAGTAGTTATTCTAATCTGTGTTACAATAACCCACAACTGGCAAATGGGTGAGACAACCCTTGACCTGAAGGGCTCGTAGGTTAAAAGAAAGTGGGACAAGATGTGGAGGAGCAAGCCATTTTAGGGTATGCTTATATGCAGCCCTAACTGAAATACACGCATGCCTGTGTATGTTTCATACACAAATACAGGGCAAGCAGGTTTCTAACACTGCCTAGCAGACAGCTCTCACTTGCAGGACACTGCACTACCCTTTACAGGGTTGGGAATGTTGGTTGTCCACTCAGCAGAGGAGGTAGCATCTCATGCAGGTTTTCTGAGCCATGTGGTGGGGACCAAGCTCTTCCTGTTATCTGTATGTGAAACCAGAGTATCCAGGATTAGTTCCTCTGATTCAATTTGTGGTATCCAAACTTCCAACCTCACTGACTCTCCCAGCAATTACCTCCTAGATTGATCAGAAATGTCAAGTGAAATGATCAGAAATGACAAGTATAGCTTCGACATCCTTACCATCACCTCTAACAGTGCACTGAGGTGTATATAAAGCACTCCACATCTCCAATCCTGTAACTGAATACACTTAATATCTCATTCATAATATAACCTGTCACATAGCACCAATTGCTCTGGTTGGCACTGCCCTTCCTTGCATTAGGAGACACACTGTTCAGAGCTAAGGTCTTTTCTCTCAAGAATTTTGCATCAGCCATCAGTGGCCATCTGCCTTCTTTTGTGAGAATTTCTCTGGTAACTTCCTTTCAGATTGTGTTAAACCATAAACACAAAGGCTGGACAAACTGGTCTGGATAAGGAAAACAGTTATCTTCTGAACTGCTTCACCAAAGTAAAACCACTGCCTAAAACTTTTTTTTTCTTTTTTTTTTTTTTCTCCTACTTCATCCCTGAAGTGACCTTCCCGAGTGTTTTTAGGGAACTATGACCCTAGTTCTTTAACATACTGACTCCAATCTCTACCACAGCACCATGTTGCAGATGACTGGAGATTGTGCACTGGAAGAATCACATACACATCAACTTCTAGCAGGTAGTCTACAAAAGCCAAAAACTATTGCTTTGTTATTTCTTTTTTACTAGTTACTTCCCTAGTGTAAGTGTTACCAGTCTGTGCTTCTGTGCCCTTCTTTCTAATAAAACACCAACACAATCTTTATTTTCTTAGTATTGGCCCTGGAAGGTTGTTAGCTAATGGAGTGCACAGAGTGAGCAGTGCATGAGGAAGAGAACTGAAGGAAAAGATAGGGTGGGTTTCTTTTGGGCTTAAAGCATTAGAGAATGAGTCAAAGGTTCAGTTCCAGACTTCCTATTTGATGTTAAGGGTTTAACACAAGAGACATACACAGGTACCTAAATAAAGATTGCACAGATAATCTCAATTCCTGTATTTTATGAGAACTCAAAATGTCAGTCCTCGTGCTCATTAACATTGTGTTTTAAGCTTTCAAACAAATGTGGAATGTTCCAGATAGTTATATCTGGCAACTGCATATACTGGTAGGTGTTCTCACAGTTCCTAGCATCCCTCTCTTCAGTCTTCCACTTACAGATGAATTAGAGATCTGGCTGCAAGTACATCGACATGAAATGATCTGAAAGTAAATGCTGCTACACTGACACTTATTTTGTGGCTTGTCCTGGGCCAGGGTCTGCCATCTTTATTTAATTCAGGATATATCTTACTCAGGAGAGAGTCCAAATGTAATTAGATTTTCCCCTGATTTAAGCACGGGGAAACAAACTCCTCTCTGTAAGGTACTATTCCTCTCTGGGAAGATCTGTGCAAAGCAAGCACTTTCAGCCGTATCGTGGGACCGTGGTTGTTCAAATCAGATTCTCAGCTTTTCTCACAGGGTACCAGTGTAGGCTGGTTTTCCCATGGCAGTTATCTCTAAGCAAGCTTTATTTTTTTTCCTGCTTTTAGAATTTTGTTTCTTACTTCAGTGAGAAGTTCCTTGGGCATGAAGTATTTTCTTGTCTCATGAAAAGTCAAGATTTCAGGAATCCTATCTATTGCACATGCAACAAAACTATGGCCTTTTAAAGACAGAGTACTTTTTGTACTTTGAACAAAACAAAGCCATTAAAAATAGTGGATAGAAACACAGACAGCCTTGCCTTTAATCAAACGAAGCCCAAATCTGAGACTGCTCTACGGTGCCAGAGGTCTAGCTCTTCCTCAGATTCAAAAGGGGCTTAAGGTCTGTTCACCTCCTTCGCTATTTGGTAGTTGGTCTCTGTCAGCTAACTTTTCACTGACCACAGAGATCACGAGCAAGATGGACCCCAAGCCCTGTGGTTGTATAACTTGCTGGTATGTAGGCCATCTGAACTTCTCACTCTTATCTTGCCCGATTCAAATCAGGCTGCAGTGATGACTGAATCACCTGGGTTTTTTTGATCTTGGGATAATGGATGTTGTCTCAGTATCTGCTAATAGAGTTTTTTCCTTCTGTATAGTAAGTTATTGCTCTGGAAGAACTTTAATCTTTGTCTCCCAAACTCCTACACATATTCTGGGGTTGACAGATCATATAAGAAATCTACAGGACCAGCTCTTCTGAAGGGTTAATTTTGTAGAAAAGCTGACCCACTACTTTCCAGCCAAGAGAGAACTGTGGGTGGTTTAAGCCATGGAGCAGGTAACTTGTGAGAAGGAAAAGATTACAACTTCAGAATATACTAGCAATTAATTCAAAATCCTAGAAAGCCCTGCCTGTGATCCAGATGATCAGCGTGGGATCTGACTGCACGCTCCTGGTACCAGTGGAAGCAGCAGCAGCCATTCCTCTGTGGGTGGGCAATGAAGTCAAACATAGTTTGGGAGTAATCCAAAATTGCTTAGTGCAATGTCCATGTGCTGTGCAGAGGAAGGAAATGGCAATGTCATTAAGCTTTTTGGGCAAACACCACATCTCTTTGTCCTGCTTAGTTCTTAAAAGTTACTCAAAATTTGTTGCCTTCTTCATATTTCATTTGTATAAACTGAACTGTCATTTTGCAAAAGGGGCTCTAGCTTCCATTTTGCAGTCATTAGCGTTAACTGGCATATTCTGGTTTTAGTTCTAACAAGACAAAATGCTTGTGGTCCTCATAATTCACCCTTCAGCTTACAAGTTAACAGCATGAAGTGCAAAAATATGGAACTCTATGAGTTCCAGATTGTAAAAGTCTTCATAAAGCATCAGCAAAAAACCCCATAATATACTGACCCATAATTACTTAAAAATATATATAAATTTACGGTAGAATCACAGAACATTTTGCAGTTCCTTTGGGTACACTTTGAGAAGCATGATTTTTAACAGCTAGACTCTCCCACTGACAGAGAAGGCAGATGGTTTTGTCACACAGAGACGCAATGGAAGAGTGGCAGCAGAGGAACAGCCTGGACGTTTGGACAGAATCTGCTTGGTATGTAAACATCACCACTCTTTCATCTGAGAACAAGGCTGCCCCTCTGCCTTCCTCATTTAAAGGAATGGAGCTCTTTCTTAATTCCCAGCTACTGCTTGAAGACTCAGTGAACTTTTTTTAACCTTTAGATATACAGGCATGACCCATCTGCTTCTTCTCCATGGTGTTCCTCTCCAACACTGGGTCTTTTACTATCTTTTCCAGGCTGCTTATTTCAGGGTGTCTCTACTTGCCAGAGCTCATCTCCCCACTCCACTCTATGCTGCATACTTGCAGTTCTTCCAAGTCTCTGCCACCTCCATCAAGAGTCCCACTTCACCCTTTGCTTGGTTACTCCTGCCAAGGCATTAAAGGGCTTCAAGATCGCTTTAACTTTTGACCAATGCTGGCGCTCTGTGTTTGTCATTTACTTCATCTTCCCATGCAATGGCAGCCACACACTATATTTGTTTGGAGAGCTGGAGAGAAGTCTAATGCAAAACTGTAAAAGCTGCCTCAGGGATTCCCAGTGTCTATTAGGATAGAACCAGACATCCCTCTCTCCCAGACATTTAAAAAAACCCCATTTTAAGTGCCTAATCTGTCATGATTTCATGCATTTATACTGGCAAGAACAACATTAGAAGAGAAAACTGAAATGGGTTTCTAGCCTGAGAATATTTTTACAGTTTCCAGTGTAAGCCTGATGGCAATCAGAGTTGTAACATGGAATGTGTTGCAATTTCTGTTTTCCTTATGCTTATGGGATTTCTTACTCCTTAAATCTTCATAACAATTTTTAATGGAAACCACACATTTTCCATGCTTTTGAGCACAGTTTTATTCATTCATTAAAATAAGAGTCTTTTGATGCTTCCTAGGATTAGTCACAATTTTAAAATATTGCGCATTAATACTCTTTGTTTTCGAAATTGTAAATTTTAGTGACAAAAAGACCTTTGCAAAAGTTTTTTTTGCTAAAAGGACTTAATTGGCTACAAAGATGGTTAGTATTTCAATGCTCAAACAAAGATGAAAAGAGAATAGAAAATAATATGCCTTCTTTGACTACCCCTACTACCTGCTGTAGGAAATCTTTAGCAAAGAACACATGAACATTGATTTGGAAATCAAAATGTGTCTACATGCTTTACCTACACAGTTAGCACCATATCACTGCTGAGGTTTGCCTAAAAAAAAGGCTTAAATTGGAGATTATTTTTTTTCATTTTTACTCAAACTGATTCCCCATCTGTGGTTGCATGATCCTTGATGCCACAGCCGTACAAATAGAAACCAGCTGAAAGAACTTAAATTGGATTTTACATGTGGTTGTGACATTTTAAAATCTGGTTTAAGATTGATAGCTCCTTCAAAATTAGGTTTAATTCATTCCAGCCAAACTAGTTCAAAACAAAATTGTCTCATAGCCAGACACAACATTTTAACCAAATGGGTAAAATTATTCCTTATCCAGGCTTTTGGTCCATGATAGCTTTTTATAAGTAGCAAACATGGGTAGAGAGCACTTCAGAAAAAATGGTTATGCAAATTGTGGGGCAACTAGATCTTTCTTCTGACCCTTCACAGTCTTTCTTAGCTCATCCATCCCCCTGCCCTCTCCTAGCCATTCCTGTGCTCAGTTGCTACCCAGTTAACAGGTAAATTGACCCCATATAACCAAGGGAGACTGGACTGTAGGGCAGCTCCAAGCCAGTGACACTCTTTAGGCCAGCTTCACTGTGTTGCAGATCAACACAAGGCTCAGACACAGTCAGAGGGCACCCCTTGCAGCAAGCAGAGCCTGTGTGACCAGCCAGATGGGGAGGTGTGGACACCCATCCCTCTGCACACCTGCACAAGCTGTCTGCAGTCCCCACCAGCCATTTGCTTACCTTTGGTGCAGCAGAGGCAGAGCCAGGCATTCAGGCTTCGGCCAGGTGTAGTTTCAACAGATGGTTTTTCAGGGGCATTGGGGAAAGGAGTGAAATGGGTGATTTGGCCTCTTGTTTCCATTCTGTTTCACCTCCTTTAGCCCAAGGGACGTGAAGAGGGTTTGGGATGTCCTTCATCACTGTGGCCAAATGAAACAGAAACAATGATGAGTCTGATTGCAATTTTAAAAGGAAACTGTGGAATGTTTCCAGTCATAGTAGATTAAATCTCATTGGCTTTTTTTCTTTCTTTTTTTTTTTTTTTCCCCAAAAGCTAGCAGGCAATGTCTTTTTTCATACTTTAATGTGAGAGTGGATCACTGCTGAAATATATAACACATGGTAGCACTCACCTGCAGTAACTCTATAACCCTGGCATTGGCAAGCAATACATTAAAATGTGATGCTGAAGATCAATATAAGGTAATAGATGCTAGGTATATACATCACACATGCAACCTCTGCAAGAAGAGCTCCAGCCTTTACATGCCATGAACTGACACCCAGTTGCCAGCCTCCCTGCCATCTCTAGGCACAGTAAGGGATACAAACAAGGGCATATTAGATTTATACCAGCCTTGTCAGGTATAAGGCTTAAACCTTGACTCCAAACCAGCTGCCTGTTATTATTCTGGCTTTGCGCCAGGGTCTGTTAGAACAGAAGAAGAAAAACCTTTCACTCCTAAAGATTCACAAGGAAGAAGGTCTTGGTTTGATCCCATTTTCCTTTTAACATTAATTGCATGTTTAGTTTTGATGGGCAGGGGGCCCAAAAGCAATATAACAACTCCCACCATGAGAACGATTAGGACCAAGCAGCAGAATTTAAGGCCATGGTGTTCTTGCTTCTGGCAGTGAAAGTCCCTGACTCTAGCTCAGTCTTTCTCTCATCATCTTGGATCTGTGTTACAAAGTAACCCTGTGCATCTCAAAAGTACAGCATGAAACAAGGGCATAGTTGCCCATAGTGCTGGGGACTTCCCACACAAACATAGCGGTTTGTAAATACTACAGTTTACCCTCACTGCTGTTCTGCTCTCCCTCTTCCCCTTAGAGCTTGAGATGTGCCAAACTCAGCTTCCAATCAAGGAAGGGCAGTGAAGACTTAATAAACCTATTTTTTATTTGAAAAATATTTGTTCTTACCCTTTGCATGTTCCAGCAAATATAACCACTCCACTCAAAAAACAGGCCAAATATGAATGAGAATATGCAGAAAAAGTGTGCACATTTTCATTTGTTCAGCTCTCAGCAGAAAAGGGATTTGGTTTCCAGTTGGGGGCTGCATGTGGTACAATACAAATCGACACCAAGAATGAGTTTTTCATACTTCAGAGAGAGTCAAACTGAAGACCACAGCTTGATGTGACCCCAGTTAGAGAAAGGAGCATTGACACAAGATATCCCAGGACAGCAGACTATGAGGAAAGGGTGGTAGACTAGAGAAAGGAATAAAAAGTGTCAATAGAATAATATAGCCATCAGTCCTTCTCTCCAAAGCTGACCTGAGCTCTCAGGGGCTTGATGAGAAATAGAAGATGCCCTGTCGTCACCCTCCTCATGCTGGTTTTACAGCATGCCCAGAGAGATTCCTTTGCTTGCAGATCAGCTCACCATGATGCCCAGGCAGCTCAGGAGGACCCCATGCCTCCACCTGTGTCTTCAAAACAGGACACAGCTGGGCCATTTGCAAAGGACCTGAGCTCACCTCGGCATGCCACAACCACAACCCCTAATGCAAGCAGGAACAAGCTCGTTCAGACTTGTGTTTTTTCCTTCTCAGCATATTTTGGGTATGATTATTACAGGATAAGCCCTCTTCCCTGCCACAGTATTATAATAATTTAATCAGCAGTCATCTACTATATAATTTCCTTCCTTCCACCAACACTATCATCCTTAAGTCCAAAGTCATTAGAAAAGCAATTAACCACAAACTTCATTTAGCTAACTGAAATGGGATGAGATATTTTTGTTTGTTTGTGTTTGTTACTGCAACAGTAGTAACAATTTTGCTTGTTTGTTTTTGCAACAACTTAAGAGGAAACAAACAAGTTCTTTCAAACCTGTAATAAATACCTAGAGATAAAATACTTACACATTCAATGTGAAATAAGTATTAGATCCCCATATTCTGTATTTCAATTTCTTAGTGTTTCCCTTTTTAAAGACTGTTTTTAAAATAAATATGAATATGTGGTTCCTAGAAAATACTGTGTTTGATGACATATTTTTTTCTTCTGTGCATGAATGGCCTCAGGCCAACTGTTGAGTTTTCAGCTGTAAATGTAAATGTAAACCTATTCCAGCTTACAGGTTGAATGTGTGCTGTTTGCTCCACCTGTTCTGTGTTTGCAGGGTGTGATTCAATCCCCTCTATCAAATGACACTGTTTAGGTTCTCTGGTTGTCTAGCAAAAAGGCTGAAAGATGAGAAAAAAGAAATGATTTCAAGGTAGCCAAATATCGTTTCTACTGCTTAGGTGTGTAGGTAAACCACTGTCTGCTCAAAAGGTTTATAGAAATTTTGAACACCACATTTAGAGAATAGAAAGAAAAGAGAACAGGGGTCTTGATCCCAATCAGGCTTCTTTCATCTATGGAAGAGTGGACAGGTGGAGATTTGAGGGTCTGCTTCTACATTTTCTGGGTAGCTCCAGGTCTTTGATTTCTCCTGGCCACTATACCAGGGAGAATAAGCCATGCCAAGAATACTCTCTCATGCCAAGAGTAAGGTTGTTCATCCAGCATGCTGAGCCCTCCAGGCTGCTTGCACTACATAGTCTGAGACTGAAGGCATTCACTCTGGGAGTAGGTATCTTAGTATAGAAGGGATCAGAATGCTGAAAAATCAATTCCGAACTGTTGAGGCTCAATGTTAAGTAAGGCACTTACATGTTGGAGACAGGAATGTAGTGACAAGCTTTGAAGGAAAATCCTGATGATCTGTGAAGAACTGCACAGTCTTTTGGGGAGGGAATGGTTTTCTTCCTGGCTGTGCTTGTATGACATCCATTTCTTGTCAGATGATCTGTAATGCCACAATATGGCTGTATGGGACCAGCGCCAAGGTTGGCAGAAGGGGTCTAACATGAGAGCATGGATGCTGCCCTGGACTTGTCCCAGGTTTTGATTCATGCTCATCCCAAAGTGCTTCATCATTTTGTTTACCTGTTCAAATTGGTGCTGCTAATGTTATTGCCACAACACTGTACATCTTGAGCTGAACACATCTCTAGTTCTCCTAACGTATCAGTTTGACTTATGCAGATCTCAGTCACTTTGGAGAATTTGTCTTGGGGCAGAGAGTCTGTTTATTTGAAATGCTGCCGAATCTATGCTTGGTCCACATTAGGGTTGCTCAATCAATAAGAAAAAATACATGGAAAATGCTCTAAATGCCAGTTTACTTGGAAGCATAAATTCAATCTGGATACATGCATTATCAGATTGATAGGCTCTGCCCAAGGAAAGAATAATTTTCATTTAATGGCAGTATTTGCTTATGAATCTTCTGGGACACCATTTCTTCACAGCACAGTCCCTGCCAACAGCCTTGTGAAATGAAGCTTTGACATTCCCAATGTTCTTCATCTTTCTGGTCAAGCAGATTGGCCAGGACTTAGGAGACTGAGTTTCTGCTTCCAGCTCCGCAGCAGGCAGAGCTAGACACAACCTCAGCCGACTGCAGACAGATCATCTGCAGAGGCAGGCAAATTCCACTCCCCCCAGCTCTTTCCCTCTTCTATGTCTGATGTGACTTTAAATGTGTGGAGTTAGGAGCAACCTCTAAAGGTACATCCATGCCGCACCACTGCAGAGGAGCGAGGAGGGAGATAGCCAGGTTGTCCTGAGCAAGCAATGTCAAGCAGCTCAGCTGAGAGGGTGCCAAGTCACACACCCTGCCTGGCCCTGTGTAGCCAGAAGGACAGCTAGCTTCTACAGCTAACTAGTTGCCAAGAAGGATCCCACTTAGCTCATTTTTCTACACATGCAGTGTGCACACACCTTCCCTGTTTCTGCAGCCAAATCTCACAAAGAGCTACATTTTACAGTGGCTTTGTGGTGTGGGGAGCAAGTTGTCATGGTCTACTTTAATTTATTTGAGGTCAGGTTCAAGCAATGTGGACAAGCTACAGTTTGTCTCATCAAGATGAGCAAGAGAGGGGGCTGTTTAAAAGCTTTGAAAGCTGAAGAAAAAGAGTGTATAAGCAGTTATCCCCTTTGGCAGCTGTTGTAACGGTGGGCAAAAAATGACTGTCCTCAGCAAGCCCCTTTCCCAGCACTCAGAACCAAGCCCCAACACCAAAGTAGCCCATAATAAAAAAACAAACAAAAAGTCCCACAGAACACTCAGAGTTCATTTTCAGTCACCTAATTCTGGCATTCTTTTTATCTCAGAAACATCTAGGAAGCAACACTCCTCCACAAACATCTTGCTTCCACAACAGCCAGTGCTAAAACAAGGAAAGCAGGGGGAAGAGAAGTCAAAATTTCCCACAGGCAGCCAGTCCACTGTCTGAAGTGGTGCTCCCCGCTTCACTCCCCAGAGCTTGTTTCTTCCTACAGCATACCGTATGGCTTAGGAACTCTGCAAATGGTGAGAGAAGTGCGCTGTGGAGCAAAAAAATATTTCCTTATAGCCATGTCAGGCTGTCACTCCTCTGCCTCCCCCACTGTTAGGAGCTGCTAGACTCTCTCAGCCATCTGGTACAGGATTCAAGCCTTCCTGCTGATAACCCTGGCCAATCCTGGCATTGCTGTGCACTCGGTGTATGAAGCTGAGACAGATTTTGAAGTGTTTATACAAAGCTGGAAAAGCAGTGGAAAGGCTGGAGGAAAATGAGTGGGAAGGTGTGAGGTGGAAACAAGATATGCTGGTGATGCAGGAGGCCTCAGCACACATTTCCATTTTGTAGGGGATAAAAGAAATGGCTTTGCCCTTAGACTTTAGCCATCATGGGATGCAGCCATGGGAGAATAAGGTGGTATATGTCATGCTCCTCCTTATTCCCTGCTGAGGAATGGAAATGCAGACAGATTTCTAGAGAAACACAAGGACTTGAAACCCTTTGGATGAGGAAGGGTCTGAGAAGCCATCTGCCTCAGTTTCCTCTGCTAGCTCCTCACCGTTGGATGGTACTCACATGTGACAGCTGGGAAGTTAAAGAAATTCTGATGTAGTGTGTTTAGAGCAGTGTGCCTGTGACCAGGATCAGAACCAAGCTGTGCCTGTATAGTTTGTACAGGCAAGAGAGGAAGTCATTGCTGCTCTTGTGGCTCTCCCTGCTGCAATCTGCTCTTACCCCAAGTTACGCTGGTTTACTAATGCAAAGAGCTGTATGGCAGGTGTTAGACTACTTTGTTTACACGCTTTTTTTTCACCCCACTGGCATTCAGGAACATGAATTAATGCCACTGAATTAATGATTAATATGGCCATGTTAGAAGATGTAATTCTTCCTGCAGACTCAATGGTAGTGGTGCCAGCAAAAGCACAGAACATCCCTTTCCCTGGCAGCTATGTGACAGCCACCACCATCCTAGATCATCCCCAGCTGCCTACTCATCACAGTGAAAGACTGTGAACGGGCCCCCTTGTAGACACTGGGTCCAGTTCTTAGCCAGTCTTAGAAATCCCAGCAGATTCCTAGAAACGCATACAGAGATTTTTTAGTATCATTCCAAAAAAAAGAAGTGCCACATCTTCAATAACTGTTTCACCTGGAGAAGGGTCTCATGAGGTTGCAGCCCCTGGTTGGGTTGGGTGTGTTAGCCAACATGAATACCCCAAATAAATACTGCCTTGAGTTAGACATGGACTGGGCTTTCTTCTGAACATTATTACTTAGCAGATACAGTTTTCATGACTTTTCCCTAGTGACAATGATAGGATGCAAAATAGCTATTTATTTCATTATCAATATCTGAAATTTTAGAGTTTATAGAAAAACTTGAAGTTACATCATTTTAAACATCTCTTTCAAATATATTCTGTAATATTTGCAGAGTGTGTAGTGGATGTTATAGCTAGCATTACCACAGGACTCCAAAGAGAAATATTTAATCTTTCCACAGGCCACCATGCAATTGCTTGAAAATAATCAGCTGGAGCTATTATTTTCTATTTCCTACTGAAATGTTGATGAAATTATCTACTGTCTTCCCATACCTCTAATCATTTTCCTGTGAGTCCTTACAGGCTCTCTCCATGTGTAAGGCATTTTATTCCTGTATCTCCACACAGAGACATGAGCTTATTGGCACAAGCTGGCACAGCCCCATTGATTTTCGTTATCTGCAGTGACTTAAGCTGCAGTAGCATCCCACATTACACGCATCTTTGCACCACCCTACTTCATGCCCTTGGAAGTCAACTAAAGAGTGCCCATTAATTTGAGTGTTATTTCAGTCAGACTCTAACAAACCCACTACCTTGCTCCTGTTCAGGGCAGTGTTGCATGGACTTCAACGTGAATCCATTTCCTGAATAAGGAACAAATAATATCTGCCCCATTAAAGCTGCAGTCACAGTGGCTCTGAGGGGAGTACACAGAAACATTAACAGCACAGAGATATTTGGGCTGCATGATGTGACAAAGCTATAAGATGCAGAACACAGTCTCCTCAGGCATGAATTAGGTTTACAATTTGAGGAACCCAAGTAGTCTTTCCTGGCACCAGCCCCTCCACACAAGAAACAACAAAAGGCTGCTTTTAAAGGTATCCTTGGAAAATCATGAGAGGGAGTCAATAGATAAAAACATGGGTTTTGCTTTTCTTTGCTGCTGTTCCATCTATTTTCATATTCCTTTTATAACTCAGGTTGCTGTTGCTAGAAAAATAACAATGACAATAATAAGCTGTTCTTTACTACCTTCAACGCCTTCTCATGCCTGGTGGACAAGGCCAGAGGATCCAAAAGCAGGTGTGGAATTGATCAAACTGCAAACTTCTGAACAGATTCAGGTCTTGGCAGCAGAGCTGGTTCTGGCTCAGGTATCTACCACAGGAATGCTGCATTAATAGACTGGCCAGTAGTTACACTCTGAAAATCCAAGATCTCTTGCTGCATATCATCCCAATTTGGAAGAATAAAGAACCCAACTCTTACAAAAGGCATCTGCTTCTTAGAGCTTGCCGTGAAACAGAACACAAACAAGTTCTGCAACAGAAAAGGAGTAAGAAAAATCATTACAGTAGAGAAGAAAATAAGACATACATTCCGTGACATGAAAATTCATTTTATTACTTCCTACAATTAATGTATAGGGAGTAGCAACCCTACCATAGAAAGTAAGAGCAAATATAGAGAAATATTTCTCTATATGTGAGATCTGCACATAGCTATGCTCAGTCTTTTTGTTAGGCCACACTTCTTGCTAGTATTCTTCCACCTCAATAGTAATTTGATAGTTTGACCAGAAAATTATAAAAATCAGCTATACACTTAGCACCTTTAGAAGTCACCTGCTTTGCCTAAGATATTTGCACTACAAAACGGAATGTTGTGACTGTTGCAGCATTGTGCCTGTAATGCTCTAACAAGCACTTGCATATTATTATCAGCTAAAGAACCATTCAAGATTATACAAAAGCTTTCAGATCTTGCAGAACTGTGTGCTTGGAGATGAACTTATAAAAAACCTGCATGATTTACAGAGATGAAAGAGAAACCTAGTGATTTCAACTCATTTTTCCATTGCAAGAACTTGGCAGCACAGAATTTCCTAAATGTCTTTTTATTGACTTTAGAAGGGACAGCTTCTCATTTGTTCATATTCTGTATTTCTTAAAATTAAAAACCCAGACTGATAGCGTTGGGACAAAACCCCTGGAATCCAGGTTAGGTGGTAAAAGGAGACTGTTCATTTGTCCTAGTGAGGCTCAGTTCCAGCTTCCATTTCAAAGCACTCTTCACTGCAGTGGCAGGTCGGACCCTGACCCCGAAATCCTTATTTATGCCCAGTTTGGATTAGCCACTACTTTTTCCTCTAAAAACTAAAAAAATGTCTAGATATAGGTGCATTTGCTTTCTCTGTTTTTTCCAGAACTAGGTTTTATTTATTTTGAGAGCGAAAGAAGATCAAGAAGTATCTGAACTTCAAAGAAAAATCTGATGTTTCCTTTAAAGAACTTCCATTTCTTAACAATTCATGGAGAAGGTGCTTTTACAGATGTGGTTTTGGGTCAACATGTTCTCACTCTTCATCTCACTCTTCATCTTCCTGTGCATGTAAAAGCTCATGGCTTGACAGGCAGCTCAGTACCTATAAATGGTAATTTGTTGTTTATGGTGATTATTAAGTGTCCGTGTTTTCAGATCTGTTACGTATGCAGTGATGTAAGGCTTCTATTTTAAAGATAATATTTATTTATCACACCAGAAGCGGCCAATGTCTGGAAAGGTTATAGCGGTAAAGTAAACATGAAGCACTACTGAACAAAGTATAACCCAAATGATCTGTTTGCATTCAGTATTGAATTTTTAATATCATTTCCCCATTTTGTTACAAACAGTAAGGGGAAAAACCAATACAGAATCCATAGGAAAAAAATCCAGAGCACTGTACACTGCATATGAGAAAAAAGGTCCTCCTTGTATGCTTCTGCGTTGTTACTGACAATGGTTTGTCCCATATCAATAATGTTGGTAAAAGTAGCAGGGCTTGCTTTGAGTTCTTTTTTTCCTGTTTGCAGCCTAGCAAGTTTCATATGGGTGAAAAAAAAAAAAAAGGTGGAAAGGAGGCCAGGAAGGAAAGGAGGCCTTTATGATGTGTAGGTTGCATATTACATAATAAATCTTTAACACCCTGGTACCCCATAAAGTCTGTGTTCCCAGGCAGCTCTGATCTCTTGGGGTGCAGCCAACAGATAGGGGACGTACTCCACTTTCAAGTCCTGCCTTACTACAGCCCTGAAGGTCAGGGTAAGTGAGAACTGGAAAAGCCAAGCAAAGAGTAGATAGGAAGGTAATAAGAGATTAGCTGATCTGGAAAGGCACGGGAAGTCAGCCTAAATTCCTGAGTCCTCTGTGGAGGTAGCACAGGCTATCTGAGAAAGGGTCATGTTTCTCAGAAGATGTATGAAAAGCCATGCTGACCCTACCAGGTAGCTAGATGATTAAAATGCTCACGTGACTAAGGTTAGAAGAAAACACTGTGTGCACCCAGTCTGACCTCCTTCATAACACTGGCCTGAGAAATTTATACAGTGATTTCCACATCAGGCTCAATAGCTTTTTTGTTATCTATGATAACATCTATTGATAGTCTTCCAGAAGACCATCTGATCTGGTTTAAACACTCATTTAACATCAACTTTCTTGTGCAATTCCTTTCTTGCAAAAATACCTTCATTTCAGTAAATGTCCATCTGCTCCTTCCCTTTTTGATAAAATGTGTGCATTTATCTATGTGATTACTAGGTCTCATTATTTGTGATTCTCTGAATCCACTCTAGGCTTCTAAAGGCTTTCCAGATGACCCTAGAGGGATCCAAGTCTGTATGCACAGCTATAGAAACATCTTCATCTTCCGCTTTTCCACTGGTTTTATCCCCAAATATTCTTGTGTTTAGGGCAGCTGCTGTCACAGTAGTCTTAAAAAAAAAAGAAAACTCTTAAGCTGTATTATTCAGGCTAACATCAGCAGAAAGACAAAATATTTATGTGATTTCTGTAATGGCACAAGGGAGATAAAGTTGGCAGCTTGCAACAGGAAGTTCAGGAAAGTGAAGGTAGTGTAAAATCCTGAAATTAAGATTTGCCAAAATCTCTATACAAAGAAAATTTACCTAATTTCATGCACCTCAGATGACACAACGTTCGTTTCCAATGTGACTCCAACAGCCAAACCCACAAACATTTTTGCAAACAGTAAAAGCAGCACAAAGTAAAGAACAAGGCAAATCAGAACTGACTACTATTGATTTTGTGATAAAGGCTCCATGGAGACCAGCTGTTAATTACCTTTCCAGAGGAAAGACTTGTTTAGCTTAGAGCCAAGGTTGTGGGTATTTTTCCCTCTCTTTCCTCTCAGGTACAAAAGACTGTACTGCTAGGATTAGCACAGGATTTAAACTATAAATGTGTATTGGGACAGATTTATTATTATTCATCCGTTTTATTATGGTACTGCTAAAGACCAGGCAAGAAAGAGGCAAAACACAAAATAGACACTCCCTGTCCCAACTGCTTTGCAGGTGAGCAACCTTTCCAGCAGAGTTTAGCATCACTTTCTTTCTTTTCTAGTCAAAGTTGTGCCAAAGCAGCACACATCTGTCCATCTTGTTTTCCTTTCTGCTGCTGCATTTACATATATTAATAAGTTTACCCTGCCAGGTACAGAGCTCTCTTGACGCCCACTGCCTTCAGTGTGGGGACAGAGCGAGGGATGCGGTGCTGTGGTGCTGTGCTTAGTACCTTTCCAAATAAAACTGCTGAGCCCCAGCTGTATGATCTGTCTGAGCTGTGCATGGTGGAAGACGAGCAAGTAGGGGCAAATGAGGCTTGAAAACCATCTGCTCGCTCACCAGAGCCTGACATGGGCTGATTCAGTGCATGACATGGCTGCTGCAGCGTATGCTGGCCCGCCTGGGTGATGTGAGCTGTTACTTATGGCAATAACAGGTGCAAAGCTTCCTGACAGAAGTGTTGTTTTTAAATCCCTAAGTCCCTTTAATAACCCAGAGAGGCAGCAGGCTGAGCTCTCCAAAGCCGTAGACCTTCGTACATGCAACCTGGGCAATTACAGGTGCAAAACAAAGCGTGCAAGCGCAGTTGCGCTGTTCTTCGCTTCTCAGAATTATTGGGGATGGTGCACAGAAAGCAGGGGCGTACACGACAGGAAGATGACATCATTAAACTTTGCAAACACACATGCTTTTCCCTGAAAACCTCTCTGCTGTTGCTAAGGCTGATGCAGTTTTGCTGGAAGCTCTGGTGCAAAGATCTTCTAATTTTTTTTAGCCACCTCGAGAAAGAAGATCAAAGAGCAGGGACTTTGGTGGCTGCAGAGCACAAAGAAGATGAGCACTTAAATGGTTCATTTTGTACAAAATTTCCCTTTATGAGATTTAGAACAGGCAGTGCCTGAATGACAGCCCATAGCTGCTTTCTGATTACCAGCACTCACACCATCATTATCTGTGGTGCAAGGAAAAAAGCTATAGCAGATTCAGCTTTATATTGCCAGACAGCAGTAGACCATACAGGAAAAGGCACGACTCCACTCTAAGTTACAGGCTGTAAGCACAAATGGTAATATGGTTTTGACCCAAAGGGAGGACTATGTGCAGTAAAACTTGAGAGTCTTCAAGCACTGCAGCTGCTCAAAGTAGACAGACTCTTTGGTTAGTCGCTCTCTTCTTGCCTAGTGTGCGTTTCTTTATTTTCTTTGTGCTTGTGTAGCAGCACATCTAGTGCAAATTAAGTGAACATTCTAAACTGGAAACAATCAACTTGATGATCCTAGTTCACACTTCAGTTCGCACATAAGCAGGCTTTCTACCTTAACAAGCTGCCACTTACAAGGAAGCCAGCTCAATCACAAATTAATGATTGCCGCTTGGTTTTGATTCCCGATCTATCATGCCTTGAGAAATATTACACCTAAAAATACTCTGTGTTAAGATCCCCCATGTGCTTCAAGCACAGTGTTCTAGAAATGATCAATAATATTTCACACATTAAAGAGCAGCAGTGGCCTTGGTGAAGAACAGTTTGCTCATTTGCGTTTATACACGTTCCCAGCCTAGCGAAGTAGCCAAGGTGACTTTGGGGGGAAACGCTCCTCCAGTACAGCTGGTGCAATCTGGGCGACAACTTTCTGTGCATGTCAAAAGTCATTTGCATATTCATTATCTTTTGATGAGTGCTGTGTGGTCAAGGGAAATGTATTTTCTTCTTTGGTGTATATCTCAATTTGCTCAGCCTTCTGTAAATCTCCTATGCCCTGTACCAGTGTGGGTATAAATTTGCCCATTTACTGTATGGATTAGGTCCTTCCTCCCAGATTACTGTGTTTTCAGTTGTAAACAAAATATTTGCAGAGGCAGAGAGCCTGGTGGGCAGTTTGCTGGGGACAAATATATAATTGCTAGCTGTTTAATTTACCAGTCTCTAGTACTTTTCTAGGAGATAAAAAGGGTTGCTTGCTCACCAGACTGGAGCGGCGGAGGTGCTGGACAAGGGTTAGAAACAAAGCAGAGAAATTCTGGCATCAGAATCTGTCCTCAGCTGAGGTTAAAACCTGCATGGACGTCCTCATGAGGAAGGTGTGTGTTGCAGGAAGGTGAGAGTTGAAGCAATTTGCGATGCACTCCTAAAAAAGAGACAGAAGCTTCATAAGAAAGAGATGGGATTCACCAAACGAGCAGACCGCTGCAAGTGAATTTGGCCCTGGAGAGGCCATGATCCTGCAAGCTGGGTGTGCTTGGTCTGACTGCTTTCCTGTAGGAACTCAAGCAGCAGCCTGGCTTGTAGCTCTGTAGGAACTATCCTGTGGCTCTCTCTCAGGGCTGCTGCTACAGGACAGCAATGCCACTTAGTGGCTTTGTGAAAGCTATTTTCTCATGAAAAAAATTTGAGAGCAAGGGATTCGACTGGATAGCAGCTCACTGCTGAATAGTCAGCTTACAGTTACTTGTTTAAAAAGCAAAACAAAAATCCCAGCATGCTGCAGAATAAGAAGAATGACACCACTCAAATTGTCCTTCTTCATCTCTTACACAAGGCATAACCTCTAGTGGGACATGCCCCATCCCTGTGTGAGTGCCGGAGCAGACAGGCTGTCTGGCTGAGGCAAGGCTTTGAACACAAAAGCCCACCTTGCCTTAAGAAGGAGCACCAGCGTAACTATGGAATTAGAACAATTAACCACTATTAAGCAGGAAAAGCATTCTCGGGAAACAAACCAGGCTGTCTGGATCTTGCTGTTTGCCAAGCATGTTCATTCCCAGATTTGTCAAGGTGCTGTGCCATCTAGAGGAATTAGATAAGCATTTTCCTGTGCCTCTCCATGGAGCTCTTGGCTCTGCTGGTGCTGGCTGGCAAATCTGCGCAGGGTCCCTGCTGAAGCACCCGAGCAGCCAGCCCTGCTCCTGGGCCAAAAGCACTTCTGGCAGTTCCTTGTATCTGGTGGCCCTGCTCCAACACAGCAACAAGGAACAGGACCCAGTATATTTGTATGATTTATACTAAATGGCTTTGAAATGCACTGCCTTAACAGTTTGAACGTGCGATGATGGTTTCCTTTAATTTCCTTTACTCTTGCACTTTACATACAGGTCTGATTTACAGAAAAATCTCTACCAAAAAAACCAGGCTGTTGTTGACAGAGATACCTGTTACTGGATGAAACAGGGACTTCATCTCTCTTCATCTTTTTTTTGCTTTGCCACATACAGCATCACAAAGGGAACCACCATAATTTCCAGCTACCAGTGACTACAGGCAGAAAGGGGCTTCATGGTTTCTGGTGTGACATAATTACAGAGCACACTGATGTTAATTAACATGAAATGGAAGCTCTGGCCTTGAAACAGAGGCACTGGGTATATGGTTGGTGAATGTTGCTATTCACTGAAAAGAATTATTTAATCTTTAAAAATGTTAAATTGCTGCAAAATCTTGCCTTCATTCCTTCCCTGCTTAACATCACCTCAGGTTTCATCTCCTCCCTGAACTTGCCAGCTCAGCCAAATGTCCTCAGCTCCAACCTGCCTGGTCTGCCTGTCCTGGCCCACCTCTGTCTCTTCTGACTGACAGCCATCCAAAATCCATGGCCTGCCCATTGGCTTTGCATTGCCAGAGTAACCCTGTGCCCTCAGCCCTCCACAGCTCCTTTAAGCATCCTAATGCTTATCCGATTATGACCAGCAGCGAGAGGAACCATAGATTAATAGAAAAAATAAAGTCAATTCTATTTTCTGTAGAAAAAATGCAGGAATTCCCCAGATTCTCACCAGTTTGAAATCATCAAATGGCACTTCTACACTCTGCTTCCTTTTTGACTTGTCTCCAGTTTTGATGCCCTCTGCTCCTGATTTTCTCTCCACCGACCTGTGGAGCACTGCTGGGTGCCTCCCAGAAAAAGAGGTGGTTTCTTTTGGCAGGAAGTGACTGTTACCAAGTGACTACCCAAGTGCAACGTTTGTTATGGGAGCTCTCACCTCACGCTGTTTGGAGTCTAGGTACAAAAAAAAAAATCCACAAAAAAAAGAGTGCAAATGAAGTGTTATTGCTACAAGAAGTAATCCATTAGCATCATTTCATTCTGCACTTGTAAATTAGCATGTCTTCGGGAGGCCACTTGGTAAGCTTTCCGAGAAGCCATCAAAGGCTACCAGCTGCAAGCTCTAGCTGATGGTAAGCTAAGGACAGTTGGTGCAGTTAAAATAAAAAGAATTTAAAGCTTTATCTGTCACTTGAAATGGTCTTTACTGGAAGTTTAAGTGGGCTTTGCTGGAAGTTTTAAATCTGATCGAATCCTGGTGTTAAAAATATTTGTTCTCTTCTTAGGGCTGAAAATGGAAGCACCAAGGTAACATAGAAAAATTGTCCTCACACTTAGCTTTTCAGCCAGTTTAGATGGTGACCTTCAGACATGGTGTCTCCAAAAGTTAAATATCAGGTGGAATACTATTAAGCAGGTTTAAATTTCACAAGAAAAACTAACAATAGCAGCTTGAAGGAATTACTTGTCTGGTCTCCTGAGGTGCAATAGTTTAGAAACTGCAGCTCTGTTATAGCTACAGGAGGAGCCCAACTAAGCAGAGTCCTTTATTTCCTGACGTGAACTCCTGAAACTTCAATGGAGTTGTGTTGATCTGCACCAACTGAGGATCATCCATAGCATTTTTATTTAACAAATGGCAAGCATTCCTGTTATAGAAACAAATACATGGTTGAACCTGAATTGAACAGTTCAGGTGATTTTTTTTTAACTTATTAAATAATAAAATAAAAAACTGGAGTGAAAGATGTTGGCAAAACTCTTCAAGGGTTATATCTTTGATATTTATGGAAGAAAGAAACGGATTTACCTTTGCTCCGTCTTTGGTTATCTGGAGTTTTAGTCAACATGTCATTGCATCAATGAGAGGCAGCTACACAGATTGCTTTTTTCTGATGCTTCACTATTTGGTTAGCAAGTTCACAGTAAATCTAGAGAGCTCTTCCATGTCACACTTTCAAACAGAAAGATGATCTTTCAGATCCCGGATGAATTTACTTTCTCCTGGTTATCCAGCAGCTGAGGTCAGGGTCTCACTTAAGGCAACAGACAGCCCCACTGTGCCCAAGTGCTCTAGGCACCAGGTTGAGATCTGTCTCTGGTTGTCATTAACAGTCACTTCCCTTCAGTCTTTTTACCCCTGTCCTGAGCATATAGGGGCATATAGCACACAAGGTGGAAATAAGCTTTCACTGCATTTTCTTTCCTTCTGGGACTTCCACACAATGAGTGATTCTTTTTTGCAACGAACAGCATAAACACTTGTTCTCTCAACTGGTCCAGTTCCTCATCTGAACCTCTGCAGGAGAACAGAAATAATTATTTCAGTGAGTAAGTGATGACCTTAGAAACACTGATTAATCACTAAAGCTCTTCATGTTTTATTCTAATCATAGTATCTGAGACCTGCAGAACAAGGCAGAGCACGTTTTAAGGTATAAAGGATTAGATCAGGCAAGTACTCCAACAACTATTATTTCAGAACCAAAGGGCAGGTACTTTGTATGTATTCAGCTGAATTCTACCCTGAAAAAGACAATACAGCTCATCTGACTGTAGCTATTTCTGCCTTTCCCAAGCCAAACACAGTTGTGCTTATTCACTAGAGTAGACTAGTAAAGCAGGTTCAGCCAGTGCCTGGTAAGTAACAGTGCTACTGACCTGGAAGTCAAACAAGTACAGAAGGATAATATATATACACATTCTGATATATATTTATAAAAATTAGCCTGCATTCTATGAAAGAGGAATATGAAGAATAGAGGGACTGTATGTAAGGAAATAAGAAATTAAAATGTGTCTAAGTAACTGCTTAAATGTGGCTAAGTAGCTGGTTCCCTTCTAGAGAAGGGAACATAAGGCACAAAAAAAGGCTCAAGCCCTGGAATATAAAATTTGTGCCCAAGGACATGGCAATTAGAAGACTGGTAATCAGGACCACACATCATATCAAATCTGTGTTATTTTAGTCAAGCAATTGCTAACTTGCTAAGTGTCTACAGGCAGGTAAGGAGAACCACATGCAAATAACCAGAGCAAGGCTAGCAGAGGGAAGAGGGCTCATGCCTCACGTCTGGAGTTTGCTCGCAGAAGCCCAGCTCCAATGCATATGACCCAGCCCTTCCTGAAAAAAATTCACATTGCCTTTGCTTCCTCCTGTGTTGGAGTCCCACACATTCTCTTATCTCACAGGAATGTAGGAAAGTTAAGAAATGCAGCGCAGCACTTCTTCATGTGCTAAGGCAAAGGCCCACCTGGGCCAGGATGCCTGCATGGGTAACACATGTCCTTTGGGCTGGTGAGCTAGACAGACTGCCATGGGGCAGGTGGAAGGAAGAGGGAAGATTTACAGATGTGTAGATAGGAAGCATGTGTAGATATTTCAGACAGCTGGTTATCAGCAGGTAACCATATAACCTTTATTTTTTCTCCTCTCTGTCCTGAAGCTCAGAGCTGAGCTTGCAAGCCCATTCCTGCCGTGATGCATGGGGGTGGGGACCAACTGATCTCCATCCCAGCTCTGTGTACAGCAGTACAATGTCCCCATTGACAGCTCTTGCTTGCCTGAGCTGGAGGAGACTGAGGAAATTGCTCCCCTTTTCAGCTGGTGGTTTTCCAGAAAGAAAGCTTCATAAAAAGCAATTACCCGTGGAGTTTCTTCCCTTAGCTGAGTGTTTGGCAGACAAATTAATAACTGAGACAAGATTAGGCTAAAGATACTGTGCTAAATGGCCTGCTCATTCATTTGTGAGACTTTGTTGTGCAATTCTCTACCAACTATAGTGTTCATTGCTTACCTGCAAGTACTTCTACAAGGTGTTAAAGGGCCTAGTTTAATAGTGGTGTGTAAAAATTCTCTTGTTTTTCTCAGAATCATAGAAGAGTTTCGGTTGGAAAAGGCCTTAAAATGTCATCTAGTCCAACCTCCCTGCAATGAGCAGGGATATCCTCAACTAGATCAGATTAATCAGAGCCCTGACCAACCTGACCTGGAATATTTCGAGGGATGAGGCACCTATTATCTCTCTGGGAAACCTGCGCCAGTGTTTCACCATTCTCATTGTAAAAAAAATTCTTCCTTATATGTAGTCTGAATCTACCCTCTTTTAGTCTAAAACCATTACCTGTTGTCCTATCACAACAGACCCTGCTGAAATATTTGTCCCCATCTTTTCTTATAAACCCCCTTTAAATACTGAAAGGTGGCAATAAAGTCTCCATGGAACTTTCCCTTCTCCAGGCCGAACAACTCTCTCAGCTTGTCTTCATAGGAGAGGTGCTCCAGCCCTCTGAGCATTTCTGTGGCCCTCCTCTGGGCTTACTCCAACAGGTTCATGTCTCTCCTATACTGAGGGCTCCAGAGCTAGACGCTGTACCCCAGGTGGGGTATCCCCAGAGTGGAGCAGAGGGGCAGAATCACCTCCCTCGACTTGCTGGCCACACTTCAATGCAGTCTGGGATACAGTTGGCCTTCTGGGCTGCCAGCACACATTGTTGGCTCATGTCCAGCTTTTCATCCACTAGTATCCCCAAGCAGGGCTGCTCTTAATCCCTTTATCCCCCAAATGGTATTGGTACTGGGAGTTGCCTTGACCCAGGTGCAGGACGTTGTACTTGGCCTTGTTGAACCCTATGAAGTTCACATGGGCCCACTTCTCAAGCTTGTCCAGGTCCCTCTGGATGGCATCCCATCCCTCAGGTGTCAAGCATACCACTTAGCTTCATGTCATCTGCAAACAGACTATTACTACAGATACAAACTATTACTGCAAACAGTACTACATTTTACTGCTGTAAAATGTAAATGTAATTCTTGCCCAGACTTTGAGCAGTGCTGATTAGGGCTTTCAAATCTCTGTTCAAAGTAGGGTGGCACCTCTGAGTTCTGCTGATTCACACTATGTGTTTACTGTGTGACTTGAAGAATGAACTCTTTATATCCCTTAACATTTTTACATTCACCATTCAAGCTGAGAAATCCTTCCTACTTTGTTTTCCCACTGCAACAACTTCCATATGTTATCCTATACAAGGACTGTTTTCATGTGTTGTCTTTGCCTATTCTTTTTTAGATTATTATTATTGTTACTCTCTTTATATTATTATTATCATCGCTACTGCTACAACTACTACTACTACTTAGCCTGGCACCTGGAAGTCCAGGAGATAAAGGCCCCAACATGGCGAGTGCTGCACAAGCATGCAAGACATCATTGACCTTGAGAGCTTTCAGACTGAGCAGGCAGTAGAGGTCAAAAGCGAGGTAAGCAGCAGTGGAAAAGGCATTATTCAATGCAATGAAAAGGATTGCCAGTAAAGCCAAGAAGAGTGACCAAGCTCCCCCGATCCCTCTCCCCTTGGCCAAACTTCCTTGCCTGATACGAAAGAGTCTTCCTGCTTTATGACTTGCCTCATGGAAGAAAATCATAGTAAGGAATTGTCCAAGCAACAACACGAATATTACAAAACCAGACTGTCCCTCAAGAGAAATTTGGGCAACTGCATAATGTAAATTGTATGTTCTATCCTACAACATATTTTTTGTGATTTTTGTGATCTCTCCTGAGGACCTTAGGATCATTATATCTCTATTTCAGTTAACTTCACACACTAGATTGTGGCCCTCTAGTAGAGGCATACCCATGTTTCCTTCTACACAGGTCTCGTGTTTATATCAAATAACATGGCCAGAGTATAATTCATACGCACTGCTCAGTCGCTGCTCTAAATCCCCTTCCTTCCCTCCCCTTCCCTCTAGCCAAACACTAACAAGGTGTAGGGAAACGACAAAAGAGAATTTATTCCTGCTAACAAGAGCAGGCTTAGCTTCCTTATCACAAGTTCTCAGTTGAAGCAATCCAACTTTCACCATAAAGAGGACATACATTTCAACACCATCACCTTGTAGCTGTTCTTGTAACACATGCTACCTTTGTATTCATGTAATCAGTCTGGCAGAAGAAAAAATAGTATGGATCCTTTGTACATGGCTGGGAACAGGCTCCCCTGCCAT
The DNA here is from genome assembly GCA_026546715.1 of Gallinago undulata. Classification (NCBI taxonomy): domain Eukaryota; kingdom Metazoa; phylum Chordata; class Aves; order Charadriiformes; family Scolopacidae; genus Gallinago; species Gallinago undulata. Next base: position 31,224,079 of record JAOTQQ010000032.1, on the reverse strand, counting down.
AAGCATCTCTGCACACAGAGGGCTGGACCACTATACCAAACAGAACTTTCTAAACAGGTAGATTAAAAACTTAAAGTAACAGCACAGGCAGTATAAAAAGGAAACATCTGTTCAGTTAGAGGTGATCAGAGGAAAAAAAGGTGGAAAGCAAGAAGACTTAAAGCAATTTAAATAAAATAATTGGTTTAAGAAATTGCTGGTGTGCCTGGAAATATCTATGCCCACACACAAATCTGGCTTTCCCAAGGCCTCGGTGCAGTCACAGAGATGAGGGTAAAAATTTTGCTTTCCATAAATCCTAGAGTGCTTTACCTCTTCCACGTGCCATGAATTACCCTCACATAAGAACTGGGAACATGGAAGTAATGACAGGTGAAGGTCTGCAAATACATACTTTTGTTTAATGTATTGTACCTATGTCAGGTTTGATGTTAGGTTTCCTCAGTTCCAGCCCTCTTCTTTTAACTGTTGTCTCATTCTTCCACTTTCAAGAGGAATATCAGCACTAGAGATTAAAAAAAAAAATAAAAAAATTAAAATTCCGATTACAATATTTACTTCCATATATTCCTACTTCTGTGCACAAAAACATCACTATGACATATATGTAAGCCGTAAAATTAGAATTCATCAGGCATGCATTTTAACAAGCGTGCAATATAGCCATCAGCTCCTTCTGGAAAGCTAGATTCAATGCTCCACTCATTTGAACACACAAGAAATTTTGTTCATAAATTGTCCTCTAAGAAACATTCCCTTTCCTCAGAGGAACTGGTCATTAAAATTGGCAGCCTGTACTTTCAAACTTCTATGGTTTACTGAGGTCTGGCTACTGTTGGATACACCTGAATCTTTTTAAGGATTGTATGTCTGTTGATGATAACACAGGTAAACCTGTAGAAAGAACTGGTAAATATACCCAAATAGAGTATTAGTGAGAATGTAGCATGCACCAATTTTGGGCAGCAGTTACATTTATCTGTTGAGATTACTCACAGCAGCTCAGCTCTTTCAACCTGAATGCCACAGTTACAGCTGGGAGACAATATAGAAACATATTCTGAACCATACCTGTTAGTGGAGAGGGACATTTTGTCACAAACTTAGCAATGAACCTCACAAACAAACTCAGTCCTGGTTTAGATTTATGACAAGAGCTGCCAGCATAAACACATCAGAGATCAGGGCTGAATTCGGTTAGGAAAAATAGAACCAAAACACTTTTTAGAATTTTAAAAATCTCAGGAAGATTACCATAGTTATAAAAATAATAGTGTGTGTGGAATTCCTTCTAATTAGATGGGATGTAGACAGCAAAGTCAGTCCCTGAATTTAAATTTCCCAACACACAAGATGGACTCTACTGTAGGTTTTCAACAGCTGCTTATTTTTCCCAACTACCTTCCAAACACCATCTAGCTTAAAGACACAGGAATCATATGCAGTCATTATTAAAGATCTGAGGGGTGAAATCCAAAGAAGCCTTGGAAGTTACCACTGCTTCAAAAGCAGATGTGATTTAGACGTACCACAGGGAGTAGCGAGGAGTAACACTGAGCAATCAGCCCTTGCTCTTAATCAAGTCTATAGATGAGCTTGTGCTGGACCTGTGCTTTTTGGAAAGTGTCTTCCAAGGCTGACAACGTGGTTGCTGCTTCATAGCCTGCTCTCAAAGCTCATCAGCATGGCTCCTAATGTGAAACAGCTGAACAGCACCGCTTTTGCTAGGGGCACTTTCCTCCTGGCACTGCAGGTGTCACTATGAAATAGAAAATCTGCACGTAGCAGATTCTGTTCTGGTGACTTTGCAGGGGGATGTACACAGCTAGGGTTTACATGAAAATATTTGTCCTCTTATGCTAGATTAGAAGCTATCCTCTATTCTAAAACTGCTCCTTGAACTGTATTTGGTGGTCACAGTTCTCACAGGAAGAACAGAATGTTGATGTTATAAAGGTAGATTGTTCCCTCTCCAGTGATGTTGCTATTTGTGAGAGAAAGGCATAACATTCCTGCTCTGCAAAGCCAAGGCTTTGCTTTGTACAAGTGTAGTGGAGCGGTGATGGTTCAGTGATGTAAAAAAACAATTTGATTCTGTCTCCATGGAGATATGATTGCCCACAGAGTTGTATCTTTCAGGAATGCCTGAGTAATTCTGTGCAGAATGAAGTTCAAATGCTTTAATTAGGGTAGGTATACCCAGTTCACCAAGTTATTAGAACAATATAACGGAGTAAATCCACAACAGGCTCCTGTCTAGTACATGTGAGAGGTTTTTTTAACTTTGCTGCAGCACAGTTCCATAAGACAGGGAATTTGTCTCATGTATCAAAGGTTCATGGTGAGGGTAAATGTATTAAAGAATGTGAATCGCTTAAATATTTTAGATGTGAGGGTAAGATCAGGTGCCAAGTGAGATTCACCTCTCGCTCAGGATTACCAGTTTTCACCTGTTCTCACTGCCTGACAAGAAGGCCAAAAAAAAATCAACCTGCAACATTCCCTCATTGCAAGCACAATTATCTAATTTATCCACAATCAGCCTTATGCGTCCCATAGTATTACTGCTGCCTAGAGCTCCAGATCTGCCTTGCAGGATTGAATTATGAGCCAAAGTCCACAGAAACCAACTACTGCAAGTGTTGGTTGACATGACCCACAGAAATGAACTGAAGAATTGCCATTCTCACTTTGTATAACCACTTCTCTTACATTTGCCTTCTCTTTTTCTTGATGGCTCCTTTTCTTTCTGCTCACAAAGAAATGTACAAGCACTGTTGCTAGTGAAAACCAATAGCAGGATGATTCCTAGCTTGCTTAGACGTTATTGAAAATATTCTTGTCTTACTGATACATATATTCTGGAGGTTAAACAAGTCCAGGATCTTGTAGTCTGCCCTTCAAAGCCTAGATTCTTATAGTCAACAGGGGTGTTTATATAGGAAATGATAAACAAAACCCTGATTTTTTTTTTTTTTGCATTGATTGCAACTATTTATGCTTTTGAAACTTCCCTAGGGTTATATTTTAGTAGTATAAATTTTTGGTATATAACTGGCTTGAATGACTCAAATGACTCATATAACTTTAAATCCTAGCTCCAGCTCCAATAACTGCTGCTGGCAGCAGATGCCACAGAGAGATAGGATTAGGAGCACTTATGTTTTAGACATTAAATTGCCTTTATTCCATTTGCTCTTTTTCTTCTAACATGAACATGTTCTTTGCAATCTTATGGGTACCAAAAACC
>JAOTQQ010000032.1:31147951-31220729 GCA_026546715.1 Gallinago undulata | reverse complement strand
TAAATTGCCTTTATTCCATTTGCTCTTTTTCTTCTAACATGAACATGTTCTTTGCAATCTTATGGGTACCAAAAACCCAGTGGGACTATTTTTTGCCCTTGGGTGTGCTTGTGCTGCTTTCACTAATGTCTATGCGGATCCTGTGCCTGTATCCCGGGCAGAAATTTAGACTTCAGGAGAGCTAATAAGCTGGAATTCAGCCCACAGTCATGTGTCTGTGTCAGCTTATAGCCCCACTTAGCCATCTCAAGGGAAAACACAAACTAAACCTCTCCTAGCTATGTACTACCTTAACCATTCTCTTGCTACTAGTAGTTGGCATGGAAGCAAAGAAAATCTGGGCTGAAAGAGCCTGGAGCCTCAATTTAGGAACAGCTGTACCTATGTCACTGTGTCTTGCATTTATCTTGCAATGTAAAACTGGCTCCTCGTGCCATTTATACCCAATGCTAATCTGCTGTATCCTGCCTAGGTAGGAATAATCACTTCTTTTTGCTGAATAGCATCCTGTTTTTCCAATCCGTTGCTCCAAGTTCTCGAGATGATTTTGACCAGCTAATGAGGTCCACTAAATCCTATTTGCAAATCTTTCCAGAGTGGTTTTGTTTGAAAATGCAATATATATTGTCACTGTTACATAAGACACAGAAAAGGACCAGACCTAAGACAGACCCTGGCAGAATCCTGCTCAGTGCATCCTTTCAGCTCAGTGATGAATTCACTGCTAAGTATTCCCCTGTGCAGAGTTTTCCAAAGAGTTTTTATGTTTTGTGGTACTTTCCCTAGCTATCTTCTGATAATGTCATATGAGGCAGAGTCAAAAGCCTTATTGTCTGTGACATCTCTCAATGGAAATTCAATGAGAGCAGCAGATAAAGCAAAAGCTATGTATGAGCCATAGACGTTTGGTTCCAAATTCTATGTACCCCATGTGAAAATTTCCCATTCCCCTTGTCCAGCATTTCTCTAGTGGGGTAACCCTATAAAATTGCAAGGAGTTAGATGGTAACGCAGCATCTTTAAATTCTGAGTATTTCCTCCCTCTTTTTAATTTTTCATCTTTCTCTAAGCTCAAGGAAGTTCTAGGAATCCATTCAAGCAATTATGATTAAGCACTCAAAGACAGGGAAAGTAGGGTGTTGAGTGTCCCAGGGTTCCTGTAGAGAACATACGCAGGTTATAGACATCTAATTCCACGTTAGCAGAGTTCTGTGCTTGCAGCAGAGAAAACAGCTAGCACAGACTGCTGTGCAGAGAGCTTTCCCTGTGATTAAATCACACTGCTTCACTGCATCCAGATCTCCAGCAAGAAATCTAAATGCTACGGTCGAGGCTACCTTAGCTGCAGAGTAATCTCCTCAAACAAAGGATGGGCTGCAGTCAGGTTTCAGGCACCTGCAAGCTCCTCAAGATCACTGCTTCTCTCTCAGACATTTAAAATTTTGTCAGATCATTTCCAAGCTGTCTCTTTTGCCCCGAGTGGGTGTCTGCCATTTCTGTGTACAGCGATTCTCATCTGACAGCCAAGTCTTTAAACAAGAGAGAAAACCCAAACCCATTAATTATTACTCCTCCACGCACACTTTGAATTGTGAGCTGCTGAGCCAAATTTGACTTTCTAGCAAGCAGAAGATGATACTAGGGCTCTCTGCTGCATCCTGAGACATAGCACAGGAGCTGGCTGCCAAGTCAGATGGATCTAAAGTGGTCTAAAGACAGACATAATGTGGAAGGTGTCGTACAGGAAATAGGTATCTAAGCTGTGGCAAATGTTTTCACATACCAATAGATGGTGATCTTATCACTAACTGTAAGCACGCACATATCTCCAAGAGCATCTTCTTCAGCTGCTGCTCTAGTAACAAGTTGAACACAGCTTACTGTGCACCATCCTTAGCCCAGCCTCTCAAGATCCCGGCAGTGCAGGGTAGAGGCAGGGAGTTTCTCTACCAACACAAAGACTCACTCCCTAGCACCATGCACCTGGAAACCCTACCCACTTGACAGCACCACTTGTTGCTGCAGCCTTGACTAAAATCCAGTTGATCATAGTGATCACTTACTCAAGTGAGTAAGATCTTAGCTGTCTAGGAAAGTGATATCGGCACCCATGTATTTAGGAAAACCTGAAAGGATATTTGCCAGAATATCAATATCTGCATGCTTTCCATTTCTCAGGTTGGGCTGTGATTATTCACAGGCATTTAGCCCAATATTAGCTTCTGCAACCCGACCTCTAACTGTGCTCCAGTAAAATCTGGACCACTGTAAGCTCTGCCACTAAACTTCTCAGCACTCAATACAACAAGGGTGCCAGGACTCTACATTAGAAGGGTAATTTCACTCACTTGTCAGCTATGCATGAGGGTAACAACAGGGTGTGCGCGGGATCTGGAAAGAACATGCCTGCAAACTGCAGGAAAAGAGACAATGTGCAGTCAAATTCTATTGTGCCAGTATTTAAATAACATATCTATGCAGCACAAAGGTTCTCACCTCTGCTGGTTTTTCATGATTCCATTGCTACGACCAGGAACAGGGAAAACTATTGTTGCTGGTTTTCCACGCTTCAAAGAAAATGGTTGCTCTAGGCAGATTTTTACTTTTGACTTGTCCTGGCTAGTATTTTAAGTTAACAGACAGGTTCGGAGAATGAAAAAGATGCATACCTATTTTGTTACAATTTCTGTGCAGGGATCCCTTCCTCTAGTGTGGATAAAGCATGCCACTCCAAATACTGTAGACATGTAATATAATCTTTTGTTCCCTTTACTGGACAAACAGACCTATTAAAAATATCATTAAGTAGCTGCTCCTATTTCATCTGAGACAGCCAAGACTTCAGTACTGCATTCTGCCATAAACACCGGCAACGCTATAGAAAGAACAAGAAAGGTTTTCTTTGCCGTTAGCTCTCGGAAAAAAAACCCTCCTGTTATCTGGGAAAACATCTAGGGCTGCTTCTTGAACTGAGATCAACCCTCCGTACCTTAGCGTGTTGTACAGTCCTCTGAATACAATCCGATTCTTCTGCCTGTTCTTGAGTGAATGTCCTAAAACTGAATTTTTAATGTTCTTTCACTGGACTGGGGACTTAGTTATCCTTTGTACAGCAAAATGTTGCTAACTCCACCCTGATCCTGCAAAACTCTTAAATTCATGCTTAAACTTATCTGCACATGCACTCTGCTGCAGAGCAGCCAGCGCTCAGTGTTTTTCAGGTCCAGGAGGAAAAGGGGTTTTAAATATTCCATAAGAACTGCAGAAAACAAAATTCTTTCAAGCAGACCAACACAGAAGAAAATATTTTCTTTTTTTTTTTTCTTCGACAGGAAAGAACTGGAGTGGAAAAATAGTATCACAGAATAACAGAATGGTATGACTTAGAAGGGACCTTCGGAGATCATCTAGTCTAAGCCCCCTGCCAAAGCAGGTTCATCCAGAGCAGGCTGGACAAAAATACATCCAGGTGGATTTTGAATATCTCCAGAGACGGAGACTTAGTAAAATCTAAGCATGCTTGATTCAAAAGATACATCATGGCTGTCAGCCTGTTTTCTGTGTTAGTAGTGATTATGAATAGCCTGCTGAAAGAAGAGCAGCTGGTGCAAAGAGTTGGAGCAGACATAACTCAGCCGTTTTCCTCATGTTTCATTAACACAATACTGAAATCACGCCTGGACTGGGAGAGACCAACAAGAATGACAACTAGGGTCAAATATGAACTGAAGAGGAAGTATGTTGCCCTGACACAGACGGTAATTACTCTATGGGACATGCATCAGATACGTATCTTGGTTTCTGTACAGCCTGTCCTTGTGCTCAGCAGGTAATGAATCATCACCACTCCTGGTAGCCAACTGACACTGGAAGAGGAAGGTGACTGCCTGGTCTTGGGCTCTGTGGACATGTTCCATGGAAATAAAGATGTACTCTGGTTGATTTTTTACTCTGAAACCACAATGCAGTTTAAAAAACTTAATTAATTTCTACCAACCTGGCTAGATTCTCTGCATCTCCACTAGACACAGGAGTCCTGCAAGACCTGATGCGCAGCCAATATTCCTGTTCCTTACAGGCATAGCAAACTTAGGGCCCACATTCAGGTAGTGAAGTATCCTGCACTATTATCTTCTCTTTCTGTCCATATTCAGATTCAGCTCATAGCTATTTGAAAAGCAGGAAATGGTAAGAAAGTAGAAAAGGAGAATTCACACACACTATTTATTTTTCCATCTCATAGAGGCCAAGAAAGTGGTACCCTTTACTGGATAGGTATTTCAGAGTGCTCAGAAATGTGAATCTTTCCTCAGAATCTGTATTAAAAAATATACAGACAAACCTGATACACAGACTTATCTAATGTACAGGGAAATATGCAAGGATAAATATTATAGAAGAAAAAGATGAAACAGATTATAGAGAAATATTACTAGGACATTATTTAGAAATGTACTGGCTTACTGCCATAGAAAATTTAGTTGAATTAGACGGATATATGTTTTTCTGTCTGTGTGTAGAAAGATGTAATTTTGTCCAGTTTCATAATGGGAAGTAATTGGTCTCCCATTCATATGCACAGGCATGTCTCAACAGAATGTTATAGTAATCTCTGCCTCTTTTTATTTCCTGGGGTAGAATTATTGATTGTGAGCTCTTACTTTCATCTTTTTTTTAACTGAAATTGAGGTTGCTTAACTCATTTCATTAGAAAAGTACATGTATTTACTTTCCTTGTATGGTAACCTTGTTTTAAAAATGCCTAGTTTAAGAATTTTTTTCACACCCTCCTAAGGTAGGTAGAGGTGAGGTACCAATTTGAAGACCTTAAACACAGAGTGTAATTTAGTATTAAGGGCTGTAGCCTCCCTAAATCAATTATAATAATGTCTCTATCATTCAAATACGAATAAGAAACCATTTATAATACACTAACAATATTTAATGAAGGACTATATCTACAAAAGCATTTAGAAACTTTCGTACTGCCTGAAGGCCCAATGTAAAGTCAAAAAGTTAACTGTTCTCATGCTTGTTTGCCAAATGCCTTCTGGAGGAATGTAAAGTTTCTGCGGATCAGGGTTTTCACCAGCGAAACCCCAGTGCAATAAAGACTCTAAAGTGCAGAGCAGTGAGGTGCCCTGAATCCACAACTAGATGTTTCATTTCCATCTCCCTGGTCTTATGTGTACTAATTGGCACGTATGCTGCCTTTTCTATTAAGGCAGTATGAAGGCCATCCTGCAAGACCTTTCTCTTTCAGCAACTGACTTAATAGTCCAGGCTGCCAGAAGCTCGGTGTCATCTCCTTCCCCTTCTCGAGGCAGTTTCATTCTGCTTATTTTCCTATCACACCCTATAGTAGAATTGTCTTAACTTCTCTTGGTGTTGCATTTTGTATATGATAATTACACAGTCGTTGGACAGAAAGACTTACCATGTCCATTACATATTCAGGCATTAGATAGGACATAGGAATTACATGGTGACAGCAAGTTACAGTGCCAGGAATGAATCACGTTTCTTAGTAACTCTGCATCAACAAAAAATCCAACTGCAGTGTATGTTCTTCTTGTCCCACCCCAACACGGATGCAGCAACCAGCTGGCTACAAAATCATTCTTGCTCTCCCCAGCCAATTAAAAAACAAATACATCAGTGCTATGCAGCATCTTCAAAAGTTGCCAAAAATCTTGAAGGTTCAGCACCTGAAGGACTGTATTAGATACAACTATTCTGATTTTCAATAGTTCTCCTTTGAAATTCCTGAATTTTCATCCTGTACTGAATTTACACAGCTTCGTTTGGTTTTCTCACTATCAAATGTTGCTGTTATCAAAAAAAGCCTTGTTAAAAATACTGGTTAGCACAACTGCATACAGAAAGCAACAATAAAGGGAAATTATTTCTCCTTGAAGTGAATGCTGCCTGTGAACTCAAGGACTTGATCATTTTGGCTATAATTAATCTAGTGCAGAGATAGAAGGGCTAAACTGTAGTGCTCCTTCATGCTTTCTTTCCATTAAAGGATAGAGAACAGCTATCGACCTTTTGCCAGCAGCTAAAATAAATTGGTACGTTCAGCCCACTGTTTATATGTAGGAGAGAAAAGAAGTGTCCTATAAAACATGCTCACTAGCAAGCCCACCCATTTGAAAACTTTTGCTGACTTCTGCCTTTAAATGCTAGGGTTATCCAAAGTCCTTACAGTGATAGGACTCTTTCACTAACTTTAGTAAAGTTTGGACCCAACTCTAATGACGACACCAGTAAAATAATATTCAGCTTCTGGGATTTGGGGTCTGAGGTTTGAGGCCTGTTCCTGTGAGTAGGTGAAAGAATTAGGATGTCAGCTGTCAACAGGATGGTCCAGCCCCTCCAGGGCACCTGGAGGAAATCTGAACTGTGGGAGGTGGAGACACGCTCCAGACACAGATGAAAACTGCAGGTAGGATGGCACCCATGCAAGCCCCTGTTCCCCTACACCCTCTTTCAACAGAGAGAACAGCCTGAAGGAGAGACTTGGGGTGCAGACTGATCATGGCCCTGTTAGATTAGTCCTTGATTTAGACATCAGAGAACCCAGGACCTGATAACTTAGTTATAGGGAGATATTTCATTCCTGGTTTGTTTTTCCCTCTGAATTTCTATGCTAGACATGGCCATGACTGAAATACATGTGTGTATTTTATATTTACTAAGCAATCTCTATTAGTTTACTAGGAGTTTCCCTTTGGCTTATGGAGGGGTTTTGATTTTTTTATTTACCTTTAGCTTCCTTGACAGGAGGGGGGAATAAATGTTTCTGCCATGGTATTGCGACAAAATTAAGTTCATAAACTAGTCTGCCTTGCCCACATGTCCACCTAAAGACTTAGAATCATGTAAAGGAATGGCATAACTAGTTCTCTACACTAACAGAGTGAATAGCTCTGTTAGGCCAGCAGCTGATGAGCATTTAAGCTGCAAGTTAGACACAAGCTTTAAAGCAAAAAATTCCTCCTCCCCACAATAAAAAAAAAAGCCAGGGAATATGGATCAAATTTTGCAAAAGATTATGGTGATTTTTTATAGTGTTGAAAATCAGCAGTTTATACCAAATTATTTGTCTATTTCTACATTAACTTAAATGATGAATGCGCTTTCAGCAAGATCCATGGAGGCAAGGCAGGTAGAACTCATAGAAAAGCTCTCACAGCATCTTCCCTTCTTTTGATCTTGAGTGAACAAATGTCTACAAGGTTGGTGACTCCTGAGACAAAAGTTCATGTTGGAATCTATGTAAAATTTATTGTGCAGAGCCCTGGGGGCCCTTTAAGATACAGAAAAAGTATGGGAATGTGATGCCTTAGGTTTATAATCTGTACTTTCTTTTCAGATCTAACACTTTTGCTAAAAATATAACCACAGGCCATTTTGTACAACTCCCAACTCACTGTAACATTACACTGGGGGGTGCATATACACAAGATGTATATTTTATGTATATGCTTGCATATTATTAAAAATAAATAAAAATATATAGTCTCTCTGGCTATATATGTACATCTAAAATCAAAATTTGTATGGAAAAGATATATTCCAAAGGAAGGAATGGAAGGAAAAGCAAATAGGGAGAGAAATCTATTCACTGTAAGAAAACATGTTCACTTCCAATTTTTAAAGGGTGGCTGGTTGCTCGTAAGGAAATCTAGACACATACTGATGTCACTACACAATAACCTCTCTGAAGTACCAGAAAAATGAACAAAAATTCTGCACTACAACTGCAATAAGAGACACCCCAAATAGTCATCTAAACTGAGTGTCTCAAAACAGGTTTTTCTCAGTCAGCATGTTTTTTACATGTTTATATCTGATGACTATATATTACTCTCTTACTTTTACAAGTTGTACAAAATTCCTGTTTCTAGAATGGAATGACATGCAATCCTTTCTGTTTCACCTACTAAAATTATCAGCTAAATCATCATAGAGTATTACTTTTCAAAGTTGTATCTGTGGAATCTCTTTGAAGGCTATGTGTCATTTGAGCAACAACAGGAGGGCCAGCTGTAGTTAATATCTATGTGTGGTCAGCAGTAAAATAAATTTGGCAGGCAGTGAAAGAAATTCATACCAGTTCTGAAGAACTGTCAGACAAAATATGACCCATTTCATAATCACTAAAAAGCATTTTCCCCAAAACACCTCTACCTGTAAATCACCGGGGAAAGCTGTGGCAAGCTGCAGTCCTGACTCATGAATAAAAGTGAGTGAACAGGTGCTTTAATGACTGGTATTATCACTCAGACGGGTGAATTACAATTTGATGCTCTCACTGCATACATCTCAAAACATTTTTTAAAAAGGTAGGGAGTACTTTACTGTCATTCTCTAGCAGATTGCTAATGGACCCAGAATAGCTTAAATTCACTTATCTGAGTTAATAATCACATGACAGTGCAGAAAGAAACATAATTTAGAATATACTTTTTTTCCCCAGATGGCTAACTCCACGTTTGTTGGTAATGATAGAGAGATAGTAACACCAGAACAGAACAAATGGGAATTCAAAGAACTAAGCACCAGTATTTACAGTTATCAGAAAGAAAGACAGATTGGTATAAAATAGCAAACTATTCTGTCCATTCTCACAAGCTGGTTTAAGACAGATTTTCATTCCTACTTCTCATTGAGATACATCTATAGACCAAATGGTATTTCCTTTTATAAAGCAAAATTACGCGTGGCTGGTTGCTGTCTCTCTGTATTTTGTTTTCTGTCGTTCCATTTCATAGCCTTAGTACTGAGCCAGTGGTGGTGGCAATCCACATTCATCAGCCTCCTCCAGAGGCTTTATTTACTGCCAGTTGTCTGCTTTTCCCATCCATTCTCTTTGCTCCCCAGTAAGGCATGTGAGCTAAATCCTGCTCCCGGTCCTAGTTCTATAGCCCTACAGTTGCCCTCTAGAGAGACAATTTAAAATTCGCATGCAGCCGTGACAATCTGCCCCCCACTGCTTGTCCAAGGTTGGTTATGAACAACATTGCAAACCCCTAAATGAATGAGTAACATGCACAAAGTCCTTATTAGACTCTAGAGGTTTTCATAAGCATCTTTCCCTGGAGATCAAAACCCCATGTGACTCCACTGCCTTTTCTTTTTTTCCAGTGCTGATCTGGTGCTGTGAGTGTTGTGGACACACAAGGAGGCTACTTTGAAGATAGGAGGCTCAGCTGAAGAGCAGTTTAACAACATGTAAGCTTTTTCACTGACACAGGATGCTGTACTGGCCGAAACACATGGCTTTTTAATCATTAATTGCCTGACTATGCTAGCAACTTTCAAGGTTACATTGGGCCTTGCTCAAATGTTAGAGCAGCTTTTCCACTGCTGAATTTACATCTCTGCCACAGTTTCATTATCCAAAACCTCTGTAAAGGGCTACAATAAGAGACAGTCATCAACTCACCGCAGGGCAGTCGCTGAGGTCACCTTGTAAGGTAAGAACTAGGACTTGCAGTACTTCATTTTCTGTCAGGCTATTCTCTGCCTCAGTAGCAAACTTCCATGGGACTTCAGCTGTACCTTGCTGGTGTCCTTACAATGTCTTCTCCTGATGTGGGAGTCGGGTGTTAAACCTGGAGATGAAAAACTTTCCAGTTCATTAGTTTTGCCACATCTAGTACTGAACCTGGATTTAATGTTAAACCTAAATAGCGTGCGTGCCCTTGCGGACTTACCAGCATCATGCTGTACCAATATTTTGTGCATGATGAAGAATTTCTGTTCTGTGCGCAAGCAATTTCTTTCTTGCTTCCTGACTGAGTCACAGCACAAGGAAGTTTAATTATCAACAACACTGATATTACCTGAACATATAATTTAGCTTTTAAAGCCTCCAGCACTGAGGTGTGAGGTACAAGCTCACAGCTTCTGTCAGTTAAATAAAATCACTACTGGGTCACACAAGTTCCTCTCCCCTGTGGCACCCCATCAACCACAGCCTGGAATTACCTGGAGAGCCTGGACACTCATGACAGCTTGCTGAACACAGAGGCTTCAGCAGATGGCTCTGAGATGAAGCACAAGTCAGAGATTGCTTTAATTTTAATTAATTTTAATTAAATTGTCTATTGTTTTCCTGATAAAGGCCAGTTTTCTCCCTGGATTCCTCAAATATAAAGAAATACACTATATAGGGATCTGGGAGAGTGAAAACCAGTGAGCTAGGACTTCATTAGGAGACATTGCTATCTCAAGAGTGTGTCCTCAAGACACCGTCTCAAGAAAGTCACCTTAAAGGACTGTGGAAAGCTCTTTCTGTGTAAACTATCTGCTTATTTGGACTATTACCAACCCAGTGCTTCTGCACTAGCAGTACTCTGTGGTGGATGTGACATGCCACACTGTCAATTAACAGCAATTGATTAACATTATGCAGAGTTCATAACAGCAACGTGCAGGATTCCAGGTGCATATTTTTCAAAAGTAAGTTTTCAGGGGAAAGACAGGAGAAGGTCTTAGTCTAACTTATACCCATCACTGTGTCACATTTTCAGGAAATTGCTGCTACAGTTCCCAGTCTATGTAATTTTATGTAATTATTACCAAAATGTGACTCACTATTACATATTTTAAGGTACACATTTTATCTCACCACTGAAACATGAGCATAGCTATAAACTATGTGCCTATTTGATTTTTTTTTCTTTTTCTAGGCACTGTGACCTAACAACATAAAAAAATAAGAAAGATAATCTCAAAGAAAAATATCCACTCCCCTGATTAAAAACAAAACACCAAAACCCAGAAAAACCCAACTATTTGAAAACAGCCTCAGCTGCAGTAACTGATAACTTGCATTTCAGCCATTTTGGCTTTGAGTTTCTCAGGGGCCTCAGTCCAGCTAGTGTCATTTTAATACAGGCACCATTATATCTGGTTCACTCCCATTGGGTGTCACTGGTCTTCTAGCAAGCTGGTAATCCTGTGATTCAGGTCAGGAAAACTGAACATCACTGAAATCAGGAACTATGTTTTAAGCTGTTTATGAACATTTCTATAGGGGGACAAAACTGTCATTAAAATCTTTTTCTTTTCTTTCTCACAGAAGTTATAGGAGGTAATAAGGGGAATCTGTGTAGGTGCACATAGTTTGCTTCTCTGCCTCAGCTGCTGAGCATAACTGAGCCATTTCAAAGCTCTGACATGCTGTTGCCTTTTGAATGAACACTCCCATTAGCAGCCGAGATCATAGAAATGGCAGAGATTTCTCTACTGAACAGGTCTATAACCACCATCCAGAGCATTTCTGTCAGTTCACAACCTCATGCTGTACCAGAAACCTCAGAAATACTGACCTGGCAAGAGCAGGTCAGGTCTCACAGCCACGGCATGAGACCTCAGACTGGTTTTTAAACAGCTCCATCATGTGGATATAATTGTAGAGAGATAAAATGGTGGTGTTTACACAAGAATTAAATTTCAATATGGATGCCCATCCTAAGTGTTTCCTAAAGAAATGAAAAGTCACTTTGAATACAGAGCTCTGTTGCCAGTCATGCAGCTGTCTCAAAAGTTTGAAAATCATCTAAAACTGACAAGTAGGTGAAAACAATCAGATTTATTATCAGGTCATGGGATATATTAATGGTAACTCTGATAATCCTTGCCACATTTAGTGTTTTAGAGGTATTAGATGCTCTTGGCAGTTCCCTGTTCATGAAACTCTCACTTTACTTCACAAATAATGCATATTTATTTATTTTCCCACCTAGTAGCAGGATTATCTATACACAATACTACTAAATATTATCTTTTGGTGACACTAATTTCCCTTTGTGGAGCAGATTTCCAGTATAACATGAAATATAAATATAACAATGTAGGAAAACCTGTCCTGGCTGGCAAAAGAACATTGCAGCAGCTTGTCCATGTGTAACTGAGGAAATTCATCATCTTGACAGGCACACTCGAGAGAAGGTCTATATCTCCCAGTCATGTATCTGTGGAGCATGTAGAATCATAGAATGGTTTGACTTGGAATGGACTTTTAAAGGTCATCTGGTATAACCACCCTGCAATGAGCAGGAGCATCTTCTCTTTACTCAGCCATGCCTGTCTATTGCCTTCCTGTCCTGATTTCTTACACACGGGGATTGAGAGCTCTTGTACTGTATGGAAAGCATCCTTAAAGATCTGCCAGTTCTGTTTTGCTCCCTTGTCTTGGAGAGCAGTTTCCCAGGGTGGCCTCATTGACTAATTCCTTGAACATCTGGGATTTTTCTTTCCTAAAATTCAGGGTGCTGTTTTTACCCTTTCCCTGATCCATATCCTTCAGGACTGTGAACTCCACCAGTGCATGAACACTGCAGCCCAGGCTGCCTCCAGTCTTAATGTCACTGATTAGTTCACTTGCACTAGTGACCAACAGGTCCAGTAACACATTCCCCCTGCTGGGGCTGTCTATTACTTGGCCTAAGAAGTTATCTGCAATGCACTCCAGGAGTCTCCTGGATTGTCTACAGCTCACTGTGCTACTTCTCCAGCAGATGTTGGGGGCATTTAAGTCACCCAGCAGAATGAGAGCCTGCAAGCATGATGCCTTCTGTAGCTGGAGTAAGAAGGCTTCATCAACAGGTTCCCCTTGATCAAGTGACCAGTAGCAGACACTAACCACAAGGTTCCCTTTGTTACCTCACTCTCTGGCTCTTACCCATAGGCGTTCAGCCTGCTCATGGATGTTCTTCAGAGACAGCTCTTCACTCTATCCATTTCTTGACATGGAGTGCAACCACTCCGCCCTTACTTCCTCACCTGTCCCTTCTGGACAGCCTGTAGCCATTGATAGCTGCCCTCCAGTCATGGGATTTGTCCCACCAAGTTCCAGTAATTACAACTAGCTTGTAGCTTTCTAGCAGCATGATGGCTTCCAGCTCCTCCTTTTTGTTGCCCACACTCCGTGCATTGCTATAGAGGCACTTCAGCTGGGCTGTTGTCCATGTCACCTTTTCAGAGGAAAACACCTTAATTCCTTTGAGGTATTTCACTGCTGTTTCCCTCTTGGCTCCTGTTACCTCAGGAGCCCCTGGCTCACCTCCGTAAGACTTCACTTCCATCAGTTACTAGCAAAAGGGTCTGGCACACCCTGCAGCCTGAGACCTGGATGGCTTCGTGTTTTCATGGGACCTCTGTCTGGGTTGCCACATCATTCTGGCAAGTGCAGAGGACATGTCTTTCTGCTAGGTGGTTACCATAGCTAAACTCCTTCTGGGAGAGTGGTGACCACTGGTTGAACTGAGCAGCTCTCCTAGGCGACTGACATGTATTAGACACAAAGCTCACCCAGCCCCATTCCACACAAATTTATGGTTATTATCTGACATTCAAAGCACAGGCAGCAGAATAGACTGTGGATCTGATTGCATATGAATGATTTTCTTTCTTCTGCTCTCTGCTCTGTATGAACACTCAGAATTGGTTTCTTCTAAAGCAAAATGTTTTCACCAGCACCTGATGAGTCTCCTCCACTGATACGTGACAAAGTGAAGTGCTTTGCATGGCTGCTTTTCTCTAGTTCTAGAAATGATTCAATATTTTATCAATCTGAAGAATGTCCTTACGCTTCTCAGAAATGATCTACCAATTAATTATTCTGCCTTCTCTAAGGATATTCAGTCACTCACAAGCCTACTTTTTTTTACACTAGAAGCTCTACATTTCCCAAAGTTAAAATACATGAACACTTTAAGAGATTAAATAATTCAGTATTGTGCTTTGACAGAGTGTTTTGTAGTCAAAATTATGATAACCTCTGATTATTTGCTGAACGTGCTTGTCAAACAGACTCACCTACAGGGCCTTGGAAAGCACAAGGGGGACTGTAATCTGCTGAAGGGAGGCTGTTGTTCAATGTATAGCTACAAACAACACAACCCAGAGGAGCAGCCTGGCAAACAAGATGACAGTGAATATTACAGAGAGCAGTGTGATGATATTGATGTAACTCAAGGCAAAGTGCTCCCAGTTATAGTGGCATCATCTGACGCTGGTACTGAACCAAGCTTGAAAGGGGCACTGCAAGTCATCATGAATCTAGAAAAGCTCTTGCATTAAAACAGACTAACAAACAGGGAACTTCTTGTGGAAGGCAGGGGACAAGGAAGAGGAGACCTAATGTTTACATATAAAAATAAAATTGCCACAAAACTTCTACCACCCCATTCCACAACCCCAAAAGAAGAGATCAGCCAATAAAGGGGATAAAAGGGGGTGAGTGAAAACAATACACTTTTCTGCACTACACATGGCTGCAGAGCAAATCTCTACCCCACACTGAGACATCCCAGAAAAGGTTGACAACACATACAAATTTCAAGAATATCCATGCTCATACTGGAAGAAGGATAAGAGCCTTTGATTTCTGCCTGCAACATGTCTCTGACTAATAGACAGAGATGAGAGAAATACACCATATTTGTTTTCTGTGATGATTTCTAGTCTATTGGGTTTTTTTGTTTGGTTTTTATTTTTGAAATCCCAAGAACTTATAGACAGCATGGATGATCTGACCTAGGAGGGTGATTCCTCTGGCTTCAGTACTTTTTCAGAGCAAATTATCTTGTGGCTTTCCTAACAGGCACCCATTCAGCACACAAAATCCATGCAGAAACCTACATGACACCTCTCTGCAAGCAGTGGCTCTCACATTGTCTCTCCCTGCTTTATTCAGGTTGTTTCTAGAGATGAGGTTTTTGCAGAAATAAAGTAAGGGTGTATGTGTCCCTACTGCACAGTGAGTATACCAAAATAAAAGTATTTACAGGGCTGGAACTGAAACGTTCAAACAATGCCAGAGGGAAGAATTATAGTCCCAGAAAAAAATCCATTGTTGGATTGCGCCAGTTGGGCAGTGATGAGGGAACTTAATTTTCCTTAAAAAAATGTGTCTTCCTTAAAACTGAACTTAGTAAAATTTTACTGATTTGGCAAAACATTGTCTCGGAGGACAATATAAGGAAAAGGATTCTCACAATACTGTAACATGCCATTTTCCGTGAGAGCCCACATTTCATAAGAATTTAGTTCTAGGTGTTTTATTCAGCAATTTCCAAATGTATAGCAGGATACAGACTATTTAATTTGATTCTGTTTCAGAGTTATTTTTCTTTTCAGTATGAATCTTAATTTGGAAATCTGAAAACCCCCAATCAATCAGACTTTGCATTCTCTGCCTCACTTCTGCTCAGATGTTTTTTTTAAACTACCAGCTTTTCTTATGCTGATTGGTGAAAACAAGAATTTATAGAAATAGTCCTTGTCATAGTTGATAGAAATCATTGTGCCTAAGGTCCTTAAAAGCCTTTGAAAAATCTGACTCCAAGTCTCTGCAGTGTAAGGTGGAGATACGCGAAGATAAGATTAATGAACACAAGTTGAGTAGTGAGAAAAACATAATTAGGCTGTTTCTGATGTTTATCAGAGTGGAAGGAGCCGTGAATAAAAAGCAGGCATTTAATCAGAGTGGAGAGATGTGACGTGCTCATAGCTGTATGCTTGTTGCAAGCAGACTTCCTCTAGTTCCTTTATGAAGCTGTTTGTCCAGGCATGTACTGTGCAGTGCATGGAAAGCTGTGGTGAAAGGAGACATGAACAGAGCACACTGCCACTGCTCCCTGGGCTTGTGCAAATGCTCAGCACTTCAGCAGTGGAACTGTCATATGGCAATAAATCAAAACAGAGCTATATTCCTGCCTATGCTCCTCTCTCCCTGGAGCGTGCTTGGAAAGAGAATATGGGAGCTGCAGTACAGTCATGAACTATTGTCCTTTTGAGCCACTGGCAGCACCCTTGGGAGTTAGCACAAAGCTGAATGTCCTGTAAGCTGACTTCCCCAGGTGGCAACACAATGTGCCACAAAGAGCTTGGGTCATGTTTTTCAGGGCTTTTTTCAAAAACATGTAGGATGAGAGGAGAAAACATTAAAGTTTCCTTCCACTCTGAAAACACCCATCTATTTTGTCAGCCAGGGACAGCCCACAAGACAAAGGGGAATGGCAGATTCTGGATCTTAAAAGGACTCTGAATTACATGGGAGAGTAAGGTTAGTTTACAGCACAGGACAGAAGAGCAGACTGCAGACTATATTGACAGCAAGGATGGTCCTAGTTAAGTATCCAAACCACTATGTAGAAGCTAAGTTTGATACCTTTTTTTAGTGTGACTGTGACCAAGCACTGGCCCAGGTTTCCCAGGGATGTTGTGGCGTCTGCATCATTGGAGATACTTAAAAGCCATCTGGACATGGTCCTAGGCAGCCTGCTCTAGGTGGTCCTGCTTGAGCAGAGGGAGTTGGACCAGATGACCTCCAGGTGTCCTTACATGCTCAGGCACTCTGTGATTTGTTGTTCAGCTAGATTACTATTGTGTCCACTTGCTGTTTCTCTGTAAACAGCACAGCAAACCTCTGTGCTGTCCATTCACATCTGAAGCTGCCCCTAAGGCCAGTAAGGTTATCATGAAACCATAACCTCAGAGACATCTTATAGCTAATATTGTACCACTGCATTAGGTATACCAGTCTCCCCACTCATGGGAAAGGGAGATATATTTTCATTGTATTTTCACTGTCTATCTGTACAAATCCAGAAACAAGAATTTATACTAGGCAGAACTGCTAAAGGAGCCTGATTACACCATCTCAAATCTGTTTCATATAAAGCAACTGAGGAAAAATAGATATTATTTTCTTACTGTGCTTTCTTTTCTACTATTGCAGACTAAATACCCATAATTGCATCTCTCTCCCACATATACTATAAACATTGCAACACAAACTTTGGTTACATTAAAAAGCATTTTTGTATGCTTACCATTTTAAAAAGGCTTTGAGGGCCTTTGTCCTGTAGCTGCAGGTAAGACAAACAGGGGGTTCCACAGATGGCAGCCACGTTTGGCTGCTCATTCCCATCATCATCATGGCTATAGGCTAGAAGTAAAAATAGACAGATGTGGCCTGGGCATGGCTCACACAGGTCCTATGAAATTGTTATTCACCCTTTAGTACAAGGCATCTTTTTTAACTACTAGATAGTTACAAGCACTCAGGCAGTTTTATGTCCTTTAGTTCCACTACTAGGTTTATACCATTTAGGCAACAGCTGCAAGGCTCATTGGCTTCATGGTCAAGCTCAACTTGATAGATGGAAAAAAATCTGAGCACTTGAAATGAACTTTAATGCCACAGAACCACCAAGCACAGGAGCACAAGTCATCCTGGTGCTGCCAAATGTAGGTATACGTTGATACACAACAGTTGGCCAGATTAAGAGCTGCTAAGAAATACTTTATTTTAGCAATTAACCAGAGTGCGCACCAAACATCACTCTGGCAGCTTTTCATGGGCAAGATGTGAAGAAATACTGAGGAGTTTAGACCATCTCACACTGGTAGCTGGGGGTGGACCTTAAGGGTGTACACCAGCACATTCCCCCAGGTTCTTCCCTTCTCCCCCTTTCCATTGACTGTAAACTGTCATTTGGCTTTTTTAACTCTTTGTCCCATCAGGTATACCTAGAAAAGCCCCAGGAACTGCCACAGCAAACACAGCCTCAAACACCCAGGCAATAAACATCCAGCAGGGCTCCTTCACCAGCTGTGCCATGAAGTTATTCCCAACCCACTCCAGGAATCTCCTAGACTGTTCCCTCTCAGCTATGTTGTGCTTCCAGTTGATATATGGTAGGTTGAAGTCTCCCACCAGGACAAGGGCAAGCAATCTTGAGATCTCTCCCAGTTGCTGATAGAATATTTCATCTTTCTCTACATTCTGGTTGGGTGGTCTTTAACAGACTCCCACCATGACATCAGCCTTGCTGGCCCTCCCCCTGATTCTTAGCCATAAGCATTCAACCCTCCTATTACCCTCAATTAGCTCTTGACATTCACAACCCTCCCTGACATACAGGGCCACCCCACCTCCTCTCCTTCCTTGCCTGTCCCTTCTGAAGAGTTTGTAGACATCTAATGCAGCAGTCCAGTCATGCAAGTCATCCCACCACATTTCTGTGATAGCGACTACATCATAGCTTTCCTGCTGCACAATGGCTTCCAGCTCCTCCTGTTTGTTGCCCATGCTGCATGCATTAGTGTAAAAGCACTTCAGCTGGGCTACCAGTCCCACCACCTTTCAGGTGTAGGAAGGCCTAACTTCTAACTGACCATTCCCAGGCTCCATCTGGGCAGCTGTGTCACAACTGGTGCATGCAGAGCGCACAGGTGATATGGTCCTCTTCCGTGTGGATACCATCCTTATCCTGTGGCCAAGCTGGCAGTCTTTCAGCCCTCTTCCATGTAGACTCCCTGTGGTGCTCCCAGGTGACACCCGCCTGCTCCTTGCTTGCTCAGTGCACTGTGACTGCGCTCTGGTGCCTTGTTAAATCTGCCACTGGGGGTGCTGGCTCTGCCCCACTTTTTATTATTCTGTCCTGTTTTTGGCCAGGATAGAGTTAATTTTCTTCCTAGTAGCTGGTACAGTGCTGTGTTTGGGATTTAGTATGAGAATAACGATATCACACTGATGTTTTAGTTGTTGCTAAGTAGTGCTTATACCCAGTTAAGGACTTCAGCTTCCCATGCTCTGCCAGCGAGGAGATGCACAAGAAGCTGGGAGGGAGCATGGCCAGGACAGCTGACCCAAACTGACCAAATGGATGTTCCATACCATATGACAACATGCTCGGTATATAAACTGGGGGGGGGTGTTGGCTGGTGATCGATGCGCAGGGATGTGCTGGGCATTGGTCAGGAGGTGGTGAGCAATTGTATTGTGCGTCACTTGTTTTATATAATCTATTATTAATATCTCTTCCTTTGCTGTCCTATTAAATTGTCTCTGTCTCAACCCACGAGTTTTACTATTTTCCCGTTCTCCTCCCAATTCCACGGAGTGCGTAAGCAAGTGGTTGCATGGTGCTTAGTTGCCGGCTGGGGTTAAACCACATCTTCCTAGATACAGCTTCTTTCTTTGAAGACAGCTGGCTCAATTCAGCTCCAGTATAGTACAGTGGCTTTGGTGGAAGTTGAAACCTCCTTACAGCCACATTAAAATTATTTCTTTGTTCCACATTTCCTTTATCCTGACCAGCCGTAGCTCCATTGTCCTGGCTTTTAACTCTTGTACCAAGCCAGCAGTTGCTGCATAAATTGTTTTTGCTGTCCATTTACAAGGGGTGACCTTCCTTTTCCCTTTGCACAAGCCCCCAGATGGAAGTGTAATCTTTCACAGCTGAGTGACTTTCAATATACAGGCAAAAGCAGAGCAAAAACCTTTACGTCGCTGTTGAAGCTGCTCTCTATAAACAATTACTTGTCTTAATAGGGATTAATATAAGAACCAATCCAGTATTGAAAGAACGTGAAACCACTGCAAAGCCTGTCTGGCTGCTTTAATTTCCCTCTGCAAATAGAGCTGTGGAGTTATTAACCAAGTCACACACTCTTCACCAAGGAGGTTATCAACAGAGTATATAGCAGAAACGAGCTCTACTAGTATTCACGGGAAGAAAACCCGTTCAGTTGGTTGGTTGGTTGGTTTTTTGGGGTCTTTTTGGTGTTTGTTTTGTTTTGTTTTGTTTTTAATTACTAAGACTGCAAATAGATGCTGATATATGGAAAACATGCTACAGGGTTTTGGTGGCTCATTATCAATAGAAAGTTTACACAAGGCTTCAAATAAAGGAAAATTGACTAGTGTGTGCAGAACACTGCAGCAAATCAGAGTAGGCTAGGTAGTAACTTTTATTTGGTGAATTTTAATGCATGGGCAGCTCATTAGGAGCTGCAACCAACTACTCAGAGATGCACTAGCATAATCAGCTAGATTAAATGCGACTTTGCGAACTGTGAACCACTAATAAGATTACATTTCAGTGAGC
Organism: Gallinago undulata; assembly: GCA_026546715.1. Taxonomy (NCBI): domain Eukaryota; kingdom Metazoa; phylum Chordata; class Aves; order Charadriiformes; family Scolopacidae; genus Gallinago; species Gallinago undulata. The sequence continues at coordinate 31,200,810 of JAOTQQ010000032.1, read as the reverse complement.
TAATCAATGCAATATTGTGATTACATGGAGTTAAAATAGATTATTAGAATAGAAATAAGGCCAGTCATTTAGATGGAATTAGATGGAATTAATAGTCTGTCTTTTCTCATATTTACATGTCTTAAATTTCAAGTTTAGTGGTAATAGCTTTACAAAATCTCTTCTTTGTTATGGTTTATCTGTTTATTTTCCATTCACTGGTAGCTTTGTTCAGTGGGATTAGTAGAAATCTCATGCTTTGTGGTATGTGTGAAAAAGTGACAACATCAGGAGAGATCTATGGCTCATTTTGCTACAGGGTAGCAGAGACACAAAGATGCTAATTATTGAGCATCTCAGGCAGAGCCTTCTTTAAATGCTGAATTTCAGACTCCGGAACTCATCCAACTCAATGTTCTGATGACAGTGCTGGCCTGTTCTGTTTCAGAGTCACCCCTGCCTTACCTGTCTCAAGACAGAGCCTGTTCACCTTCTCAGTTTCTCCATGGAGCTCAAAAAATAGCTCTGAGCTTCTTAAGTGATTTGTAGTTTAGCACAGCATTTGTTGTGGACTCAGCCAGCAAGTCCTACTGAGCTGCGTGGTTTCCCTGAAGAGCATACATGTGTCCCAGTGATGGCATTGCTACTGTAGATACAAAACTTTTCTGGGTCATACACACCACCTACCACAGGAGTACCTATGGATGCTGAGCACCTGGAATAGGCAAGTACAGTCCATATCATGCAGTATCAGACACTTAGTAATAATTGTTAGGTTAAATGACAAAAGCTCATCTGCACAACTGTAAAGGGCCACAGAGAACATCCCCAAACCTGCTCTTTGTTACCTCCCCAGCCAGCTGTCTCCTGTGGGCTCACTGCTATATGCTCTTTGAGCGACTTTTTACCTGCTTTATATCTTTTCTGTTAAATCTTTCCTCCCTTACTGGTGGTATGGAATCATACTGTGCTTAAGTAGATGAAAAAATTCTACTTTCTTGTCTTGAAAAAAATAATTTGTCTCATGGATCTAGAGGTTAGCTTCCTTCAGACTGCAATCTACCACTGCACAACATTTCTGTTTTTCTCTGTTAGGTTTCAGAATTCTGTGTATACTGAGGTCAGATGACAGGATGCAATGTTTGCACAACTAATTTTTAAATCTTTCTCAAAAAAGAAAGCTATTCATTTTTCATTTGATGGTCATGGTATTTATGGCACCTCAATTTGGTGTTAGTTAAAAAAAAAAAATAAAGTCTTTGACACTTGAGCCAGAGTTCTTGGATAGAGACTATTCTATTTTCCTGGTCTTTTCTAGCCTTTGGGACATGTTTCCTGTGCCTTTTTAACTTTTTGAACCATCTTCTTTATCTAGTTTCAATGCTTGACTATTTATTTCTACAGACCAGATTAGCTACTGCTGCAATCTTCATTGGAAACTGATGCAAGCTATGCTGAACTTGATCCCATTCTCTCCACATGACTGTCTTGTTCCTTCTTTTTTTCTCCACAAGACTTTGTTCTAATTTCCTTTGCATGGTCAATATCTGCCTGAGCAGCAGCAATTTTTACTTTATCATTACTCTATAATCTCCTAATATCCTTTTTAATATACCCCTACTGCAAGTTTTATTATCCCTTTTACTAAAATAAACAGCAATTACAATATTACTAAATTTTAATCTACAAAGAGAATAAGCAGAAAAATACCACCAAAATAAAATGTAAATGTTATTTTAAAGCAGAATAGTGTGAAACACTTGCTGGCATCAGCCTGGTTTTCTCCATACTGGCAATGTCCTTCCAGCTAAGAGTTCAGGTTAGGAAATCTCTCCCTGTCTACAGATGGTCAAAGCTTTTGGAATTGTTCCTTAAAGCAGAATGGCTTTCTTTGCTCTGCTTGACATACAATTAAATGTATGTTAAAAAAAGGGAGTTCCTAGGTTTACTGGAAAATTACAGAAACAGAGCATATACTCTGAGCAAAACATACACTTTTCCATCTATACCCAGCAAGCAGCTTTATGGTGGAATAAAACACTGGATGTGAGAGGCATATTCAGATCATTTGTTTTTTCTCGGGTGAACTCTGCATAATAACTGCAAAGGAAAACAGCACATTTACGGAAAATAATGGTGTTAAATTGATGCTGTCTGAAGAGCTACGAAAGATCTGACAAGGGGTGGCTAAGCCATTGAAATGCAATTTTACTTTCCTTTTACGAGTTCAAAATGTAAATTACAATTTTTTTAGTTTTTACAGTTGTGACATACCTTTTGTCTGGGAATATAATTTGTTTAAGAGGTAGTTAACTTGCGTGTTAAAAAGAGAAATTTAAGTGCTGTAGTTCAACTGATCTATTTACACCCAAAGTTGGGCTTATTTATTTATTTTATCACTTGCTTGAGCATTTTAGGTAGTTTTAGTCTCTGTCTAAAGATTATTTAAATATTCTTCTTATTTTTTCTATATAAGATTTGTTTCCAGACAATTATATTAAGGTTAGAAGGGCTTTTGTAACCTTGATTGTTTAATCAAAATACATTAAACAAGGAAAATATCTAGGGTTTCCTGCATTCTCTCCTGGTTTTGAAGCAACGATGAACACCCCAGGTAGCTCCCTCCTGTTTACCCAGCTACAATGTAGTGATGAGAGGGCACAGCCTGAGTATAAGACCACACCAGCAACTGCAGAATCATGGTATGGAGAAAACCAAGGAAGATCCGAGTCTGTTCCTTGGTTTGTCTGTTTTAATTCGAGTCATACAGAATTTTGCCACTTATCAGTATCAAACCTGGTAGCAGACAAATGCGCGACTTCATGCGCTAAGACAAAATTACATCTGCAGTAAGCTCAGTACGAATACGAAGAGAGGAACAAGAACTAGCACTAAAAGAGCTTGCTATTTTGTTTGTTGCTTCTGAATAATGGAAAGTGATCAAAAAAGCACTTCTGGGTTTCTATGGATGAAATATGAATCAGGTATCGTATCAGAATAGAAATGATCAACTACAGCAGGGTCTGCTACCGCAAGTTTGTCACCAGTACCCTTGGCTGGCAGGAGAGTATGGAAGTGCTGGAGAAGCACAGGACAATGATTTCATGTACAGAAACAGACAGCACCTATTTCCTGTTATACCTATGTCTTTGTTTCAGTGCAGTCTTCTGAGCAAATATCTGGAAATTAGTTTTTTCTCAGAAACGGCCCCAGAAATAGCAGATCACTCCTTCAAAGATTAAAAGAAAAAATCCTTCACAATTCTGTGTCTGATATGAAGAATGGTTTATACATCAATGAATGCCTTCATATTTTTTGATAGATTATCAAGAAACCAAGGTTAGAAGGTTTACCCGAATTTCTGAGCTGCACATTGCCTCATACTACTCTCTCTCTCCTAGGCTACAGACATTTCTGTTTCCTTTTCTCCTCTGTTTTCACTTCCTTTGACATAACCCTGTCTATTCCTCTCAGCACAGAGCTTTTCTTTCTCAGTATTTCCCCTGTATTTTTGCTTAATGTTTTACATGCTTGCGGAAAGCCTATGAGGGAAAAACCTGAAAGAGCATAGTTTATTTACTTAACAAAATGAAAGCTAGAAAAGGGTAGGATCTTTCCTCAGGAACATTGCAGAATGGTAAGTACTGCAAATAGAGAATGCTATACTACTGGACTATAACGTCAGCAAAACTATCAGGAACCAACTAGTTAAAAAAGCATTTCACTTGGGTATTCTGAGGGTTCAGTTCTGGGACTGAGCTTCCAGAATAGTTTTCCTACAAGATCATGAAGATCACTTGCCCCATCCCTGGAAGTGTTCAAGACCAGGCTTGGATGGGTCTTTGAGAAACCTGCTCTAGTGGGATGTGTCCCTGCCCATGATAAGGGCGTTGGAACTTGATTATCTTTAAGGTCCCTTCCAACTCTAACCATTCTATGATTCTATGATAACTCACCAGAGCTGTATTCAAATATGACTGAATACCACTAGAGAAAAAAAATGGTTTGGCATGGACAATTGTAACATCACATGACAGGAGGTCCTCTCCAGATCTATAAGCTTGCATTACCAATCCCTCTTTTTGCACTGGAATTTCCTCCCACTATACATGAAAATACATGTATTTGACCACGAAAGGGAAAAAAGCCTCCACACTTGCATTTTTTTATGTAACTTCAGACTGACTACATCCACCAGAGAACTTGCCACATGCAAAGTGGAATTGGTGTTATCCCTTTAATGTAGCAACACTTTGTTTTCCTGGGCCTCCTTTCCATAAAATAAAAAAGTGCATAATTAAACTATTAGAATATACTGCAGCAGACAGTATTCAGGTAGGTTTTGCGACAAAGTCCAAATGCTGCCATCATTACTTCACAAGTTCCTGTCTCTCTTTGTGAGGCTCAGAACACCTGTAAGTCAGGTCCTAACAGAAGATAATTAGCTCCCAATTAACATTTACACCTGTCACATTGTTTTTTATAATTTCACATTTTATAGTTTTCCCAGCTTAACCTGCTCTAATCCTTCCTGTAACGAATGAACAACTTTGTTTATCTCTTTGCTGCTATCAAGGGAGCTGTCTGTGAAGGGAGACGCTGGCTGATAATGTCCTTCTGCAACCTGTATCTTAGACACATCCTGTTGCACTGTTCTGGATATGAAGATGACTCTTGCTATGGCTATATTTCTCCAGATACACAGGCAAGAAAAAAACCACCCTTTTCTAGAATATTTTTAATAAATTCAGATTAAGGTAAAAGAAACCCAAAACTGTAAAGAGCTCCAAGGACACAGAACATATGTGAGGTAACTGGTGGTGTACTTAATGGTAAATAGCCCGGCAGAAAAAAAGATGAGATATAATTTCAGAGCTATGCATGTATCACATCTGAGAGATGTTTCTTTTTGATTCTGCATTAACCAGCCCAGCACTTCTCTGGCTTCTTACATGTCACACATATGTGTGAAGTAGGAAGGCCTTGAAAATTCCCTTTGTAAGAAAATACTCCCTCCCTGCCAGATGGTCAGGAGAAAGAAAGAGCCCTTCTCTCTCTTCACTACCAACCACTCCATTCAACAGCAGTTGAACACATATTTACTTTTTTGTTGAAGTTATGTTACCTTTGGAATTGTGAAGAGTTCCTGAACAGGTTGTTTTGAAGATGACTGAAGGTCACATACTTTGTTTGATGACTGGAACACGCTAGAAGCATCCATACGTTAAGTGTCAAAGCAGGCTCTGAAACACAAATTTAGTTTGAGCATTTGCTTTTTACTGGGAACATATGTTTGGGTAGAAGCCCAAATCCCAGGCTAAATCCCACCTTATTTTTAGATTTACGTACTTTTATGTATTCAGACAAACAAGCTGTAAATTCTCTCGGTAAGGGAAAAAGTCATGACTATTGGACTAGAGTATTAAACATCAATCTTGGTTAGTTGTACCTGAAGGTACAGCTCAAGGTTAGTCCTACCAGTGTATGTATACTTCTGGCTATTGTCTCATCTTCTTCATATGTGCTCTATTTTCCATCGGTCACGATGACCATCAACTTCCACATAAGTTACCACAGTTCAACTAGTGGGCGATGATACATTGTGTATCTAATCATATTTTGCTTTTGATAATGGTAGCTGATGAGTATTGATCTCATAAGTCCTGTCACTATTCACTAGCTAAAATTAAATAGCCTTGCTTTCACTCTCTTTGTCAAAATCTTTCTGACATGCTTCACACACAAAGGATTTTGCTCCCTTTCCTAAAACAAGTATACCTTTGCTGCAAAGTTAGTGACCTTAATTTTTCTTGCTATGATTACACTTCTCACAGGTAATGCTTTCCTCTGAATGGTTTGTTCTGACTTCTTAAGTGATTTTACAAGGTCTTCTTTATCTCTTCATCTCAGACTAATTCATTATAAATGTCTACAGCCTGTCTCTGGCCTCACCAGTGCTGGCACTACAGTGGCTTGCTTGGACCCTGCTGCTGCTTATGCTGCTGCTGCAGTTTTCTGTATTTCAGGCAGCTGTTTCACATCCCCCACACCCCTGGCAATCTTTCTTCAGTCACCTGCTGCATCTTGCTGACCACCAGATTAGGCAAGTCCCTGTTAAATGTTGTTCATTTTTTGCTTGGTTCATTGCCAATACTGGAATTATTACAAAATAGCACAGATTAACTTCAGCAGAAAGCTTTGCTCCTAGTCACAAAGTCATACATTAAAAACCTTGCTAGCAGCGTGTTTTTCCTTTCATATTGGTACTCTCCCAGGTCAGAGATGAGATGACTGACACCTCTTAAAGGTGACACTCTCTAAGGAGCTGTCTGCAAACATGCACTTCTAAAGTCTAAGCAAGATAAATTACCTCCTAATTTAAAAGAAGCTGTAAGTTTTTATCCCACCAGTACACGAGATAAAAATGTTTCTAGCAGATAGACAACACCACATTCATATTTACTTAACCTCTGCCTTAACAGCACAGTTACTGTCACGGCTGTCTGCAAGTATTTCACGAAATTCCTGACTCCAGAGCAGCCCAATGGCTATGTCTCATTCCTTCTCACACAATGAGGAAACATCCTTGTAATCCTGTCCTAACCCATTCCACTGAGACATGAGTCAAGATTTCATGACCTTAAGAACCAGTGGCTGACAGCAGATCATGGTGTATATCAGCCTGCTCCCATCTCAGTTACACCAGCTGGCAAAGCTGAGTCTCACAAGGATCCTGGTTCTCTGTGTGTCAGTAAGCAAAGACTTTAACACAACCAACAGTGTTTAGTTACGGTGTGTCACCCAGTCTGATTGTTTTCCCCCAAAGTTTACTCCATGTTACCTCCCAAACTAAGTATCCAAATTTTAAATTACAGAGCAGCATTAACAGTCTAAATTGCATTTCCAAAAGGAGCAGGAATCAAGCTGAGCTGTGCAGTGACTCAAAATATTTTCAGATGACTATCCTTTGGCTGTACTTCAAAGGACACTTTCAGCCTACCTAAGCTAGCACAGCAATTGAAAGAGGCAGTCCTGCCCTTCTCCCCCATCATCTCTTTCTACATTCCTTCCTTGTGCTAACACAAGTTTCTCTGTGAGTATAATGGGGTACTGAACAGGCTGAAAAATAAACCTATTAGTTGTGGTCAGGCTGTTTTTCAGCTCCTCAAGTTTTGCCTCATCACCTGACTGTACAACTACTTGTGCTAGCCTGAAGGCGAGGCAGGTTTGAGGCCAGAGAAACTACAGCCTTCCTACCTGTGAGAATCTCTGCAGACTTTTTAAGGCCAGATAATCTACCAGTTGTCCTCTGTCAGCAAGGCTGTCTCCAAGTGAAGGTTGCAGTCCCAGCTCCAAGTCCCATGCCAAGCCATGGCACTGTCATCTGATAATATACATTCAGTCTTTGCAAAAGAAAACTGCCACGAGTAAAGGATCTGACAACAGCAAAACAGCGAGAGTCACGGGTCTATAAAGTTTGAATGACAGTTTCTCCTCCCTTTAAGATTAGATTTTTTAGACACATGCATCTTTGCAGAATAGCCCTAATTGCTTTTTGTGCAGGCCTGGTGTTTTTGCTCATGAAACTTTGCCTAGTATTAGGAACCACTTTTAGGAGACAACTGAAAAACAAAAGAGAAAAGGGATTTTCTAGTCTCACTCCTGAATAGCTATTTTGTTCTACCTTTGATTTGTCTCTTCCATTCCTTGGTATTCCAGCAGTAAGAGAGCAAAACACAATTACTCTTACAGTTCTAACAGAAATGAAAAAAAAGCTGAGAAGACAATGCAGGGCACAGTAAGCCATCTAGGAGAGCACTTTCAGCTCTGCCCAAGGAACACAAGTTCTCTGCCACTTGACTGTTAGGCTTATGATGAACAGCCTCAAGACCAGGCAACAGAGCAGCCAAACCACCTGAAAACAACAGGCTACAGCTACTGTTAGGAGCAGAACATGCCTTTCTGCGTAAAATCACTATGTCTTCTACTGGAGGAGGTACGATGTGTATGTGCACGGATGCTTCAGTCACAGCTTGAGCATAAATGGAAGGATGTTGATTAGGGGGAGAGCCAGCAGAGGGTTTCAGGCTGGAAACCTGACTCCTACATGTTTTAGGGACCTGACCTGTACGCTGTCTTAATGCAAATACAAGATGGTACTAGATAGTGCAAAATGTCTAATGAATATAACTGCAGCTAGTTGTACCTTTGCAAGCTCAAACTGAATTAAGGGGAGGGGATATTGTTTCTAATGAACAACCACTTAAATGGTTGATCTTGCTGAACAAACTACATGCAGGAGCTTGGGTTTTTTTCCTTTATGATTGGCCTCAACTACTAAACCTCTATAATGTTTGAAGACAGATCTTGAGAAAAACGTCACAGCTCAAGATAAACTATGATGAGCTGGTGACCTTCACCAGGCTCCCTGAAGCTTCCCTGAGCCTGTGATCATCCATTCACTTGGCACATTCGCTCTTCATCATGGGTAGGGCTCATCCCACTCACCTTTAATCATCAAAGTGTCTTACAGAAGCCATTTTTCTCAGCTTCTTCAATAGGGAGAAAAAATAAAGTCTCCAATTAGCTATAAAGACTAGTATTATAAACAGAAATACAGGACAGTGCATCTGCAAATACATAAAGCTCCATTTTTCAGCAGAGGATGCTTTGCAGTCACACTTCCTCAAAATGTAATACTCTGATTACCAATCAGTCAAACCATGTGCATTTGTGTCCAATATATTTTGAATGCTTTCCAGTAGAGCCTTTAAAACTTGCAAGTTATGGAATTGAATATAATTTTGCTTTCTTTTATGTAGGTTGAGTACACTAACTGCTATTAAAATAGCGCAAGACTTGCAAAATTAATCAGTACTTGTAGAAATCAAAGTATTACGCGGATTCCTGAACAGCCATGGCTCTGCTCTCACTGCTCCATCTACGATTATCTTTATTTATGCAACCAGACCTTTGTTCTCCAATATGACTTGTTTGTACCTCTGGGCAGTGAACTGATGTGTCTCTCAAGCCAAAGCAAATAATATTGTTCATACATGATTATTTCTTCTTAGTTCATTCAATTCTAGAATGATCTTTTCCAAGAATGGGCTTTTTTTCTGTATTGCTTCCTCACAATAGAACCATCTTCTGTTGTAGCCTTGTGCTTATACAGCTAACCCAAACATGGGGTTTCTTTTGTTCTGTTTTCCCAAAGGGCATATGAAACACTGACCATTATTTTAAGCTTGGTCAGCAGCAGGTACATGGAGCATTGTAGTGATAGCTGTTTACAGGAACTTTAGACAGGTTAAAAAAGGGATGATTTGCTAATGTTATACTTTTAGGAAATCATTACAGCTAAACATTACTAGTCATATTTAACTTTACCATATGTGAAGTTTTCTGGTGCTCAGTTCAATATTTTTTTAAGTTATGATTTACTAAGCTATATTTTTAAAACATGGTGCTATTTGTTAATAAGACTCATCATGCTGACTTTCTAATTAGTGTAATTAACGTGCTCAAACTAACATGCAATTAAAATGGGAAACTTTCTTACTACTCTTTATCTACAGAAAACCATTACTGAACGTATAAACGCATTTTACATCAATAGCTGTTCTTCTAACAGGTAGTAACTCTTCAACACTCAAAGAGTTTTTCCTTCAGTCTCAAAGATGCCTTTAGCGAAAGGAACCAGTACACTCAGTTACTGCATTTGTGGATATATGAAACAGATACTCAGACCTCAATCATGTTTGCTGATTCTAGTGGTTCATATAGACATCCCAAAGCTTGACTCATTCTTTATTTCACCATGTTAAAGTAGCGGGATGTTTTGCCTTTTTTTTTTTTTTCTTTTTCTTATTTCAGAAGAATTTAAAAAATATTTTAAGTCCTCTTTGTAGCCAGAATTAGTCACCTGTCCTTGTTAAAGACTGAACATCTTGCAGTCAGATTTTCGCTTGGGCCTTTTCTCTTTCTCTTGGCATAGTTTGCCATCATCTGTGATGCACGATCTGTACTGCGTAATGTTTGGGTTGTTCACTTAATTTCTTATGCTATTTATGCATTTTTATACAGGTGAAAAACATCACACAGCTGAAAGTAAGAGAATAATTTGTCCCAACATTAGGCACTGCTTCACCAAGTGCTTAAATGATGATTTGTTTATGTACGTCAGCTCACCACCTCCACTTTTCCCTACACTTTATGGGAAAAACTGGATTTGGTGACACAGAAGAAATGTGGAGAAGACCATCTTCAAAGCTGAACAAAGGAGGAAAAAGATCCTAAAATTAGGATAACAGGACAGCAAACACGGCACCAGTTTTGAGCCTAAGAGCATCAACCTCTAGGCCAAAGCTAGTACTTTTAATGTCTTGGAGAGTTACCATCAGCACTTTAGCTACATTTCCCAATAGTTCTTGCCCCCTCCCCGGCTGCAACCATGACAGAAGAGGTATGTGCAGGCACGGCTGGGTGGATGGAGGCATACTGGTGTTTGCTAATATTAGCAGCGTGGCGACAGAGGGGAGGATGGCTCGCCCTTGTAGTGAGTGACCAAAGTGACAAACGTCTGGCTTAAGGGCTGTTCGCCCTGATATGTCACCAGGTGGCGGTGTAATGTCGGCAAAACCACGCTCTCCTGGCAGCTTCCCGCCTTGGGAGCTGTTCCCCGGCTTGGTCCTGCATCCTGAGCACCTCCCTCCTCCGGGCCCGTCTGGTGGTTAAACACTTGATTTAAATACTTGATAATGTTGGATGTCTCCTCAATTAGCTCCCCCCCTCCCCAAAAGCTGTCTTCAGTGGGTAAATCTACGCTTACTGCTGTGAGAACTTGCAGATCCTATTCAGAAAGGTGCAAGATTTCTTCCTGACACGTGCCCCTTGCTTTATAGTCCCTTCTACTTTCCAAAACAAAACTAGACAAAATTATTACTAAATACATCAATTTTTCATGCACTCATCCTGTCTGAATATTTGCATTGACTATGTAGTTAAGATGTGGCAGCAAGAGCACCCATGCACAAGACTTTCTTTGAAGCAAAGCTGCTGTTACATCCAGTCATCTTGAAGTGACTTGCAACAGCCAGAAATCTCCAGTCCTCTCAGATGAGCTGCTTCGATTGTGTCTTGGACCGCCTTTCCTCTACCTTAAGGAGACTTTCAGTGTGTAAGTTTACAAAGGACTCTGTCACCTTAGATCATATTCCCTAAGTTTGGAAGGTCTGTCTAGCTCTGCAAGAGCCATCAGCCCCTTTGAGAAAGAGATGTTTGAATTAAAAATCATTAATAAAGTTTCCAGCTGTATGTTCTGAGGGTGCAGTTAATTTTCTGGACCCTGGCACTAAGACTACTGTAGTTGTGTTATTACTCATGCCCATCCTCTCTGTAGCTGCTTTGATATCACTAGGCCAATATATAGCTCAAGAACTGTTTGCAAATCAGCTTGAACACTCAAAGCTGTTCCTCAAGAGGGAGGTGAGGATGAAGTTTCCTAATATTAAAAAGAAATATTCCATAAGTTAATTCTGGGCCCTTTTTTGGCATTCTGTGAGACAGCATGGCTCTGCAGTATTCTCATAATCATAAGTTGCTTTCAAAACCACACAACTGGTGAAATTTCAGAGTCTCAGAATGAAATATTTCCATTACAGTCATCTCAGTTTTGCTGGAGAGAGCTCTGCTTTACCACCAAACTGCAAAGAAAAATTCACAAAAGCTGCACAATTTCTAAAGCTTCACTGAAATGCCTTTATATTGAGCACAGGTCTTTGCAAAAAAATTTTGCCTACCATTAGTTACCAGTTAATTGAAAGGGCACACACAGCTTTTCCTGATCTCTCCTGGCCTCTCAAGAACTGCAATGAATGCTATGTAACAGCAAAGAAGGGAAGAAATGGAAAGAGATTAAATGCTCAAACAAAGCAAGTCACAGAGAATTTCAGGACCCTCACAGATATGATAACAAGAAAAATGTAGGTAGGTTTATTTTGGCAGGAAGAAGCAGTGACTAGTCGTGCACAAAGGAAGCCTCTATAGAGTGGGTGTTTGAGGTGCAGGCGTGGGAAGACGTAAGAGGACGTTACCAGTAGAAAGAACGTTAATGTTAGCATGACAGAATCTATATTTTCACCGTGTGGTTGGGATTCCCTTCATGATGCCTCAATCTGTATCAGTAGTACTCACACCAAATCCAGAAGCTGCCACAATGGGATTCCAGGCAAACTTGTACCTACCTTGAAATCTTACAGACATAAGAGAAGAGTGAGCAGAGAGCATTGCATTATGTGCTAAGAATTAGATTCAACCGAAGAGGAGGAAGAAGAGGAACAGTAAAGAAAGCCCATTAGCTGCCACATTGGGAACGCTGCCCTGATTGTAGATTACAGCCTTACTTAGAAATAAGAACAAGCTGTTCCCTAGATCAACATCAAAGTAAGTAGTAAGAATCCAGGTGTGTTCCTGAACTCATCTTGAAGTCCATCCATGCCAACACCTGGGAAACCAGCAGGGAAATACAGCTCCTGGGCACTGAAAATGCCGTCATGGAGCTGTTACAAAAACACAGATCATGGCAACCTTTTACCTTGTCAAGATGTGATGAGGTCTTTAAATGAATTATTTTTTTGACTTAGAATTGGACTTCTGTTTGCCTAATTCACTATGCTGTTATATGCTATGCAGAGTAGGATGAAAATTCCTCCAAGTTTATTTTACTTCAAATAAATGAGTTTCATATGGCTAAACAAAAGCAGAAGTCACTCCAAAAAGTTCAAACCTGTGGGTTTTTTTTTTAACGTGAAATTGAACAAGCTGTAATTCTTCTAAGAGCAACTGGGCTGAAAACCAAGACCAGCTAACGTATGTCCCAGCAATATAGTGCTATCAAAACAGCTGGTCTGGTGCATGAGCAGCTGAAAGCAATTTGTCTCTGAATCACCTGTGTAGACCACCAGTAAGATGTTTTCAGGGCCTGGAAAGGGTGAAGAGAGCTCGTTCTGTGAGCCCCATCAGCATCCGATGTACACACGTCACAACCTGCTCTCAGTATAACCTGAGAACCCACCCCAGACTTCAAGCATTCCCTTGTCTGAAATATAACAGAAGTGGCCAGAGCAGGCCTGAAAAAAATGTTTAAAAATTCACAACTGTTAAATAACTGTTGGGAATTAACTGGATTAAAAAAAAAACAAAAGCATATTTTTTTTTTAAAATAAATTTGACCTGAACTTTTTAGAACTGCATGGAAGGATTTCAGCTCAAAGCAGCAGCTTGAAAAGATAAAGCATAGGTATAAAAGTCCAGGAGAGAGAAGAAAGTCTTTTCAGAGCAAGTGAAAGAGATCAAACTAGATAACGTGTGATGAAGAGCAGACAAGGACATTTGACCGATATGACAGACTGTATATAAGGAACAGAACAGGGGGACACACATCCCCTTCTTGATTATTGTTTAGTTTCTTGGGGATGACTATGCTGTGTTCATAGCTTAGATTTGGTTCTTCTGTATGGTGGGTCCTGAGCTGGACACTCCGTGCCCACACCAGCGGTGTTCAGAAGGACAAGCCAAGCTCATCTGGGAAAGCACACACAGAGGAAAGAATGTAAGTCACATCTAGATATTGAAGTCCTGCTTAGACTATACCAAGCTCATCAGATTTTCTACTGGAAAAGTGTTGCTTCATCTGTACCTGAACTCAAACTTAGAACTACCAGAAGATGAAAATAATAGACCTAGAACATCAGCTATGAAATAACTTGATTATGCAAAAGATGTTGTTCATGGTTAAATCAATGTGAATCAGGCTTGCTAGCTGGCTTATTAACATTCTACTCTGAGAAAGAAAAAACTTATATATTTATAAACTTATAGCATCACCTGAAGAACAGAACATCCAGCAGTTTTACAGTGTGGAATCAGTAAATTTCTGATGCTTAAAACTACGATTTCGCCTTGAAATTTCTGAAGCTATATGAATACCCCCAAAATTATTCAGAACTCAGTCCTATGACATTTACAGGAATCAGAGATCAATAATGTTATATCCAAGTCTTATTGCATAGTGTAAACAATGAGTGTGTAGTGTAAACTCAACTTGGCTCTGTAGTCAAATTCTTAACGCAAAAAAAGGTAAAGTCCACAAACACATGGGTGTATGCTGAGGCTTAAAGACATATTCCTCAGCTGTGAAAAAAAATAAAATAGAGAGAAGCTGAAAGTGCAGTTCTGCTCATATATTTACATAAATTTTCAGCAGAAAATTTGAAAGGGGATTGTCCATCCCTGCTGGGCAATTTCTAAGAAAGAATCTGTGTAATTGTGTGGTTGTTACACTCTGTAGTGTATGCATCTAAATTAAACTAGGAAAGCCTGTAAGTCATAATCCAAGCCAACTATTATTATTAGTCTAATCAGTCTACTGTGCTTATTATAAGTCAGTAACAAGTTGCTGGAAGGACTTCTCTAAGCTGTACTGAAGGGACTGGAAAAAATCCAGTCACTTTACGCATCTGAGAATGTCACCAGGAAGAGAGGAATTAGATTTACAATGCTGATATAAACAAATATTTGGATCATTCCCAATGTTTTTTATCACCCCTTACAATACACAAAGGTAAATAATTTGCATTAGGACCACAGGGACCATGAGTAGTAACATTTACCTTGGGAATATTTTTGTCAGATGCTTGCAGCGTAGGCACTGCAAAGGAAAATCAAAATGAAACCACTCTTCAGAATTGCCTCTAAAATCAGTCAACCCTGATAGGCAGAATTTAGAATTATTCAGAGAAGAGAATGCAACTGTGCTGTGTTTGGAGGTAACTGGTGTTTTATAAATCTCATTGGAAATAAAGAGCTATGCCTGATACATCTAAGTCTGTCTAAACATTCCCAGTTTGTGGCATGCATATTCTGTTGTGTTATAAATGATTTTAAAAGCTACGTACAGAAAGCCTACAACAAGTAATGCAGAAATATAAGAGTCTAACTGGACATGAGTGAAATGTTACTTTGAGATTTCTTGAATACTTTTCTGGGCTCCTAGGTACTGAATTAAAGGTGCAGAACCTGACTACACTCTGCTCCAGCCTCTAGAGTAATATCCTGAAATCCCTAAACTAGAAGTGGGCACAGGGCTCTTAGAAATGTCAGTGTTCCCATGACAGAGCTGGGATGGAGGAGCTGGAAGTTTGGGGCTGCTCTGAAGTGATCACCAGGGACGCCCGGGACACAGATACCCTGGGGGCTCCCTTGCTGCTCCACAAACTTTGATGCTGGCAACAAGAATATTATGGTCCCCTGGAGCAGCTGCCAAGTGAAGGAAATATTTCGGTTCAAATATAGTACACACAGGTGCTTCTAAAATCAAATTTTCTTTGATTTCTGGTTCACAGATTTCTGCTTGAAATAGAAGAAATCAAATTAAAAGAATCAAATAACGTCTTATAAAGAGCAGAGCCTGGCTGTGCAGCCATCTCTGGGTGGTACTGTTCTCTAGAATAAAAGATGATTTGAGAACGTTTCCTACTGCTTTTCTGCTGGTGGATAAAACAATAGCATGGATGGCTGTATGTATAGCACGGCTATAGTTGTACTGCAGCTTGCTTTAGTTCCACAAAATAGCATGTGGTAGCTGCAGCTTTAACACCTGTGCAAAAAACAACTATGCACAATTTTGCTAACATCAATCAGTGCAAGACTCTTTAAAACAATGTGTGAAGTGGGAGTAGGAATTGCTCCAGCTCTGATCCATCACTGCTTTCACTCAAATAATGTATTCATTTAAAAAAACATCACCTGCAGAAATCTGTAACAGAACAGAGAAGGAAGAAGGGGAAGAAATTTACATCAGTGGCTGCTAGTTTTCCCTTGTGAAGAGGCCAGTTTGGTAAAACTCTACAGGGACCAGCAACAGGCATGCTGCTTTCACAGAATCACAGAATCTTCATGGTTGGAAAGGACCTCTGAGATCACCGAATGCAACCAATGCACACTCAAAAAACCCCAGCAATGTCGTCACTAGACCATGCCCTGAAGTGCCATATCTACACATTACTTAAATACCTCCAGGGATGGTGACTCAACCTTTCCACTCCCTCCTCCAGTGCAGCCACCGGGCTGAGCACACCATTTACGTGCTCACAGCGCACACAGGTGCTGCCTTCGCTCTCCTCCTGCAAGAGGTGACAGACATTCCGTGCAGCCCGGCGCATGGACAGCGGCGTGTCTCCGCGGTAAGGTCAGTTTGGGTGGCTTTATTCCTTTTTGACTGTGGCTACAGACCGAGTGGAGGCCGTCTCTGCGTGTTTTCTTTCCAGTCAGGTCGGTCGGTCGGTCCGCACGCGCCCGCCCCTCACACTGATCCGCCGCGCGCCGCCGACCAACCAAGAGCCTGCTCTTACCGCCTTTAAATCCCCGCGCGGCTCCTGGCCTCGCCCCCTCCACGCCTGATTGGTTGCTGCGGACTTCCTGGTTCCGGCTGGGGCTGTGAGTTGGGGGGGAATCCCTGATCTGGGTTAACCCCCTCTTGCAGTGCTGTCCCGCCCCTGCCTTTTTCTGAATCATGCTCTGACCGTGAAGAATTTCAGCTTCCTGCTTAGTCGCTTCTTCATGAAACTGCACCGTAGGAGCAAAGGTGCCTGGGGAGTTGTGTTCCTTCCCGCTTTCCCCGAGAGGGACACTGCAAACCCACTGTTGCGGCAACCTGACTGGGTTGAGAGGGCACCCTCTCTATCCAAACGATGTCTAAGTGAATTATTTCACTGTTTAAAGTGCACCTTCTAAGAACGAGGTCAAGCAGGTGTCTGGAGCAGGGTTCCTCCCTCAGCCACCATGCCTGCACCTACCAATCTCCTTTCACTCTTCAGGCGGCTCAGTGGGCTAGCCTTCATCCTCCCAACCTCAGCTGCCTAGTGGAAATACTGTACCAAAGACTGGCAAAGCAGTCTGTGTTTCAGAGGGGGAACAGAGAGGCAGTATGATTTTCTCTTGCCATGCTCTCCAGGCGCTCTGCCAAACATCTCTCACCAGCAGGCAGAACCTGGCCGGTTGTAAGACCACGGTACCTGTGCCTCAGAAGAGCTGAGGTGCTGGGTGGAAGGTACAAGCCCACCCTCAGGGGTGTGCCCAGCCTTTTCCAGAGGTATTTAAGATATAAGGTATCACTAGGGCAGTGTGTAGAACAACAAGGGGTCTGGAAAGTTTCCGGTTCTCTGGAAGTTGAATTCCAGTCACTTTAACTATTTCCTATGGTGGTGACAGTAAGTGCAGCCGGCAGAGGCAATGCCATTATGTACTGAGCCTAAGGAGAGGCCAAGACAGAGCTGTCTCTGAAATCACAAAACCAAATTAAAAACAAAGCCAGTGACATATGCACAATGACAGCTATCCCGCATCCAGCTGGATACTATTGCTCCATCTCTTCTTTAATTAAAAAAAATACAATAATA
This sequence comes from Gallinago undulata, assembly GCA_026546715.1. Classification (NCBI taxonomy): domain Eukaryota; kingdom Metazoa; phylum Chordata; class Aves; order Charadriiformes; family Scolopacidae; genus Gallinago; species Gallinago undulata. The sequence continues at coordinate 31,183,372 of JAOTQQ010000032.1, read as the reverse complement.
AGAAAGAAACCCTGAAAACTCAGACCTCGGACTGTGAATGTTTAGGCTGACTTAACAGTTAGTGAGAATCAGACTAGGAACAAGATCCACCCATGAAATGGCTGAAACTGCCCCAATACGCAGGACAGTACTCAGTCTCTCCTTACCAGTTGGGAACATTTGTAACCTAGCACGCTCTTCCTCTCATCGAGAAGATAAGAGGTTTCCACTGCTTATACTCGACAACAGGCTTCCTGATGGGCCACCTGACCACCTAGCTTAAGACCTAGTGACAGTCTGCTCTCTAGAGAAGTTTTCTGACAGTACGGTGCCCCCAAATAAATGCAGTTCCAGGTACCTAGAAGAGCCATGCATTGCAGCAACCACGTGTGAACACCACCAGTATTTCTTAGAGATACCGGAGTGAGCAAGTGCTGCTGGGATGTAGCACCCTTCTGACTACCAGGTGCCCAGACCCCCAAGCAAGAGTTTGAACATCACCTCATTGCCTTTAGTGATGATTTGCTCCATATCTCCTTGGCAATTTGGAGACACTATTTTGAGTACCGATACAACAAAACACTAAAGAAACAGTCATCTCTAATTGCTTTAGAAAATTAATTCCATAGGCATCTTTTGGCATGATTTACTAGATCCATTAAAGCTATAGTAAACATTTGTTAAATTATATGAATTAGAAATAAGGAGAGAATTTGCAAATGTATTTTTGCTCTGCTTTGCCTCTGTTGGCACAGATGTCCATGGACTATGATTCATGTGTACAGTTTTCAGGTCAGATTTACTTTTAAGCCTGGAAGTACACTTACATTAAATGAACAACTTTGTGATGCATTTGCTCCAGATTTTCTAAGAAAAATGAATCCTGGCAGTTCAAGTTACCCCAGCTGTCAGATAGCCTGCAAAATGTTTTTCTCAAAAGCCTTTGCACTGCTTAGTGCTCTTTGGGGTTGTTTACTTCATTACGAAAGGCAGAGAAGGAAACTGGTAATATCACTCTCATCTTAAAATGTTTACTAGAAGCAGTTAATATAATTTAATATAAGAATTTAATAGTATAATTTTATAATTTAATATAATAAAATTCCCTTGTGACCATGGCACCTGTCTCATTCAACAGCAGCCCCACATTTTCTCTAGTTTTCCATTTGTCTCCAATATACTTGAAAAAACCCTTCTTGTTGACTTTGACATCCCTTATCAATTTTAAATCCAAGGAGGCCTTGGCTTTCCTTGTTTCATCCCTGCATACTCTAATTGCATTCTTGTAATCTTCCCAAGCAGTCAGACCCTTCTTCCACTCAGTATAAACTTACTTCCTCCACTTGAGCTTTTTCAGAAGTCTCCATGCTCAACCCCGCAGGTCTCCTGCTTCCCTTGCCTGATTTTTGGTCTTAGGGATGCACTGATCCTGAGCTTGGAGAAAGTGATATTTGAATATCGACCAGCTCTCTTGAGCCCCCTAACTTCCAGAGCCCTAACCCATGGGATTTCTCCTAGCAGTTTCTTGAAGAGGTCAAAGTTATCCCTCCTGAAATCCAAGGTCCTACTTGTTGTTTTGTGCATACTACCCATGATCCTGAACAATATCTTTTCATGATCACTGCAGCCAAGGCTATCCCTAACCTAAATTTCCACCACCAGTCCCTCTTTGTTCTTCAGAACTAGGTCCAGTAGTACACCTCTCCTTGTTGACTCCTCCACCACCTGAGTCAAGAAGTTGTCACCAAGACACTGGAGGAACTTCCTGGACCGTACATGCCTGGCTGTGTAGCCTTCCCAGCAGATATCAGGGTGATTGAAGTCCCCCATGAGAACCAAGGCCTGTGATTGCGAGGCTTTCTTTCAGTTGACTGTAAAAGGCCTCATCAACTTCCCTATCTTGATCAAGTGGTCTGTAATAAACACCCACAACAGTGTCCCTCATATTGGCCTGCCCCTTAATCCTCACCCACAAGCTCTCAGCTCTCTCTTTATCTGGCCCCAGGGAGGGCTTTGGGGACATCTCCTCACTCTCTAACCATTCCTTAACATAGAGGGCAACACCTCCACCCCTCCTTCCTCACCTGTCCCTTCTGAACAGCTTGTAGCCCTCAATAGCCGCACTCCAGCCACAGGATTCATACCACCAGGTTTCAGTGATGGCCACTATATCGTAGCTTTCCAGCTTCTAACTCCTCCTGTTTGTTACCCAAGCTGTGTGCATTCATGTAGAGGCACTTCAGCTGGGCTGTGCCACCTTCTTAAGTAGCACCATGCCCTTGAGGTGTCTCACAGGTGTTTCTCTTTTGACTTGAACTACCTCAGGAGCTGCTGGCTCACCTCCATAAGACACTGACTGCAGTGCAGTGTCACCAGCCTGCCTCAGCGCAGCAGGCTGTAGGCCCTTACTAGCACCCTTTCTCTCTCTCCCTGATGTGATACTCCACAGCTTGACACCGACAAGCCTGATATTATTGCCCCCCTCCCCTTTCACATCTGGTTTAAAGCCCTGTCAATCAGCTCTGCAATCTCTTGGGCAAGAACCCTCATCCCCCTTTAAGAGAGGTGTCTCCCATTTGATGCCAACATGCCCGGTGCTGTATGGACCATTCCATTGTCAAAAACCCCAAAGTCATGGTGGTGATATCAGCCACAGAGCCATGTATTAATCAACTGGATCCATCTGTTTCTCCCAGCATTGTTGCCTGCAACTGGAAGGAATGAGGAAAAAATAACCTGTGCTCCTCACCAACCCTCCCAACCCCCTGAACTCTCTCTTTATTGCTTTTGAATGGTGAGTCATAGTTTCCTCTGCATCTACATGGAAAATAAACAATGAGAAATAATAGTCTGAGGACCATATTAAGCCAGGAAGTTTTGGGTTCCAGGAAGACAGCCCTTTGAGGAGGGCCCACCCACCATATTGGGCCCTCGGTTCCCCTCAGGAGAGTCACCAACTATAACCCTTTTTTTCCTCCGTGTGGGTGTGGTGGTGATCTGGGGAGAATGCTTTTTTGACTGAGGAGGCATCTCTGATATAGATTGTCCGTCATCTACTGGCCTACCTCAACCCTTGGACCTGCTCCTTGAGGCAATGGCTTCAGTGAAAAATCACCAGTGTAATGATATGAGGTGTAGCCAAAGACATAATTCATAAGGAAAATTAAAGAACCTTAATGTGATACCATTCTTGTGAGCCAGGGCAAATACTGCAGGTAGAGAAAATTATGAATTTGAGAATGAAAGTTCATGGTTGGGAAAAAAGATAAGAAATTCATTTTTAAGGAGAATGAATAACACTGTAAATTGCATGAGGCTTGTCCCTCTGAGAAAGGAGGCGAGTGTGTTTAATTAAAACTGCTGCTTTTTCATGTAAGAACATGAATTCTGGGCTGTGTCAACATGCTGCCTGCCTAATCAGAGTATAAAAAGAGCTGGTAGCAGTGAGATAAAGTACAATCCAAGGTAATGTGGTTGTTTGTTTTTTTTTTAATTGCTTCTATACCTCATGGGTTTTTTTATTCCCAGACATTAAGCAGGCTCACAATCTTTCTCAAATTTGAAGTGAATTGTATCTCTTGTTTATGAACTGTAAAACAACAGAATATTAATCTAGATGACAGAGGGAGTTTCAGTAAAGCCATTCCTCTTGAATATTGAGATATTTTGGGCCCAAGAAGTTTTTGAGTGCTATTGGCCCAAACCCCCATGAACTTTTTCCAATTTATTGCAAATTGAGTCTTTGCAGAATGGCAATGGGGTGGAGGGCATGAAGACTCAGTAATACTCTTACATGCGCTAGGTACACTGAATATTTTCCTGATCTTCAGGGGAACTAAATTTCTACATTGTACAGCTAAGACTCTTACGAACATTTAAAAGCTCCTCTGAGGGACACAGGGACTCACCTGAAGGTCTTTGTCAAATGTTGGAATTGACTCTGATGGGCTCGGGCTCAGAGTAGGAGTATATCCAAACACGGAATCAGTCAGATTAGGGGAAAATAAAGGGATTAAATTCCAGAATCCAAATGAGCACCTTCAGCATATTTTGACATATTTTCCTGTCATCTGAGAATTGTCCAAGAAACCTGAAGAGCATAAAAATCAGTCAAGCTCTATTCCCTCATTTAGTCCTTTCCTGATTTCTCTAACTGGTACATTTGCAAGCCAGTGATGCTGCAGCAGGTGCGTTTGTAGTTTCCAAGTTATAATAACTGTTTGAAAGAGAAAGATTTAGATCACTTGCAAATTCCAGCATCCTTTTTCTGTAAACTTCAGATTATGCTTTTAGCACTATGATCTAGTTTCTTGTCTGCATGCACCAGCTTGTTAGGAATAAAAAACTAAAATGAAAAAAACCCATAATAATACAAACACAAGCTACTTCATTCTCAAGTGCAATTACAACAACTCAAAGCTGAAGAGATGAAGCAAAACAAATCACATGGTTTAAGTACTAATGCTTTTTCACCATTTATACACAAAATGAAGAGTTGAGGGAAAGAAGTTTTGAAACCCCTGTTCAGTCTCTAGCAAACAACGGTCTGATTAGCCTATATTTTTTTGTACAATACATGATCCCGAGTTAGTAGTGGTGCAACGACAGCACAGATCAGAGACTTCCACTGGCTACAGAATCAATAGGCAGTGCAAAGCTATGTATACATCCATGTTAAAAGTTCTTAAATATGAGGTTAAAAAAGTAATCTTTTTGGTGACCAAAAGACAGACAAAACTGCTAATGTACAGGTATTTTCATCTGCAATTTGGCAAAAATATCCTATAGTTAAAGTGCTATATGGAGGAGTTTTTTGCAAATTTAGGCCACCTATTTCTAACCCTAGTGTGTCCCTCATTTTTTTACTGCAAATATTTTCTTCCTGACAACATCTGTCAAAGAATTACTGAAGAAAGCAATATGGACATACAAAAAAGTGCCAGAACCAGGTGTTTAGGAGATTATGAAATTGATTTGTTTTCTACTGCTCCTAAACAGAATGGAGTGAACTTTCTCAAGCAGATGTAGTGTTAAAAACCCCAAACAAATATTTATCCTTTGATTATCAAGCAGCAGTGCTCAATTGTACCTGCTTGCAGGAGAAGTGCGAAATCATCTGCTGTCTGTAACACTCACCTGAGGAGTGAATACCACAGCACAGGAAAAAAAATCAAAAGATGTGATATATATTGGTTTTGGCATGCACCGGTAGTGAATTTTTCTCATCCCAACATTCAAAAATGAAAAAGAAGATGATGCAGAAAAATTAACTCAGCATCAGTCCCAAGTAAAACAATGAGGAAATTAATACAAGATTCAACTGATAGATAGTGAAGGACGTATTTAATACCACCAATACAGTTTTATGGAAAACATCCTTGAGGATCTGTGGTGTGTTTAATGGAAAACTGCAGGTGTGTAGAGTAGTCTACACAGACCTTACTCAAGTGCTCAGTTTAGCTTTGCAGCCTATTCTGATAAAAACTGGATCAGTGCTCAGTTTAGCTTTGCAGCCTATTCTGATAAAAACTGGATCATATAAATGGTTTTGACTTGACAGGCTGACAGATTTCAAGAACACAATTTTATTAAAGAATCATAGTTGAAATCACATCGTTTCTCACTAGAAACCTTTTTTTTTTTTTTTTTTTGCACAGAAGTATATTAGATATGATACAACTCAATTGTTTTAACCAGTAATCCAGAAGTACTTTCAAAAACTTTGATGATCAAATTTTCAGTTGGCAAAGATGGGTAGAATGAAAATATTGAGACAGATAAGCAGTCATACAGAACAGAGAAAATCTGAGAAGCTGGGCCTGGCCACAGAATTTGCATATTAATAGGTTTCAATGTAAAGTACCGTATCTAAACACACATACTACAGAGCAAGCTTAGAGCATGACAGCATCCATCCTGGAGCAGCAACTCAGGGAAGGCTCTGCCACAATATCCAGAAATCGCACCCTGAGCTCCCAGTGTCATAGCAGAACTAATTTACTAATTCCTTTGCAAAGATTTGAAAAAGATGCAGAAAAGAGTTTCCACAATGACCCAAGAGACAAAGAATACATCTTGCACTTGAAAGGCTTGAAAGGACAATCTGTTTAGTGAGTATCAAAATGAGACTGAAAAGTGATGTGATTACAATCACAATACTTCCCTGTGCGAGGGGGAACAAGAAATTCCTGAAGTGTAGTATTTAATCTAGCAAGGAAAAGCATAACTTGAATCACTTGATGGAAGCTGAAGCTGGGGAAATTAAAACTGGGAGTAAGATACAACTTTTTATCATGAGAATAATTAATCACTGAAGCACATTGTGAATGAAAGCAACTGAATCTCCATCCCTGGATGTCTTCATCAAGAGTGGATGCCCTTCAGGAGCACACATGAATGCAGCAGAGCATTAAGCTCAAGCAGTGGCTAACTTGGTAGCATAGCCTGAGCGATAGCCGGGGTATGAACAGGTAGTACAAGAAGAGGTCTTGCCACTGTCCACGCTCTAAGAAGAGTCCCAAGCTCAGCTCTAGGAGTAGCGACCATCCTTATGCCTGCTGGTGATGGTCTAGGGCAAGCTTTGATTTTTCCCTATGACCTGGACCCTACCCACAGTTTCCTGCCTGCAGCACTCATTCAGACAGAGCTTTGGAGAGAAGAGTCATGGTCGCACGCAGAATAGAGCCGTACATGTTCTCCTTGCCTGTCACGTCTGCCTCTCCTTGCCACCTAAAAGGAGGAAAAAATGGATGGCTGTTCACATTGAGAGTTCAACTGGGCACAGCTCCTCCTGGGGACATCTGTCCTACTGTGGTGGCTCAGGTCCAAGAGGACCTTAGAGCTGCCATTTGATTTCAGGGGCCTAAACACTTCATTGTGGCTCCAGTGCTTCGGAAACACAGAACAAAAGGCAGCATCCCTTACCCCAGAAATAAAATAGCACAGATGCAATAGATGAAAATTTATTGGCCAGTGGAAACAAGCATTCCCATATTTCTGCAGTATTCACAGGGATCTGCTTTAGATATCAGTTAAAACAGCACAACAGCTAACAAATTAAATGTGTCAGAAGCATAAGGATAAACGTTGCACGTGGAAAGGGGTAGGCATGACAGCACAAGTCCTACTGCATTTCTCAAGGTGAGCAAGAAAAGAGAAACTGCATGGACACAAAGGTTTCTGTAACAAAGCCCTGCAGTCTGAGCCAGCTGAGGCTGTGTGGTTCACGGCGTTAGTGATCCTGGCTTCTGGGAAGATCTAGCATCTTGTGCGAGAGTTGCAGCAGCCAGCTGGACAAGGATCAACTCTGACAGCAACAGTGGCATGTGCTGCAGAGGGAAATGATTAATGCTGAGAGGACGTCCAAGGATTAAATGTGTTTATATTAACCTGTGCTGCACTGTTTCAGATTTCTGCCCCTCCACCCCCTTGGCTAATGCCTTTTTGACAAGGTTTCCCTGCCCTGTTCTCCAGGAGGAGGCGCAGGGTCTAGATCTGATCCTTAATAAACTGTGTCTTAGCAAAAGCATAGTGAGAATCTCCGGGGTCAGCTTTCAGTGACAGTGGCTCCAATCCTGGTTTTGGCAGTAAATCAGGGCAATCTAGGCTTCTTATAACCTGTGACAATCAATTAGGATCACTAAGGGACCACTGACCAGCAGACATTTGGCATCTGTACAAAACCCTCACCCATCCTGCTCTTACTCATTCTTCCAACAACATGCTTTCTCCTTGGAGTCCTACACTAATAGGGGTATACTGAGGGTTCTCCAAAGGCCCCCCTCGCTGAAGATTAAGGAAAAGCAGAAGGATGAGGCATGAATGCCCTTTGCTTTTGCAGGAATTCTGCCTGAGGAGTGGAAGGCAGCAGTGGCTTCTTTCCTCTTCAACAGACAGACTGTGCTGTGAAGATTTGCCTGCAGCACAGGAAGAGATTGGGAAAGCTCTCAGAGTTTTGCTTATACAAACTCAGTTTTTGGTCAGCAGTTCTTTGCTAATGCAGCAATTCTAGCTATCATGCCATGCATACTAGTGGGAGTTTGTAGCCTCTATTCACGAGCTGGAGAACAGGAAAAAAATATCCTTGCCACCTTATTCTACTGAAAAGGTTACCAAAAGATAAGGGGCTTGCAACTCTTTATCCTAGGAAGTAAGAATATTTGTAAATTCATGTTTAATAACTCCATTCTTTTGTTTCACAAAGGCCCAAGAATTTATCTACTTGGGGCACAAAGGCATAGAAGAAATTTTGCTAACAGTAGAAGAAATCTGCTGTAATATAAAAAGGATGCCACACAATGCCTCCCAAACATCTAGCTGCAGGCTTTGTCCATGTCAGTGAAGTCAACAGGGGCAGCACTGTGTTAAGTTTGCCTGGAATAATGGTTGAAAAAGCCTTATGCCATTTCTTCCCATCTGTGACAGCCACTTAGGGCAAGCACTGCACAGTCTACACTTATTCCTGGGCCAAGACACAGGACGTGCAAGGATGCTGTGTCCTTCTAGAGACAGTTGAACCCTGAGCTCCTTGTTTCCAGATCTCTGCCTGAAAACATCCCTGCTCCATACGTAAGATTGTATAAGATTCAGTGAGAGCCCCGAATGTGACAACCTAAGAACAGCGATCAGTGATACAGATACCAGTAATTTATTTCTCATAGTTCTTGAACTCCTAAGCAGATGACAAATCTAAGAATATTAGTAGTGATACCTGATTTTTCTTCTCCATTTGAATTAACCAGTTTCACTGATGCCACTCCAAAGCCAAATCCAGGGCCACGCCAGAACTGAAATACCAAGTGAAACTGAGACCTTTCCATAAATGTTGCATCAACACATTTTTCACAATTGAAGTATGAGAAACCTCAGTCAGGAAACAATTATCTGAGTGCCGGTGCCTGCTGTGGGCAGAGAGCATCAATGCTTGTTGGCAGATAGGTGACATGCTTTTCCAAGGGAGGCATCACCAAGCTCGCTTTCCTCAGAGACACGCTGAGCATCCAGGTTCACTGGAGAGAGACAAAACCCTGAGCTCCTGAAGAAAAAATCTGCAGCTATGTTTACACATGAAATTTAATATGTTACATAAATTCCATTTAGCTTCAATAAATGAAACCAGGTTATTATGGACTTATTAAACATTTTGCTTTACTATGCACACAGATTGGTACAATGTATTCCTTCCTTTTCATAGTGTTATAACAGCATTTGGTAATGCAGGTTTGCCTTCAAATGCTGTGAAAAGTAAGCATCTGCCATGACCCGATTCCTGGTAATGGTGTAGCACCTGGGTCTTCAAAAAATCTTTCTGAAATAAGCAAAAGCAGTAAGTAAATTCAGATATAACTTATCAATAGAATAGCCTAAAGGAGAAAGCAGTTGGGGTATTAAATGCGCATTTGTGACTGTAGAGCACCTAGCACAACAGAATTTTGAATCACGATTAAGCTCAAACCTATATGCACTGCCACCCTACATTTAATAACACTATTAGGACTAAGAATTAGAACGTGAGCTTATCAAGTTCTGCAATGGAAATAGCTCTGTGCCACTCAGACCTGCAGAGATTTCCTCTCCATCTCAGCACAGCGAGGCCAGGACCAGACCGCAAGAAGCCAAAAAAAGTCCTTTGTCACCCCATCCCAGTTCCAGTCAACTAGAGGTTGGCCTAAGACCTGAAACCTGAGGTTTAATATCCTTCCCAATCCCTACTGTCACATTGACAATCACAGGCTTGGGTTTAGCTGACTGCTCTACAGGCTGCGTCATACCCCACAACTGCTTTCCCATCTCCCCAGGGGCTCAGGAGAGGAGAGGCTGTGCTGCATTTGAAAGCAGAGAACATCAGCCCAGAGTAGTGAAGGGCAGGACAGGAAACCTTCAATCAAGGGCTTCCAGGATGCAGCAGAGGCAGGCAGCGCAGTTAATGTTGAACGGCCCCCAGATTCAATGTGCTCTTTAGATTTTCCCACGGGCAGTTCCAACCCTCCCTGTTGAGCACCTGTGTGGGTGGGGGAGTTCCTTCATGCACACACGTCCTCGAGCCAAACGTACGCCCTCCTGAACAGTCGCCAATAACAGGGAATGCATAAAGGAAATGAGTCTAAAATTAATTACAAAAATAAAAAGGTTTTCTTCAAAAATTGCAGGAAGAAAGCCTTGCTTATTCAGGCAGCAGGAAATACAGTTACATTGGTATTTGCACTGATCTTTACCTTGACTAATAACATTTCCAATAGTATAAATATGGAAAGGATGGAAAGAAGAAAAATGAGCCAAACAAACAGAAGGTGGGTAAATGCAGTTATCAAACTAAATTCTTTTAAAAGCATAAGCTTGCTGTCTTGAGAGAAACCGTCCCTTCCATTTCTGGTTTGAAAACACAAATTGTAATATCCTACATCAAGATAAACAATTTAAGGTCCAAAAGAGGAAAAAATGCTGTCCTTCATTAAAAATTTATATACCAGCCAATGCATCTGGAAGAGCAAGATGATATATGGACTTCCTTTCATCACTATGTTACCATCTGGTACCTTCAAATCAGAGCATGTAGTACCATGCCCAAATCTGCCCACACAGTACTGTTATACCTAAGAGAGGGTGGAAGCTTCCACCTGGTCATGGGTCTTTCAAAGTTCTGTGGCTGCTTGCAGCTTACTGAGAGACTGGCTGGACCAAAGTGAGCCAAAGCCCCTTATTTCTACCACTTATTTGAACAGATTGCGGAGAAAACCCTGAAATATTTCACATCAATGCAGTCTTAAACCTGAGTAATTGATTACTTTCTTTTTTTTACAAAAAAAAAAAAAAAAGAATCCAGGCTAACGGAAAGACCACATCTATTATTCTTGGGAGAAAATGTGAGGGACTTGCTTTGAGACACACATCTTTTTTGTCAGGCAGTCTGAGAGTCTCTTCAAATCACAGTGCTTTTTGGGGGGCATTGTCCTGGTTTCAGCAGGGATAGAGTTAACTTTCTTACTAGCAGCTGGTACAGTGCTATGTTTTGGATTGAGGATGAGAACAATGTTGATAACACACTAATATTTTAGTTGTTGCTATGCAGTCAAGGACTTTTAGTCTTCTTACTGGCCTGCTAACAAGAAGGCGGGGGGTTGCCGAAGAAACTGGGAGGGGACACAGCCAGGACAACTGACCCAAACTGGCCAAAGGAATGAATATTCCATAGCATATGACGTCATGCGCAGTATATAAAGGTGGGAGAAGAAGAAGGAATAGAAGGAATAGGAAGAAAAAGGTACTTTTGGAGCTGTGCCATTTTGTCTTCCCAAGTAACCATTACACATGATGGAGCCCTGGAGATGGCTGAACACCCACCTGCTGATGGGAAGCAGTGAATGCATGCCTTGCTTTGCTTTGCTTGTGTGCACAGTTCTTGCGTTACCTACTAAAGTGTCTTTATCTCAACTGATGCGTTTTCTCACTTTTATTCTTCTGATTCTCCCCCAAAACCCGCCAGGGGCAGGGGGGAAGTGAGTGAGCAGCTGTGCAGTGCTTAGCTGCGGCTGGGGTTAAACCACAACATGCATTTAACACAAACTACACCGCAGCAGCTGAGTGCTTTCAGACCTTAGTAACACTCGAGAAAAAGATAACAGAATAAGGTTAAAAAGAAATATGATTTTGTGGAGGACAGCACAAAACTCACAGTGGGATTGTGCCCTTGGAAAACAAACAGAAAGCTGCATGCCAGAGCAATTGTCTTGCCATTATGTTTTCAAGGGTCTCCTTAGAAGAAAATCTTGTTGTTTCAACAGGGTGAAAGAAATCATGATTCATTTTCACAGCACGTAGCATTTGACAGACGGGCTCAGAAGCTTTTGGATCTTTATTCGGTCTGTTACTCTGCTTCAGTGACAGCGTTGGAGAGAGGGGAGCGGGTGAATCGTGGCAGAGGAGGTGCCTGCAGTCCAGCACTCCTGATGGCAAGCAGTCTTCCTTTCTTTCTGTGCTGAGTTTTCTTCTGAGGGGTACTTTTCTCAAGGTACTGTCAGAGTAGGATAAATACTATATAGGGCTGTAAGGCCGGAGAATGTGAAGGCTTTCTGAATGAGATAGGAGATCAGGCAGGAAATAAGATGCACATTTAACTGAAGCCTGAATTATACAGTAATACAGAGGGGGCAAAGCCAAATATTGTCTTGGTTTTGAGTATCTGACCTTGAAACCTTTTTATACATTTTGTTACATAGTCTTATATGTTTTGTTAATGGGATTTCTAATTGTTGCTTGTTTCGGTTTAATTTTCCAGCCCCTTAGGAATTTTTAGCCATCATCTCACCAATACCTGAGATTTTAATGGATCTTCTTATATTCAACCTTTGGACTAATTGCAGAGTCGTTTGCCACTTGAATTGGCAGGGTAGCTGAAAGTAGTCATAGATTGCCTGCCTCTGTGGACCAGAGAAAGAGCAAAATTAAATGATTTGTGGATAAAATGAATAGCAGGGTGATGGAGAGGCCCTGGAAATGATGGTGCTAGTTCAGGAAGGCAACGAGCTGAAGGGACAGAAATGCTTTTGCTTTCCTTTCCCCACAAAGCAGTCCATCTCCTGAGAGGAGGCTTTCTTTCATCTGCTGACAGAAACCTGCACTGACAGTTTCTCATGGGATCACCTTCCCTGCAGTCCTTCTGCTGTGCTTATACCTAAGGGATCTTTGCTGGCTTGTGTTTGTGCTATTCTATTCTCATAGCTACTGCAAGTTTCCCCAGCAGATGTGATTAATTTTTCATACACAAAACATTCTGGTGTTTTTGAAAGCATTAATTTTTTGTGCTCACAGGTTCTTATGCTGATTTACCCTCAAAATTATGACTGAAAGAAGTATTCTGTCATTTTTCTGTTCCAATATGGTACATCTTCACCAGATTCTTCACTATGATACCTATATCCTAGGCAGTATCCTGCCTTTTGACAAATTGCATCCATCGTTGCTTGAAGGCAGACTTCTGAAATGGATTCCCATTTCAGCATGAGAAGGCAGTGAAGATATTACTCCACCTTTAAAGACATTTGGGCACAGACAGCTGCACCCCAAGCGGTGGATCTAACAGCTCCACTTTTCTTCCTGGATTGCATTGGTCAGCACCAGTTGACACAAAACATGTGCAGACCAAAGGTGCAGGTTAGTCTGAGATTAAAAGGGCAGAGAGCACGAAAATACATGCATAATATATTTTCTTATGGGCCAAAGCCAATGGTATGAGGTTTAACAAGGCCAAGTGCCGGGTCCTGCACTTGCATCACTACAGGCTGGGGGCAGAGTGGCTGGAAAGCTGCCCAGCAGAAAAGGACCTGGGGGTGTTGGGCTACAGCCGGCTGAATGTGAGCCAGCAGTGTGCCCAGGTGGCCAAGAAGGCCATCAGCATCCTGGCCTGTATCAGGAACAGTGTGGCCAGCAGGACTAGGGAAGTGAAGCGTGTGCAAGAAGCCAAGAGCTGCTCTGGCCCCCTGGTGAGCAGCTTGATTTTAAGAACAGATGCCTAATGAATTACATACATCTCCATCCATATCCCAGAAATGGTTTGTACTTTTCTTTTCCTGAGGACAGTACACAGAGATACATTCATATTAACTTAAATCCCAGAGGTTATGGATTTTTTTCAGTAGAATAAAGCCTTATATAGCATAAGAAACACAGACTTAACAAACAGAAAACATTTCCACAGCAGATAGGAGAAAAAATGGATTATTTAAAGCAACATGCCATTTTCCATTTAAAACCACAACCATTAATAAAATCAGTTCTTTGCCCTGCCTGCAAAATCCCCTAGAGGCAAAGTCCCATCATTTCACATTGGGCTTAGAGTTGTGGCTAAAACATCAAGACAAGATTGAAGAGTTACCTGGAGTAAACTAAACAAATCTCTTTATTGCAGTGTGAAGCCTGTAGGGTATCTAAACGTCATAGGCTTCTTTGAAAAATTCCATGCTATATTAGAAGAGTGGCAAGCAAGTCTGCTTCTCATTTAAGGGTCATTGACTGGGAATATTTTTCAAGTCCCCCTTGGTGGTGATTATTGAGCACACAGGAAAATACCATTCTGGTTAATGAGAATACATTGAATCTTAAGGTAACAAACAGTGACCATGGGTGTATTAAAACTAGTCTAAATTAATATAAATATATTTGCAAATTACAATATGCAGTTGGTTCTCAATATGAGAATTGCAGAGTATTACATCTGTATTATAGTGACTGCTACATTTTCTTTACAGTGTTGCTCCAAAGGCTATATATATTTCCAATAGTTTCACACAGTAGTAAATTTGCAGCCTATGGATACTTGATGTTCTACATGTAATGTGTATATTTAAAAAAAAAAAAATCTTTACTTAAAGTAGGGTAATAGGCATGGTAGTGTAATTGCTGTATGTGGACAGGGACTGCTGTAATTTAAGCCCTCTTTAAATACCAGTATATAAGGGCTTTGAGATAACATAGATACCTAACAATCATAATAGACTTGTTTCACTAGAAAGGCACTTCCAAAATAACTGAAGCTGAGCATTATGAACAAACCACTCATAAATGGTTGAATCTTCAGAAAAATACAAAAAAAAAAAAACCCAAAACAAAACCGTGAAAAGCATGTTTTTAAAAGAAAAAAAAAGAATAAGTATGATGCTCTTATTCCACCCATTTTAATTGACTAAGATATCTTTCATGGAAAACAGCACTGGAAAAAACAGAACCTGAAAGAAGAAATACCAGCAACTAAGGCAGGCTAGTACATCAGCTAAAGACAGGAGTGTCACACCAGCTCTTTGAGCAGCAGGCTGTACTCCACACAGGTGTTGCTTGGAAAGCTGATTTACTGTTTGATTTACTGTTTGATAGGCAGTTTTCTAGTAGTTGAACTAATCACGCAACTCTTTGTTTCTAATATTTTCAGGATGCCACACAGTTTGGAAATGTAATACAGCGACCGGTAGCTTGTGAAAGGGCTCTAAACCTGAGCTGAAAGGAGAGAAAACATTTGTTTCCATCTTTTCCAAACAGAGTTCCAGGCAAGGTGTTGTTGGGAACTGGATAATAGTGAGAAATCTGTGTTGTATCAACAAGCCAATAGCCAGAACTGAGTTCATTCACCAACCTGGAATTCAGTTTGGACCTGAGACAACAAATGTTCTATCAGCAAATTTTCAATTGTGCTAGCATTAAAAGTAAAAATTTTGTTGCAACTCTCCAGCTCTCTGCACCCTCTCCAGATAGAAATAACCTTGTTAGTCAAAATTGGAAAAATGATAAAAATGTATAGAGGGGGGGCATAAGAATAGTACACCCATAAACAGAATGTCTTCAGAAGGTAGACATAAAAAGCTGAGAAAGAAATGATGAATTTTATGGAGGCAATGAGAAAATAAAGATAATTAAAAACAAAACCCGAACTCTTTACTGTCATGATGCCCATGTAATAGCTTCCCTACAGGAAAATAAAGGAACTATAATCTGAATTTCTGCATATGGGGGAAGAAAGCTGTATTTCTCTTGGCACCAGAAATAAGTGATGAGTGGTTGTTTTTTTTTATTTAATTCAGATGAGCACTAAAGAGATTTGACCCCAGCTCATGTAATGTTACAAACATTCTGGTACCATCAATCTCCAGCCACTAAAGAAATATTATGGTAGCAATGCCCTTTATGGTATTTTAGCAGTTTCTTTCCCAGCCAAACTGAAAAGGACTTCCAAATATTTTGAGTCCACGGCAAAGGATTCATTGCCATTTTGTGGAAACTGTTTGTATTGATTGGGTCTTTCCTGTTGCTTTTCCAGATTAAGTGATGCCTTTTAGAGCACCAAGATCAGGTATAAGCATCTGGTCAGCTTACACCCAGCATAAGTAAAGGGATGACAAAACCTGCTTGCTTGTGGTGAGCAGACCACTGAGCACCACGCACGACCTCCCCACCGTGGGGTGTGAGCCTGTGAGCAGAACACCCAGCAGAGGCAGGGTCTCTGCCACCCGCGCCGCCCCAGCACCTTCTCTCTGACTGCACTGTCTGTTCTCCCGAGTAAGACGGTACACTGATTTCTATAGAGGGGGAAGCATTTGACTTGTCTATCTGTTCAGCTAACCAATAAATTTGTTTTATTAATCCTTTCCTACAAGTGCTTTTAAGTGGAAACTTTGCCTGTCCCACGCAGCAGTTTTCTGTTCACACTGCACTTCTCCAGCTCTTCCTCCACCCGAGCTTCAGCACTCATTACCCACCTCCAAACTTCCTCTCCAATAGTATAACTCTATGCAGTGCAGAGATCAAGCTGCCCGTCTTTAGAGCTAAAATCCAAATAACTACCAATAGTTACACCTTTCTTCCTGCCCATTAGGAATATTTTTCACTCTCCAGGTCTCACCTGTCTTTAGCTGCAGTTAAAAACACTTTTCAGGAATAATACCACACTGTAGCCAAAGTGTTAGCAGACTGAATCCATCCCCTGGCCTTGTGGGCAGTGATGGACAGAACCCTTCTTGCCTCTCCATCTCTCCAGGAACCCTTCCAGATGGAGATATGCAGGCAGCCTCACCCCAGCGCCCCGCCACCTCCCAGTGAAAAAGCAGAAAGGCAGTGAAAGCCCAGGCTGCAGGTGTAACTGCTGCTGTAGGGATGCAAAAGATCACATTTCAAGGCTAATCTAAAAACCCCACTGTGCAGTGCACAGAAATCCACCAGTGCTTTTAAGAGCAGGAGGCTGCCTTAGAGGTGGCTTAGCACCGAAGGTCGATTTCAGAGAACACATAACCATGCATGCCAGGGCGTATTTAAAGGTTGCTTCCTTTTCTTTCATATTCTGTTATTGTTAATAATGCACCTAAGATTTAAAAGCTGTGCGCGAGCTTTCCAGCGGGAAGCAAAGCCTTTGCAGATCAAACAGCTTAAGCCAACAGTTCCCTTCCCTGCAAGCCCTGTCTGAACCACCAGCTGTGTCTGCCAGAGTAAGTGTTGCCTTAAATAACTCTCTCTCGAGACAGTGAGGTGAGGCTGGCAACCAGACACATCTTCTTGGAACGATTTTTTTTTTTTTTAAAACCAACTCAACACAACGGTCCATTAACAGCTCTGTGGAAGTGGTAAATCTCACATATCCCTTTCTAATTAGCAGGCTGAGCACTTTTGGAAGGTGAAGCTTTACAACAAAGCATTTCAGCTCTGCCCTAGCATTGCCTATGACTTCATGCCAGGGCCCACCCCTGCTGCTGCTGCTTCTTCACCTCCCCATCTTCTCTGAGCACAGCAGATGCCTGCTGCTGCCTTCCCTCCTTCCTTCCAGCCATCAATTCCCTTCAGTCAAGTTTCTGCTGCAAGAGCTCTTGGAGCCTCTGTCGTGCCCTTGGCCTTTTCTGTTGTGCTCATTTCTGTCACTATTCATGTCACCGGAACGAAATGCCCCCAAACGACTTCCTGTAGGAACTTTGCTGTACTTCACCTTTGCCCCTTTCCTTCCTTTCTCCATGATATAACTGAGCAAGTTATGAACAAGTCCCTGGAGGTCCCACCTGCCCCCAGCAGCAGCACCCCACTGTTCCCTCACTTTGGGAAAAAATATACTGTGGTTGCCCTCTGAGAAACATGACTTACTATGATTCTGGTGTACAGTTGAGAAGTACTTCACCCTATTTCTTATTTTTAATTGAAGTCTGCAAGACATTATCCTAAAATTCAAGTTTTTGGATGCTAACTAGGACAGGCTGGCTGACATTTTTCAAATTTTTCACTTTTTGTTCACATTTTGACCAAATTGTTTCAAAAGAGATGAAAACAAAAATAACAGTAAACCAAACCCCAAAATATTTGGGGATTGTTATTATTCTTAAAGAAGCACTTTTATGAATTCAGCAAGGCAGCTCATGTCAAGATACATATTCAAAACAACTTAAAGTTCATGCAAAATACAACAAAAGCTGTTTCTCTCTGTTAAGGACACCTATAAAACACTTCATCTGTTTGAATCAGCTCAGCCTTCACAAAGAGTTTTTCTGATGGCATCAAAGGAGACAACAAGCCTACCTCCCCCAGAAAAACTACCAAAGCCAGCAGATGAACACTAAATTTAAACAGAATCCATTCTTCCTTTCTTGCATGAATTGGATCAAGTTTCTCAACATCGTGTTAGCATCTATATATACAGAGTTGAATATATATCATTTTCTTGTGCTGCTTTTCCTTTTCTTTAAGGAACAACCCAGGGCTGAGGAAGTGTTAGAAATTAAATTATTATGCAGTCCTTGTCACTGTCAATATTCAAATATTATTTCATACTGTTTTCCCAGCAACTCCTGTTGAGATTCAGAAACAGTTTGCACACAAGGATTACTAATTAAGTTCAGTCTTATTCTTCAGCCTCCCCCCAGCCCACAATGTAAAATATAATTGTACTTTGAATTTAGAAGACTGACTAATCCTTTGGGATACCTATCGTTCATCTGGGGAGAAGGCAGCGCTTAGCTGCAGTTCCTACAAGAGGATTCCTGCCTTTTGTCGCTTTGCACAGCTCTGTCTCCAGACAGAAGGACTGTTCTGTGGACAGGGAGATAAACAAAGCTTCTAACTCACACAGTCCCAAATCACACAGTCCTTAAGTCCTAAGGAAAGTACCAGGCGGTTTCAATAGTCCACTCTTCAGAAGGACTGCTTACCATTAGGAGGTAAACAATGCTTGACCTAGTATTTTTTGTATGCATCTGAGAGTAAAGGTGCACCTTAAAGTGCTGCCTTAATCTAAGTTTTCATATCTTGGCACTGAGCAAATGCCCTGAGTGCAAGTCCAAGGAAACCAATAATAATACAGATCTCTTCCTGGAAAAACTTCGCTAGCATAAATATCTTTCCACAGACCAAGTAGTTATCAGCCTCCAGGCTATATTTTACAGTCCCAAAATACCTGCTGTTAACATTCATTCCCTACTTGCAATATCAAAGCATCACAAGACAGAAGAAAAGCCCTGCTACATCTTCACACATTTACCAATTTTCATGTTTCAAAAGCTTTTGTAGATAAGAACAAACGGAAAGTTCCAAGCAAAGAAATATTTGTCTGTGCAGCCTTTAAGAAGAGCACATCTGGGGACGAGAGGGAGACAAACTGGCAGGAAGGCAAACCTCTAATAGATCAGTTGCATGTCAGCATCTGCCAGCAGTGTGACTCAGTCAGTGCTCGCTTCCATTGTAATAAATTACTGCTTTTCTAGGCTGGAATTTTCTCACTTGCTGTTTCCCTACAGCACTGCATGAAATAACCCAGCACTGAGCACCGCGCCACGGGAGTGCCACATGCAGATAATCATTAGCAACAGCATTTTGGCAAAGGATGGAGAAGGGTGGTGCAAAGGATGAATAAAGAAATATTAAACAAATAAACAAGAAGAAGCAGCAGGTGGATTAGAAAGGAATGGCATGGCATAATTGCAGTATGCTATCTTACACTGAGTCATCAGCTTGAGTCCAGCCGGGTTTCGTTAATGTTATTGCCATCAAGCAGCCACTTGCTTTTTCTCTGTCTAAGCACGGTAGTGACCATAGTCTTTCTGAGGTGGAAGATCCAGATTTTCAAGCACACAGAGCATGCCTACCAACTAAGGGCAGAAAAAGAAGCAGAGCACCCTTCTGTCTCTGTTCTCCCCTTCTTCACAACAGGCCTTTCTCTTTTACGTTTCTGTTCTACTTGCTCAGCTTTACTACCGTCCTCTCTGCACATCATCTTTGTCCCAGCCTTTGGGCAGTTAGTGCTAAATCTAAGTCATTTCCTAGAAGCCACAGCTGGATGCTGTAAAGTATCAGTGACTGCTGATGTTTCCCAAAACCTGAGATTGCTCCAGGTTGGGTGAGGAGAGGAAGCAGGACTGCATGAATAGGGATGAGAAAAGAAAGGAGGCTTCTGGTGTGAAAAGGACAGGCTGGAAAACTTGCCTTGATGGATATTTCTACAGTAATTTGTCCTGAGATTGGAGGAGGAAGAACAGGCCTTTTTTTTTTCCTGCCTTCCTTGGGGATTTGTCACTGTTTTTTTTTCCTTGCTGTAAGCAGAAATTAAAAACTCAGATTCAAAATCAAAATCAGTGTCCACTGCAACCCCATACCCTGTGTCTCCTTTAAAATGATAGCCCAATGCAAATGTGAGGTGGAAGAGACTTGCCTAATAATCAAGAGCTGAAGCAATAAATATGAATTTACTAATATGAAACGGTACATATTTGATATATTTGGTAGAGTTAAATGAGTGTTTTTGAAGCTGCTTATATAGAACATGCCTGTTTCCCTCCATTCTAGCAGATGTTGTTTTCCATCTGAGTTACAGAGTACAAGTGACAAAAGGATAATGATTTCTCATCAGTAGCAATTTAAAAATCAAGCGCAGTCTCTGTGGTGTGACTGCCCATAAGTACTGGGCAGGCTGCAAAAACAGTAACCTCCTCCCAAATGAAAGAGCAAACCAAGAAAACCTTACTAGTCATCTCCATCACACTGGCTTGTGTCCTGACATCTCTAGAGCTAAAAGTTTATGAGGTCATATGTTTAAAATACCCACAAGAAGATGCTATTTCAATAGAGAGGTGAAGTGGTTTAGGTGGTAGCACAGTAACTCTGCCTTCCTGGGAACGTACTCAGACAAAAGGACATACTCAGCAAATGAGCTGAAGCCTTGACCTGGAGACTCCCCAGGCTTCATCAGGCTCTTCAGGGGCACGAGACACTGTGAGCTGCATAGGCACGCACGGCAAAGACAGGAGAAAACGAGAAATGGGAGAAGCAACAGCAAGGCAGGGAGGAGCCAGCACTGCCAATCGGATGCACTGACTTGTCTGCACTGAGAGCCTGACTTGGAATTCATTTTATATCATTTTGTCACTAGATTAACTGAAATATAAACAGCACGCTATTATTTGGTGGATCATTTGCTCGAAAAAAAATCTCATTTCTAAACAGATTGTCTGGTCCTTAGCTCCGTGTCTGATGGCCTGAATAGCAAACAGTGCTTAAGAAAAGAAGGGAAAAAAAAGGCTACAAAGCACAAGAGAGTGCTTTTTAAAAATGTTTTTGAAGAAGAACCTATTAAAAAATGGTACATAAATGATGACATATGAATAACATTCTTGGTACGGTTTTAAAGTATATTCAGACGTGACCCTGAAAGGCGGTTCTGGTTTTCAAGATACCCCACAACAAGGTTAGTCTCAGAAGCCGGGAAGGTCATTCATCTAAAATAATAGCAATGCTAAATCCACAGAGCAGAATTTGCTGGGGCAGGGAGGCGGAAGATAGGCCTAAGATATTTCTATCCAGATAGTAACACAGACAGTTTTAAGACTGCTTTTTCTTTCAAGGTAGAAATACTGAAAAGATCTTATAAGAGCATGTGGTGCTAGACATGCTCTAACAAATTCCCATCCAAATTTAAATCCCTCATAGGACAGTGAATCTTGCCAAAATCTCATTCCACAGAAAAAACCTAAGTGGCAAAGTGGTTTTGGAAATACAAGTGTGGATTTCCTCTCTGTTTTGAAACTTTCCAGCTTTATAAACTTAAAACTATATGGTAAAATGCAGTATTTCCTCAGCTCTTCATTTTAAAGGTTGACCTGTTGTTTATTCAGAGCCAGTAGAGCAACACTAATTTTCAGCTCTTTGCTCATGGAGAACTAATAGTGATAGTCGGGAATTTGTGCAATTTTCTGCCCTATCCCCAAACCACTATAGAGACAAACTTCCAATTAACTATCAAAAGCAATAGGCAAGTATTTAAAGTCAGCCTGATTATCTGTACAGTTTATAATTAAACACAGCTGATCGTTTGCACTCATACCAGGGGTCTAGGAGGGCCTGGGCTAACAGGGGATGAGATTCCTAGGCAAGGCACCCACACCGCCAGGGGCCCTCTGCCTTGCATCTCCCCGTGGTGAGAATATTGCAACACGGGGGTGAGAATATGTTTTCCAACAGCACCACGTCAGCAGAGAAACAGAGATACCTTCTGAAACACTCTTGTTCCTCCGTTCCAGAGGCAAGGTGCGGTTGTACCATTCAGGAGGGGAAACACTTGGCCCTGACCTTGAGGTGACATCCTAACAAATCAAGGAACTGGCTTATCCGCCTACATGATGCTCAGATGCCAACAGCACTCTACAGTTTACCCACTCTTTTGTCAGAAAATGCAAGAACATTGCAATGGAGGGCCAGTATTCAATCCCCAGCAGGTCAGTCTACAATCAAGGGTGTTTTCCAATTGATTCTGCAAAACAATGGCCCTCACCCTCAAGCGTATGTAATTTGTGGCTATCGGGGGACTGATGGCATTTAAAATGAAAGAATCTCACAGCCTTTCCCTGCAATGTTGTTGTTTATTTGCATGGCACTGTGGATATGCCAGATGTTCTAAAAAGTCACCAAAACCTCATGTCCCTTTCAGCTTTGTAAATAGCAGCTAATCCATTTACATTCTTTGTCAAGTCCGTTTTTTCAACCTGATATTTTAAAGCTCCTGGCCCAATCATGCTTAGGGCCCGAGGATGCCCTCCTAACGCAGACAATAAATAATAACTGGAGCACCTGGGATTTCATGGATATGTAAGTACTGTGAAAGCAAGATCTGAAAAAAGCTACACACTTGTCCAGAGAATTTACAATCTCATCAGAAAACACAGAAATGACACCAGCGAGCTGGATGATAAACTGAGGTTGGTCACAAATACTGATTTTCTTACAAACAATACCATTAAAAATGGTTCACTGTGTGAACCTGGGTGAATGCCAATAGTGAAGTGATATGTCCCTCCGTGCTTCAGCAAGCTCTTCTCGAGTAACAGGTAAAATTTGTAGCAAGTTACTTTTGGAGAAGGTAAATCTGATACACATCAGCAAAGAGAGAGGCAGAAATCTGAAGCCTGGATGTTCTTGGTGGCAGGAGGAAGAGATGGTTTCTTTTAGGATTTTTTCAACAGAAAAGTACTGTGCAAAATGGGATTCAAAAGCAACAGCAAGGTGACCACAGCCTCCTTCCTGGAGAAGGAAATCAGATTGACAATCATGAAAGTAAACTCCTTGCATTGCAATGAGCAGATTAAACCTGGATTCTGAGGTCTGCCTGACTTTAATTGTCCCTAAAGTTAAAAATGGATTTTGCTTCTCCAGTGCCTGTTCACACCTGGTTCTCACCTGGACCACCGATTCCAAGGTTCATTCCCTCTTGGCTCTGCAAACCCAAACTTGCTACACTGCGGCATGTAACTAGAATCACTGATATAGAAAGGTAATTATGGAGAAGCCACCACGATGCTGGTTTCCATCCTCTAGCTCTGTTGCTCTGCTTCCCTTCAGATGGCCAAGCTACCTACTTCCTATCTAGTAATGTACCTACAAAAATGAACATGTTCATAGCCATTTCCCTTGGAAATAACAAAAATGGAAGAGAATAAAAAAGTTGATTTAATATTTTTTTTTTTACATCAGCCCATCTCCAATTGTCCTGACCCTGCACTTTCTCTATGCCATGTCTCTAAAGAGATTCTGCTGAGAATTAGGGATGGGCAAGGTGATGACCTGATAGGCAACACATCGTTGTCTTTGTAACTGAGCACTGTAAGATCAGCAGAAAGACAAGGACAAAAGTTAAAAGAGAAAAAAGGACTATTCTTTGGCAGGAGTGCTTTGGGAATAGTGTCAGAACCATTCTTGTTTATAAGTGAAATTCTTTCCAGATCCTGGAGGTAAAAAAACGGCTAGGAAGGATGCACTCCAATTCCTGTTTTGGGGTACAACATGACCAGAGCTTAAATTAGAGCCCTACTGCCCTGATCAACAAGTTCAGAGTTGATCAGAGGAAACCACAGGTCTCTCCTATTGCAGGGGTCATTGCAGTAGGGATCCAGGTTTTGGGCTCAGCATGTGGCAGGGGCATGGCCCTGAACACACATGAATCTCCAGGTACCTCAGCTGCAAAGTGATGTTGTGCAAACTAACAATATCCATGTGAACACTCATGTTTCATTTCACTTAATGAGAAATCCAGGGAATTTTGCATTTTACAGCTAACCAATCCCATTCTTCGCTTTCAGTTTAAATTAAGAACTTGGAGGAAAAGACTACCAATAGAATCATAAATGGGGTATTAAAAAAACCCATCAACTTGTAGTAAACTTTCCTTTTTTAAAAAGTCAGCCTTCTATAAATAGTACAGCATGGACACTTTAGCAGCAATATACGCACGACACAGGAGAGCCTGCAATCTTGTTCTTTGACACTTTCCAACTCAGTTGTCTTGACCTTGTGCTGTGTTTCTTAAATACAGGATATCCAGTCAGCCCTGGTAACAGACATAAAAACATGTGACAGGAGCAGGCAAAGGAAAAGAAATGTCAAACTGTGGCAACTAGCTACAAATTCATTTCCAGTTCTTTATCTTCTTCTGCTGTATTATGTCCTTATTAGTCAAGGGTGTCCGAGTAGCTTCAGAATTAGCAGGTATAACACCTCTCAGATCTGTGAGCACTTTACAAGTACAGCTATTTCTGTTTTACAGTTGGAGTCACAAATTCGGCTGAGGTGACTTTCCTACCACAACACCATAAACAATTAGCAGAATTTGAATTAAAAGTCTGCCTCTATACATTACACTACCCAAAGGATGTCCTTGCTGTGCTTCAGTGCCGTAAGAACTGCATTTGCCCGTTGATTTGATTTTCTCATCGCAACCTTTCACGCCCCCCACAGACACAGGAGCTGAAGGCACAGCCCTACATCGGGTGCACGGGTACATCGTTTTAAACAACGCCAAAATTCTCTGCTGTTGAGTAAACTCAAACTTCATTTTCCATGACACCACCTGTGTTTTGTGTAACAAGAACTCAGGAACTCAGACGACTCAGCAACTCTGCTCTGATGCCACTGGTTCCGTTCTCCTGCAGATTCAAAAGGGTCTCCAGAGGCAACACACTCAACTCCCAAACCTCAAATTTAATGGTATTATTCTCACACTTCACTTACGTTTCAGTAATACCTGGGGTCCTGTTGTACTAGGGAGTGAATGGTCATGGAGCAGGCAGTGACCTGTTCCCCACCAACCTTGTAACATGTAAGACAAGATAAAGTGATCTAAGAGAGAAAACAGAGGGGCAGTTTATCAGCACGTTAAATGCCGTTTTTCCACAAAACGCACCCCTCTCACTACCAATCGTCTTTCAGCTCTACACACCCTCCTGAGGAAGGGTGCATTTTTGCTTTCACTTCCTCTAGACTGACCCCCGTTTCCCAGCCAACATCCTCCCAGGGCTGCCGTGCCATCGAGCTACTCTGCTAACACCCAGCTATATACCCAGGGTATACTCAACCTCAGGATAATTCCCTTTATTTAAGCAGCATAGCTTATGTCTTTATGAGAGAGATAAGCATAGTTTATCCCTTCATGAGCGAGAGATGGACTACCCTGATTTAACATGATGGTTTACATGAAGAGCTTGTTGGTGGTCACATAGGAGCCAATGTTCCACTGGCAGTCAGGGGTTCAGAAGAACCATGCTATTCCTAGGAGCAGAACCAACCACACGTAATGAAGGCTTGCCAAAAAATCCATTGTGTAACTATGGGTTACAAGGTTTCTGGGTCGGGTGCTTTCATTATCACACTCAGTCAAGTGGAACTGGCACCGTGACAAGTGCTTCAGCCCCTGAAAGAGCCTTGAACACAGCACTGGTGAGAACAAACGCGGTTCTTGGCTGATGTAGATCTATCATCAAGAACACCTGGTCCAGAAGCGTAGTGGCAACAGTACATCTTTATTAACATAATGATTGTCACTGTAACAGGACCAAAAAGTGTAGGTAACCCTGTGCTGGAGCCAAGATCAGTCATACCTGGGCTTGTAAAGTTATGTGGTTATACATGAAAAACTCTGCTAATGAAGCCTTGGCCTGTTAGTTGTGAGGCTTTCAAATATGGTACCGAGTATTTATATTAAATGCCTTAAAAATGCATTTCTTGAGTTGTGGGATAATCCTCCCCAAAGAAAGACCATTATTACAATAGCAGCACTTCATAGTACTTAATGGCAATGCCCATACATACTTACCTGTATGGGTGCACACACACAGAATATCCATTAAAGAAAATACATATATATGTATGCTTTTATGTGTCCAGTGGGACCCAGGATGGTGTCCTCATAAGGATGTGTAAAATCATATTGCATACATATTATAAAATGTATGAAATTTGAAAACAAATGAGAGGACAATTCCTTTCTTCAAGCATTTTCCAAATAGCCGGTCTCTAACAGGTGCAGTCAACAGGAAACCTAGAATGGAAACATGCAGGCACTAAAAAACTCCTAATGGGAGGAAAAACTCATCTGTCCATGAAATGTTTTAATACAGGAGATCTGTCCCTTTAGTGCACAGCAACTGCCTTTTGCACAGACTGTAAAAGACTGGAATTATCATCATATTTGAATTTGTTGAGCTTTCATAAAACTGAGAATGAAAAAGAAAATCTAAGGCTTCAAATTCACTTTCATTTATTTCACACCTAAGAATATTGAATTATTCAAATGAAATATATCACTCTCTTGCTGCAAATCTGGGTCAGAAGGGAACTCGATTTTGGAATGAGGAGGCTGAATAGAGAGGAGGAGTTTTGTTTCAAGTGTTCCATGGGAGCTGCTATCACCTTTCTTTGCCAATGAAAGTTGCCACTTACTTAGTGGACCAAAATAACAGGTTTGGGGTTTTTTTTTGCCTTATTATGTAGTATTTGTAAATTATTGTCCTTTACATTTTTGTTATTAACAAATTTGTCCATTTTTACTCAACATCACTGTCTTATCTTCTTGCTAAGGCTGTTCCTTGCAAAATTTTTCTGGTTTTGGGTGGGCAGTTGCTAACTTGTCAAATGCTAACATTAGATGACCATCTTTCTTATTTTTGCAAGGCTTCACAGAATTTTACAACTGAAATTCACATGAATAAAGCTCTTGATCAAACAGCAGAGGATAATAGTCCTCTTGGGCATTGCGCAATTCCCTTTCCTATGTAGGAGAGTGATAAAATCAGCTTACCTACTTTGTTTTGTATTTTCTAATCTAGGATCCTCCTCAATCAATTGCTTTTATTTTCTTGGTACAGAGAGCTTCAGGTGGCAGACAAACAGAAAGGGGAATTCAACATGCCTCCTCAAACAGCACGTGAATTCTGCCTCACAGAGAGCAAAGCAGCTCTGATCTGAATTTCCTGGGCTCCTTGAGGTGTCTGTCCCTGGAAGCATTGTAAAACCATGGGCTATTTTCTATCATTAGCCTCTGACACCAGAAGCACTGCCTGGGAGAGGGAGGCAGGATGAATTGCAGCCAATTCTCAGCAAGGCTCTCACGCCTGTTTTGCTTCTCCAGCCTCCTCCGCTGCCTTCCTTACACAGCCACCATGCTTCTCCGCCTCAGAGCTTTTGGGCAGTGCCTCTGTCTTTGGATACAACATCCTGAGGAGGACATGAGCTGAGGTCCTACCTCTTTTCAGAGGCAGGCTCAAAGACTAAGCCCCAGCTCTTGAGGCACACTCACAGCCTCATCGCAGTGCACTACACACAATGGCTGGAATAAGATTTTGCTGTAAAATTGACACTCAGTTACGAGGACCCTCTGGAAATTTAGCAGATTAGTGGACGCTTTTTGTGACAACATTCTCCTTGTTAAATCTCAAGTTAATCATCAGAAATGCATGGTTGCTCTGGCCTCTTGTGAAGGCTCTGGCCTCTATGATGCAGCTGAAAAAAGCACATGTAAATCTCACACGTTCAACTTTTCCACAGAAATATGCCCTATAGATGTACCAGATACTGATAGACTCCAACCTATTTGGAGATGTGAATATTCATGGAAAACACTGAAAAAACACTTTAATGCCTTCACTGGAGGAAGCATTTTCAAAGCTTTTCTTCCAACGTGGAAGAAATCTCATTTGACCTAGTTTCCTACCCTGTTTGTTACCTCCTGGCTGTCTCTTCTGAGGTTCCACCTGCTGTTTCTCCATCTGCCAGCCTTTTTTAGATCAGAGGAACCTTCTGAGTTACACGTTAAATGTCAAACAGGCTTGAGAAAAGTTGTTTATGTCTGCATTTAAACAGAAGATGCAGCATGGAGATACTAAAGGCTAAGATCTCATTAGTTTTTGGTTACCGTAACTCAAGAGCAAGACTGCTTATGTAAAAACTGATGCCATTCAGACCTGCGAATATCCAAGCAGAATGATAATACCCTGTGAAGACCATTATTAGTGTCTCTTCCAGTAATATTGAAAACCTTAAGCTGTGGGCCAAAAAGTCTCACATAATTTAGTCAAAGTCACTGGAAGCCTTGTGTGGACTGAAACCAAACCCAAAACCAGTATCAAGGAACCATCTATCTTCTCCAACTTATCTCCTAAGCTATTCCGGAGCAGAACAAAAAGATTTAAGTTGCATTAATATGTCACTATATATCAACTACCTGACCGAGTAATTATCTCTAATGTTTCAATACCGAAGGGCAACTACTCCATTCCAACCCAACATCTGAGGTATGCAGTACCATGCAGCATTTATAGTACAGTATTTTGCCAGTCTATAAGGCCACAGTGCTGCTGAGAAAGCTTGGTGGGGAACTTGCTGACAGGCTGCACCCAGAGGGTGGTGGTAAATAGCTCCTTCTCAATCTGGCAGCCTGTCATGAGTGGGGTCCCTTAGGGATGGATTTTGGACTGTTTACTATCTTCCTAAATGATCTGGATGATGGAATCAAGAGTACCCTGATGAAGTTTGCTGATGACACCAAACTGAGTGGGGAAGTAGACACTTCGGGAGAGCCACCCTTCAGGAAGGCCTCAATAGACTAGAAGAGTGGGGTAACAAGAACCTTATAAAGTTCAACAAAGACAAGAGTAAGGTCTTGCACAGGGGAAAACATAATCCAAGACTGCAGCACAATCTGGGATATACCCAGCTGGGGAGCAGCTCTGTGGAAACAGACCTGGGGGTCCTAGTGGACAACAAGCTCAATAAGTGGCAATGACGTGCTGCTGCAGCAAGGAAAACCAACAGGATGCTGGGTTGCATCATCAGCAGAGACAGAGAAGTCATTATTCCACTCTGCTCAGGATTTGTCAGGCCACACCTGGAATACTGTGCTATTTTGATCCCCACTGTGTGGACAGGCTGGAGAGGGTCCAGAAAAGGGCCACAAAGATGACCCAAGGACTGAGCAAAGGCTGAGATAATTGGTTTTGTTCAGCCTTGATAAAAAAAAGGCTTAGGAGAGGCCTTATCACCATGTTCCAGTATTTAAAGGGTGGCTACAAAGAAGATGGAGATTCCCTTTTTACAAGGAGTCACATGGAAAAGGTGGAGGGTAATGGGTACAAGTTACTTCTGAGGACATTCAGAGGAGGAGAGGAAAATTTTTCACAATAAGAACAACCATCCATTGGAATAATCTCCCCAGGGAAACGGTGGATTACCCATCACTGGACATTTTTAAGATTCAGCTGGACAGGGCGCTGGGCCCTCTTGGTTAGACTGTGCTTTTGTCAAGAAACATTGGACCAGATGATCCTTGAGATCCCTTTCAACCTGGTATTCTTTAATTCTATGATTCTATGAAATCTTAAAGTAGTTCTACATGTAATATTTTATTAATATGTGTAGGTAGCCATTCTGTACCTGTCTTCTATTGTGCTCGTGGAAGAATTCCAGCCATTAAACAGACAGCCTAAACAGACAGCCCTGAATTTCCAAGTGTCCCAGCTCTCAGAGGCAGAGGTCTCTAAGTTTGCTGCAGCTGATTGACCTGCTGTCCACGTCAAGTGCTTCCATATGAGAATTACTGAGCCTAGACTACCCATGCTATGAAAGCCAGGATGAGTAATATATTTTCAGTGCTTCCTGAAAACATGAAGCTATTTTTCCTCAAGTTTAGGACACTGTAATTTGCCTTAACTTGTCTACAACTGTCTTGAGGGAAAGAAGGAAAGTATTGGGGAGGGGAGATAAGGGCATTTCTTGCCTTATCCCTCAAATACAATAACCTGAAAGTCGTTATAACAAAGACATGTAACAGAAATATTAACACTATTATTTACAATAATAAAAACATTATTACAATGTGCCTAATTAGGAACCATTATAATACCAATTAAAGCTGTCAAAACAGAACAGAAAAGCAACACGTGTTTTTTTTCCCTAGAGGACTACGAGATGGTGAGACTCATTATTATCTCATAATTTGAGGACACAAGACTGCTTTCAGTTTGAGTTAAAATCCAGGCTCTTAAGGAAAAGAGGACTCTGAGGTGTATTCCCCTCTGGAAGGAATTGCTTAAGCAAATAATATCACAATAGTAGGAGCATTTTTTAATACCCAGGGCAGACACAAAAAAATCTGAATACATCAGAATCTATTTAGTTTAGCTTTAGCATCCAACACAATTCTGACATTTGCAATCCATGTGTTGGTATTCACCTCACTGCAGGAAATGGCATTTACCTGGAAAGGATGGTCAGAGAGCCTTTAAGGAATCTAATTAAAATGCAGCTTGTTACCAGAGCAGTGCATCACGCTGTGCTGCCATAGTAACCGGGGGTCCCATGGACTTTCGGGGCCATCTGAGGGCATGTTTGTGAGAGGCATGAGAACTAAACGGATTGCCTATAGTACATTTTGAATGACCTGAAAACTCTGAATGATTTGCTGATGTTAACCTATGAAAGAAAACAATTAACTCCTACAAGCTCAGACAATGGGCCAGTCTCCGGAGTCAATTTATTCTTATTACTGTTTTTTAACACATAGGACTCCTCACAGCTTATTTAAGAAGTGAACGACTTATTTACAACATGTGAGTAACAAAACAGTTAAATTAGATTCCCTAATAGAGAAACAATAGAGCATTCAAGACCTGAGAGCTGTGGAAGAGAAGAACCACAGCAATAGGTATTCTACTCAGGCTGCTATTTGCAGTGCTACCTACTGAGGTATCATGCATCTGACTGCTCTCAGTTGTTGCTTTTGGTGGATGAGTCCCAGGTAGCATTCTGGGAAAAAAATCACACTACAGCACTGGGCTTTTCTTCCTGATTCCTTCTGTTAGAACAGAAAGACCCTCAAAAAGCATTAAAAAATATAAAAGCAGTATCTTACATTGTGCCCGGTCCTGATACCAATTTTCTACGGATGCAATCAATAGATTTGCCACGGAGGCATTAAGATGAGTTTTAACAGTAAAGATATCCAAGTAAGATATCCTTTTGACACACCACCTGTGAAAGAGACTGCATATTGCTAGTTGCAGGTTATCATGAAAGATTTCTGCAAAAGATGGCAGGACTTTAGGCTCCATTAAGTGATTTAACTGCTGATGAAAATACTCACAAGTTGTTTGAAATTATCAAGGGGATTTTTAGTTGCTTTGAAGAAAGAGCTTGATAGCAATTCTTCCGAAATAAATTAATTTCCTTAGAAATACAGGGTTGGGGCTGGGGGATGACTTGGGAGATGGAAGCACCATTTTTTTAAGTGTTCTGAAACCAATATGTCCATATGATTTGGGCTCACAGTACTACTCCATCAGCTCCCACTGTACACAGCTGGGATGGGTACCTACCTGGAAAGACCTATCCCAGGCTGGCCAGGATGCTACCAGGAAAATTGCAGAAAGCCATATAGGAGCTCAGTTCAAGAACAAGTTGAGAGTTCAGCCTCTGGGGGGTTTGGGTCTCTTTTTGCACATACCAGTGACGTGCACTATGTGGCTGTGCCTAAGTTTCCCCATTTATAAAAACAGACAATATACTTACCTGCTTTAACATCCATGGCACAGAACAGTGGAAAGACTAGCTGTAAGGGAAGTTCAACATCCTACTCAGGGTTAGAGAACCTTAAATGAAAGAAAACACTGTATTGTTCAGGTTAGAGGCAATATTTGATCCAAAATAACATAATAAAAAATGCGAGAAGGAAAAACATCTCAGATTTAAATCTTTTTACCCTATGGAAAAGTATCCAGGCAACATAATAACTAATATTTCTGTGTCTAAAAACAGACAGTAGACTGTATTTTTGCTAAATGGGACTCTATACAAGACAAATTGATTGCAACTAATCCACCAGTCCTCTGTATAGCCCAACACTTTAACAACCTTGAAACACTAATTCTTCAAAGGACGTCATCATTTCCTGATAATCTGTTGTAACCCATTATTAATGGATTCATTGACTCTCAGGTTCTTCTTCCAACAGAAAGTTTATTAGCACTACAAATTAATCTATTTTGTCAACAATTCAGTCCAGCCGAGATACAAGCCCCGATACTCTCATTCTTCATCCTGTTTTTAGTATAGACTGGGTTTCCATTTGCTGGTTTTGTTCCTCCAGTTCCTTTGCAGGAAGCAGCCTGAATGTTTTTACATGGGCTTTTTGGAGAGGAAAGAAGGTGCTATAAATCATCACTAATTTAGAAGTTCATTTTAATGGGTTACATTTTATTTGCTTCAGTTGAACACTATTATTTACAGACACAAGTTAATAAAACACATCACAAAACAATAAATTTTCAACAGCTAATATTTATAGGTGCATAGTTCATGCTCAATTACTTTTTTATATGTATAATACATACACATATATATAAAGCTCTCACAATAAGTCATCTCTGCACAGAAAGAATAATCATAGGAAACAAATAAAAATTGTATCATAAACAATATCAAATTACTGACAGCCTATCAACAAAACATGTACAGAGTTAGAAATAAGCGGTAGACACTTAGGTGTTTTTATTTAATATTTTCTTTTTTTAACTTTTAAACTTGAAGCCACAATATCCACAGCACAACAATGATCCTGCCAACCAGCTTTCATTTCAGCAGGAGGGAAATGCTGAAACAAGGTGGATGCAGTCACAGATACTCCAATCATTGCTGATGGAAGACTTCAAAATACACCGTAAAAACTGTAAAAAAATTTTACGACTGGGCACATTGGAACTCAGCACTTGTACAGGATGGGACGTCTTTAGTAGTTAGTAGATTTCAGGAGATATAAAGGAAGGAAAGGACTCTCATGCTTCAGGTTCATAGTCTTGATACTCTTCCTAATGAGGAGAGCAGAAATCAGCGCTACTAGTATTTCAGACAAATACATCCTACTTTCACTGTTTGTTCTAGTCCTAATGGATTCAATGTCAAAATGTTATGGATTTTCATGTGATCAGGATCTTGCCATTTATTATTATTTCATCACATCTTCCAGATACTGTACTTTACAAGCTATGGTATTTTACAGGAGAATTACACTTTCACAGTGGCTACCACGCCATCCAGCTGATGTTGCAGGAACTCATGAGGCCACCCGTGGTAATTAACTTGGAGAGGGAGGAGGACCACCTCTGGGCTGAAAGGCACACCAGGTGCTGAAGATACTCGTATGCATCAGTAAATCATTTAATGTCTGTTTAACTACAGGTACACGAGGAGCCTCCGTAATTTCAGTGATTTTCAAGGTGCTAACTATCAAGCATCCCTTTAAGTCTTTTACTGGATCGTGGCCTAAATGTTTTATATCTCTCATTTTAAGCCTAATTATCTGCTCTACTGTAAAACTGCCACTCCAGCTACCAATGCATCACACCAGACATTGTAGTAATATTTTAGATAGCGGGTGCATGAAATACAACAAAATGATTTGCTCCCATAATGGCATTAACAGAAGAGTATAATAATTAATTATCGTGTTTTACAAAGCATATTGCTTTGATAAATGGCCAAGCTATTAAAATAATCTATGAAGGTGCAATTTTTCATATATTCCTTATCAAACACAAGAAAGAGAAACAAGTTTACTGCTGATTACTCAGAAAATCAGGCACAAATGCTTAGAAATGTACAGGATATTTTCTAATTAAACTTCCTTACTATCAAGAAAGCAATGGATTTTCTGATTCCCAGCACTATTCCTCTGGGACATCTTGGCCAAAGAGACTGTAATTCTGCTGTGCCCTTGCAGCTCAAAGCACCAGCCTGTTCCAGGCTGACGCAACTCAAGCAGGCAGCCCCCTCCTGTGCTCTTCTCCTGGGTGCATTCACAGCAAATACCAAAACAGATTTACCTCTGGAGGCATTTCGTAAGCCTCATTCTCAGGATCCACAGGAACATCTGTATTATTCACCATTCCCTCCTGCAGGAAGCCTTCTTCATTCTACATTCAAAACAGGGAAAGAAAAGTGACAGACTGTAACTGCTTGCCTCATCATTTACGCCATAAGTGTGTCTTTCTTCCCCATCAGTGGTTGGCTTCTTGGCCTCCTTTGGTTGTGAGATGCTGCAAGGGATTTTGGAGAGCTAGAGGACATCAGCTCCAGAGGAGATCTTCATGTTCTACAGGGTATTCATGGGAATGGCTGCTATCATCTTTCTGAACAGCTGAAGTGCTGATATCCCATTCCTCTCTTGCCACGGACAGACCAAGAAGTCAATCTGAACAAAAGAACGGCACCATCACCGACTTCCAAATATTTTCTTTGGAAAATATTTCAATCCCACAGAAAATACTTTGGTCAAGTCATGAAGCAAACCAGGACAAGGTTTTTGCTCCTTAAGAAACTGATCCAGAAAACAGACCCACACAAATTGTTTAAACCGGTTACCACAATAATTTCTTTTGAGCTACTGGGGGAATACAGTCACAGGTATGCAAATGTAATTGTAAAAGCAGGCCAAAAGAACTGGGTACTATCAGTTCTAATGATAGAACTGATATTGAAATATCTTTCAATTATGTACTTTTTAATGTTATAGGCACATCAGTCCTCTCATAAATCTTTGTTTATTTCACAGTTTTTTCACAATACATTTCAAAGTGGCCAAAATAGGGAGAACTATTATGACTCAGAATATTGCATGTTGTTTTTTCCCTTCAGTTTGAGAACCTGATTATACTGGGAAAAGCTTTTTTCCTTTAATGGGTCATACCTCTACATGCTTTCTTATGTCAACCAGCATGTTACTCTATGCAGTATTAGTATATGATATGTGGCACTACCCGATACCCAGTTTCTTACACTTTTTCTGGGCATCTCTTTTTGTCCTTGTTATAGGGCCACACAGATGATCAGAGGGATGGAGCACCTCCGCTGTGAAGACAGGCTGAGAGAGCTGGGGTTGTTCAGCCCGGAGAAGAGAAGGCTCCGGGGAGACCTTATGGTGGCATACCAATATCTGAAGGGAGCCTACAGGAGAGATGGGGAGGCACTCTTTATCAGGGAGTGTAGTAACAGGACAAGAGATAATAGTTTTAAATTGGAAGAGGGAAGATTTAGATTAGATATTAGGAAGAAATTCTTCACAGTGAGGGTGGTGAGGCACTGGAACAGGTTGCCCAGAGAAGCTGTGGATGCCCCATCCCTGGA